>CM052900.1:71498851-71551277 GCA_028534135.1 Potos flavus | reverse complement strand
TTATTTTAAAATACATTATATATATATTGTCTTGAATGTATAACTAATATGATTAAATATCCTTAAGAGAAAGGACTCTGATCTGTTCTTGACATCTACAGGGAAGGACAGAGGGAATTGTCCTTTATTTATTGAGGGCTTACTATGTGCTGGGCACTATGCTAGTTGCTTTATATGTGATGCCTCTCTTCTCTGAGCAGTGAGATGACTGATCTGAACTGCCTGGCAGGTGTGGGAGGAGCAACAGCCAGTATAATGCTAAGACTGGGACTTTTGAGTCAGACAGGCCCATTTATTGATGTTATGACTTTATACAAGTTGTATGATCTCTTTACCCAGAGGGATGGTGTCTCATAAAACTGCCTGAAATAGTGCCCAGCAAAATCCATGAAGCCATTGTCCTGTCCCTGGTTGGAGGGGCTCTGTCTGTAAACCTGAAAGCCACTTAGACTAAGAGAGTGACCATCATATCAAATGAGGACTATTAAGGGATTCTCATGGTTTGAATAGTTCTAAAGTAAAATGCAATGAGAGAAGGTTTTGTTTATGGATCTGATGATGAAAAGGTATAGTGACGTTTCAAGTGACTATAGTCTACCAGCTTCTTCCACTTCTGTTCTCATGCCAGCTCTGCCGTAGTACTTTCTGTAACATTGAATAAGCCACTTAATCCCTTTGGACCCCAGTGTCCACCTCTATAAAATTAGGAAGTTGAATGAGACAGTCATGAAAGGCTGTTTCTAGCCCTGACAGTCAATTCTTTGACTCTTCCTCAAAGTTCAGACAGTGTAGCTTTCCAAGAGAATAGAAATGGGGGAGAGGCTTGATAGCTAACTGGTAGCCTACCTTTAAGGGGCATAGTCAGTGGGGCACTCAGATTAACAGCTCTTCCCTGGGGACTCAGTGCTTGACAATAAGGGAGAATCTAGGCCAGGTCTTTAGACAGAAGCTAGCTGGGAAAAATGTCACAATCAGATGTCATTCCTTGTCACTGGTGTAAGCATCTCCACCCTGTTGATGGTTGCTGATGGCACAATTAGCAAGTTGGCTGTGTGGGACAGGTGGGTGATGCAGCAGGCATCCCTCTCCACAGTGGGGAGAAGGGGTGGAATAGTATGTGTGGCTCCAAAGCACTGAGAAAAGCAGACAGTGATTAATATTCTCAGAGATCCTCACGGCAAGCCCTTGTGCCCAACCCACATGCACATTCTGTTGGGAGATGTGTTCATCTTAACCTACTAGACAGAAGATTTATAGGAGAAGGAAGTTAGGTCCTATCTGATTTGATGCCCCCAGAGTCTAGCATAGGGTAGGGCTCAATATTTTCTTATCAAATAAATAAATTAATCTTCCTTGTTTATATATCTATTCTATGGGAACTTTCTGTATTTTTTTTAATCCAGTCTGATTACCCAGGGAACAGCAGAGAAGACTCAGAGGCATAATTTCTATGGACTTCTCAGACAGAAAAAGGTCAAGCTAAACACTATCAACTGTTCATTGAACCTGTCTCAGTGTTAAACACTCCATACATCCCACCTCTGACCACCAGTTTCTGCTAGAGTTCTTCACCATACCTTGCTTTATTTTTCTTCCTAGGCTGCTTTACTACCAATACGAGGTCATGTATTTGTTTTGCTTTCCTACTAGATTGCCTTCCTACTAGATTGCTCTTCCCACTTCCTCAAAGGATTAAAGATACAGTCCCAAATAGAGGAACCCACTACGAATTTATCACACAGCTGTGGATTAGTGAACACTTCCCTAAGAAGTCTTTATTTTCAAACTTTGTCAGTTAAAATCTCTTCCAAAAACTTCAAAAGGGCCACAGTATTTCTATGTGGTATCTTAAACGGAAAGGTTTTTCCCTTATCTTCAGTGAAGTATGATTGACAAAAATTGTATATATTTAAGTGTACAACATGATACCTTGATATATATTATGAAATGTTTATCAGAATCAAGGTGATTAACATATCCATGACAACACATAGTTACTGGTGTGTGTTTGTGTGCGTGTGTGTGTTTATCTATGTGTGTTTCTGGGTGAGTACATGTAAGATGTACTCTTTTAGCAAATTTAAAATACACAATACAGTATTATTAACTGTAGTCACTATGCTGTACATTAGATCCCCAGAACTTATTCATCTTATGATTCAAAGTTTATACCCTTTGCCGACATATCCCATTTTCCACCCGCACCCCTCCCATTCCCTGGTAACCACCATTCTATTCTGTTTTTATGAGCTTAACTTTTTTAAATTCCACATGGAAGTGAAATCACGTGTTGTTTGTTTTTCTGTGTCTGGCTTATTTCATTCAGCATAATATCTGCCAAGTCACCCATTTTGTTATAAGTGGCAGGATTTCCTTCTTTTTATAACTGAGTAATATCCCATTATATGCACCACATTTTCTTTATCCATTCATCCATTAACAGATGCTTGGGTTGTTTCTGTATCTTGGCTATTGTGAGTAAAGTCACTTCTTAATTACCCACACTAGCAGGTGAGAAAGGTTTTGTGTGTGTGTGTGTGCGCAGGTTTTCCCCCTCCACTCGTTTCCTATTTCATGGCAAATGTCTGCCATGAATGAAGAGGTCTATGGAAAAGAAATTTTTGTTCTTTATTTCTGGGTGGATCTACCTGACTATACTTCCTCAGCAGGGATAGAGTTCTGACTCTTGAATAGGGAGAAGATAAAAATATTGTGCCTATGCCCTTAGCTTAATCTCCTGCATCCTCATGCCCATGTCTTGATACACATTCACATTCCTGGAGGTGTCTTAAAAGGAACGAGAGCTTCTTCATGGTTCAGGGTGGGGTAAGGAGAGAAACCCTCCACCTTTCTTCAAAACATACATATTTTAAGAAGGCTAAGTTAAGCTTCCTTATATCAGAGAAAAACAAATTCACTTATTATAACTAAAAAGTTTCATCAGAATTGTATTTTATAATCTCTCTTTTTAAAGAATTATTATACTTTTATTGGGGAGTTTGGCAGATATATTTGAGAGGGGAAACAAACTCTTAACATTATGAGAAATAATGGGAAATATTCAGGTTAACATAAATTCAGTTTATACAATCCTTGCCCTTCTTGAGCCCACTGAATCATGGACAAGCAACCACCACTAACATCAATCCCACTATAATTTTCATTGCTTATAATTCTCATAAAAATGAGTTTAATTTTCCAGCTATTGAGAATCATTTCCTTTTCTGAACTCCCACAAAATTAAAATCATTAATTCAATTAGAGAGTAATATGCAGTCCTTTAGTGTTAAAAGCAAAGAGTTGTAGACCTCTTACCTCATGTCACCAACTCTTTTGCATTGTTTTCATATTATCATCCCTCTAATTCTGTAGAATATTTTTACTCCCAGATCCCTCTCACTTTGCACATCTTTACATCTCACTGTTACACACCCTAGCTGTGAATATATATCTCTGCTCCTCTACAACCACTGTTCCCATGTCCTCCTTGCTTCTTTGCACTGCTCAAGCTTGACTTCCAGACATCCACACTTTGGTTTCACAGAGAACAGCCTCTCCTGGAATAGCTTCTGTCTGCCTCATGTTGAAGCTGGTGGAGGACTTGTCTGTTGGGCCTTGTAGATAGTAATTTTGTAAGACCATCTTTGAAGATAAGGGAGGTTTCTGAATCTCTCTGAATCCGCCCTATTACCTGGTGCAATACTTTGCACATAGAATGACTTTCATAAATGAGAGAGAATGAGACACACCTAATCCTCATTCTTCTGCCATCTTTATCTTTAGAAGTATCCACCTGTAGCCACAGTTGAGTCCAACAAAGAAAATAGAACAAGACTTCTATAATATCAGTTCTCCTCTGTGACCAGGAAATCTTGCCAGGCAGAATGATGGATAGTAAAATACCAAAACATGGTAAATGATCATATTAATTGGAATTGTAGTAAGAAGAGTTAGAGGAGTAGCTACCACTTTTTTTAGATACAGTCATGTGTGTGGTACTATGCTCAGTGCTTCATCTCATGTGATGCTTACAGATGAGCAGAACGATAGTCACTATTCTGTAGACCATGAAACTGTAGTTTAGAAGATATATGTAACTTGCTGAAGATAGCATAGCTTGCCTTTGGGAAGTAAGCATGCTAACTTCAGTCCCTGAATCCAAAACTGTCCTGAATAATATCTCCTATTCAGAGCACCCTCTTTGCTTCAATCCTCTGCCCCTCTAATGACAGACAACTCCAGCGTCACTTGACTGGAGGTATGTTTAGGGTCAGTACATCGTACTTTCATTGATTATCATTGGCTTTGGAAAAACTTTTTCTTGAAAATCCTGGTGCAAATCAAGGTCTCCTTTCTTTGAAGTGCTGTAGTTCTTTGAATCAACACCACATCTCCGCCAACTTGGCATCATGGCACTTTACTTTGACCACTCAGTATTACATTCAAACAGTAGTTTCTTCATTCTATTTTTTTTCTGCTTCATCTCACCAATCTCTTAAACTTTCTAAAATTGTAGTCTCCACTTCTTCTAACCTAATCCTTTCAAAAATTGTTATAAAGCAATTTCAGCCCTCACCATTAAAACTGCTATTTCCAGTGTCACTAGTGATGAAATTTGGAAGTTTTGGGTTCATGAGTGAACAGTTACGAAAGAATTTTTGAGACTTTTCGGTGCAAAAGGTGATTTTTATTATAGCATGGGGACAGGATCCATGGGCAGAAACAGCTGCACTGGGATTGTGAGGAGTGACTGATTATATACTTTTTAATAAGTGGGGGTTAGGGATAGCATAAGTCTCTAAGTAATTTGGAAACAAGGCTTTCAGGATCTTGAGGGGCTAGCTGCTGTTAAGATAAGGTTACTTTTAGTCGTAAACATTAAGGCACGGAGGCAGCCATGAGTTCCTTGAGGAAGGTTGTGCTCTGCATATTACAGGTATCTATCAGTGGGCTGCGAGCTGTAAGGAGATTTAATTTAAGCTACATTTCTCTTGCCTCTGTTTCTCTCATCATTCCTCCCCCCCCCACACACACACACAACTTTGACCCTTAAATCTTTACGGTTATAGAAGGCAGAAGGTCTCATCTTCTGCAGCTTCTTTCTGCTGAATAGAGGCATAGAGATGTTCTTACCTATAGGTCAAGGTTGGTCAGTTGAGAATTAATAGGGGTTAAGAAAGGCTAAGGCAGCTGTATCTAGAGTTGATAACAGATGTGAGCCTTCTTGAGTAGATGATCCATTGTTGGCTCCAAGTTATGGCAGTGAAGAAGTCTCGGCACCAGGTGGATAGACATGGAAGAAAACAGTAAAACATGATTAAAATAGCAAGAGAAAAGAAGCCCAGCAAAAGACCTTTATTAGTTAACCAAGATCTTTCTCCAGTTTAACCAATTATTAAATGAGAGGGAGGGATTGTTTAAAGCACCAATTTGAGTATTTATATTTTTTAGCAATCCTGTTATATTTTTGTGATAATCTGGAATACATACACAACATTTCATTTTAATAATGGCACACATTCCACCTTGTGCAGTTGGTAAAACATCTACTGCCATTCTATTTTGTAGAACTGTTGTATACATTTGCGTTATTTCAGTGTTTAGTAAAAATAATGCTATTTTGAGAGTTATTTAAGGCCTTAATTGTATAGAAGGTGGTGTTAACCATCTTACAGATTCTGTTTTGTTTAGTAAGCAATCAGGTAATTAATAAGAGGCACTTTTATGGAAACAAAAGAAACATATAGGTTGATGGTTATAGCAAATTATAAACCCAGTGTCTGCGTCTCAAGTGCTGCCAGTGAGAAGAGTTTTATTTATTTTTTAATTTAATTTTATTTTTTCAGTGTTCCAAGATTCATTGTTCATGCACCACACCCAGTGCTCCATGCAATACATGCCCTCCTCAATACCCACCCCCAGGCTCACCCAACCCCCCACCCCTCTCCCCTCCAAAACCCTCAGTTTGTTTCTCAGAGTCCACAGTCTCTCATGTTTCATCTCCCCCTCCGATTTCTCCCAATTCACCCTTCATTTCCTTCTTCCAATGTCCTGCATATTTTTCCTTATGCTCCACACGTAAGTAAAACCATATGATAATTGACTCTCTCTGCTTGACTTATTTCACTCAGCATAATCTCTTCTAGTCCTGTTCATGTTGGTAGAAAAGTTGGATATTCATCCTTTCTGATGGAGGCATAATATTCCATTGTATAATGTATAATGTATAATTAAAAATAGAGCTACCCTATGATCCTGCAATTGCACTACTGGGTATTTACCCCAAAGATATATATGTAGTGAAAAGAAGGGCCACATGTACCCCAATGTTCATAGCAGCAATGGCCACAATCGCCAAACTGGAAAGAGCCAAGATGCCCTTCAACGGAGGAATGGATAGAGAAGAGTTTTAGATGTCAGGCTTGAAGCATCCTCAAATGG
The DNA here is from genome assembly GCA_028534135.1 of Potos flavus. Classification (NCBI taxonomy): domain Eukaryota; kingdom Metazoa; phylum Chordata; class Mammalia; order Carnivora; family Procyonidae; genus Potos; species Potos flavus. Next base: position 71,544,836 of record CM052900.1, on the reverse strand, counting down.
AGTGGGAACAGGCAGCCAGAATCAGATGGGTTTTTTTGGTTTGTAATTCAAATGTCTCTGACGATCCTTTTGAATGGCCCATAGAGCAACAAGTATAAAGATTGTCTATACATGAGTTTTGTGGCAATTTTTTTGAAGCTGGCCTCAAGTTGTCCAGCATTAGTTTTTAGGACTTTAGGGGGAAAAAAAAAAGTTTTAGTTTTTAATGACTTTATGTCATTAAAAGAAGAATTAAAAGAGAATAAAAGAAGATTGGGAACCTAGCTTGGAAAGCCAAAGCTAGATATTTGAGGAAACCAGAAGAATTCAGGAAATAGTGATAAAATACTTAAAAAGATGTGTTATTGAAACACTTTTTCTCTAGAATCACCCTCATTTTTTATCAGAGATAGCCAAATCAAGACTAATTCATTTAAAAAACAAGTCTAATTTTTTAAAAGATTTTATTTATTTATTTGACAGAGAGAGACACAGCAACAGAGGGAACACAAGCAGAGGGAGTGGGAGAGGGAGAAGCAGGCTTCTCGCCGAGCAGGGAGTCCAATGTGGGGCTCGATCCCAGGACCCTGGGATCATGACCTGAGCTGAAGGCAGACACTTAACGACTGAGCCACCCGGTGCCCCAAAAAACAAGTCCAATTTTAACAAACTTGGCCTAATTATTTACATAAGCTTAGCAAGAATAGTGATTAATCATATAGATCTTTTAAAATTTGCTTTGCTTGAGAGGTGCCTGGGTAGCTCAGTCAGTTAAGTGTCTGCCTTTGGCTCAGGTCGTGATCCCAGAGCTTGAATCATGATCCCAGAGTCCTGGGATCTGGCCACCTATCAGGCTCCCTCTGTCTCTCTCTCTCTCCCTCTTGCCTCTCCCCGCTTATACTCTCTGTCTCTCAAATAAATAAAATCTTTAGAGAATAAGATTTGTTTTGCTGGAACTTTTTTATTAACATATAATGTATTATTTGTTTCAGGGGTACAGGTCTGTGATTCATCAGCCTTTTTTTTTTTTTAATTAACGCATAATGTATTATTTGCCCCAGGGTACATGTCTGTGGATCCTCAGGCTTACACATTCTTACACAATTCACTTGCTGGAATTTTTTTTAAAGGAATCTTGATTGAACTTTCAGTAGCCTCTCTCTGTCAGAAGCCAAGCCAAATACTTGTCATCAGACATGCCTGCAATACCTATAGATTTGGGCAAATTCCTCTTCTCAAGGTCCCCAAAATACCCAGAGGTTCCCGCACCTGCCAGGAAGTGACATTCTTGACTCACCTGGTGAGGCTGCTGGGAATTCTGTAAGCAAGCTATCAGGCCAACAGTTCTAAGGGGCTTTATTGGCTCCATTTAGTCAACCTTAATTCCTTATAGCCGTTTGGTCATATCTGAGTCTGAATGTCTCTCTCAAATATGTCAAAGCCTTGGTAAATATTTCCAATGGTGTCCTGTTATAAGGATAACAGATTCTTATTAAATTTATGCAAATAACGGTGATTGTCACAAAAGAAGGAATACTCATTGAATGCTTTTGAATTTCTGAGGGTTTAGGTAGAGAGAAAATTTAAATGCCTCAATTTGTTTACAAAGGAATATTTTATCATATTTTTGTACATCATAGATATCTTAAGAGAAAATTTCCTTAACCTGGAAGAGCAAACATTAGAGAACCAGCAATGTTTCAAACAAGAGTCATAAAAACAAGAGTCACAAGAGTCACAAAAACAAGAGACAAAAAATTTTCTTTAGCTTATTTTATGTTACTAATTCTTGTTCTGTTTGAATGCAGCTTTTAGTTAGTTTTAGAAATTCTTACCCATTTTAGTTTTATGATTTTAAAGATACCAAAAACCTGTATTTGTTAAAAAAAACTTTTTGTTATCAATCTCCTTGAAGATGAAACTTGTTTTGCAAGAGCACCAGAACAATAACTAAAAATGACAAATTCTCAAAAATGGACATGGCTAAAGATATGATGAGAGATCATAATATAGCCGGCAAGAAAATCCGGTTATTTCTATGACACATAACATTTTAATAATCAGAATATCAAGTGATGGCCTCATACCAAAACATATTAAAACTTTAGGAATTGTATATAATCTCTAGAACAGCTAGAGCATTTATCCAAATATAACCAAAGGCTTATTATTTGTTTAACAGTGCTTCCAGAGTAACTTAATATACCAAATAAACAAGCCTAATTGGTCAAAAAGACTTCATTTACAATTTAAATCTCAGAGAAGTTTGTTAAAAACCTCAGAAAGTTATAAATAGTAGAGAGCCTAAATAGGATTACAGATTATTATAAAACTTAAAATTTAATTCTTTATTCAACCAAGGTGGCAATATGAGATTCCAAAGGTAAATATGTAGGGTTATATAATTGTTAGCAAAACTTAGCTCCTTTATCGGAGGGGCGAAGAACTGTGAACTGTGAATGAGAGACTGTGAACTTAGAGCAATGGACTGAGGGTTTTGGAGGGGAGGGGGGTGGGGGGATGGGCGAGCCTGGTTGTGGGTATTGAGGAGGGCACGTATTGCATGGAGCACTGCGTGTGGTACATAAACAATGAATCTTGTAACACTGAAAAAATAAAATAAAAGTATTTGGAAAAAAATAAATAAAATTGAGCAGTTTTATCTTAAGTAATCAAAGACCCGATAGAAACAAAACATACAAACTGGTTTTTCAGGCAGATGAGAGGGAGAGAAAGAAAGAGAAAGAAAAGATACTTTGTTTACATTTTCTTATCAAGAGCAGACTAACAATCCAAGAAAATTTTGTCTTTCTAACAGAGAGAAAAGCAGAATTTCAATCTTATACCAGAGTACTGTTAAAATCCATTTATTTCAAAATAAGTAAATAATAAAATAATAAAATAAAATCCACTTTTTCAACCTTAGTCCTGACTGACGATGCATAAAATTTTTTTTCTAAAGATTTCCCTTCATAAACATTTTACAACCTTTATATTCATTCAGATTTTATCTAAGATCTTTCCCCCCATCAGTCTCAATTATATTTAGCAGAATTTTTACTCTTAGAAGCCTTAGTCTCCAGTGAAAACTAGGTAGTAACCAATTGAGAACTATCTGTTACACCAGAATTCTTTTAGATCCGAAATTTATAAACACATTTTTAAATTAAAAAAACATTTTTTTTATAGTACAACCTTTTACTAAAGCACAAAGCGTATTTACCCACGGGCCTAAGTATTTTTAACGTCTCTGCAAGAAGTCAAAAGCACAAACATAACGTTCAGTAATCAATGCTTCAGCACTCCATCTTATTTGAAAAAGACATAGATGTCCAACAAATTCAATCCAATTTATCATCCAAGCAAAACTTTAAAAGTTTTGGGTTACAAAAGACTTTGAAAGCTATCTTATCAATTACCTATGAAAACCTGAGACAGACAAAATCAACAATCATTTTAAGACATCTTTTTGCTGACAAATTGCAATGGAGAAAACATGAATTTTTTTAAAAAAAAATTTCCCAGAAAACATGAACTTATTTGACCTTTAGCAAACCAGGGTAGAATAAAAGTTTTATAAGGCTGATAACTCTAAAGACGTACCTATCTTAATTAAACCAACAAACTTAAATTAGTTTAAATACCGATATATTTCACCTGGGCCCACTTCAAAGTCAATCATTTTGTTCCCCAATGTCAATTTTCACCTGGGACACTGGTAGGGAAATCTGATGTGGGCTGTGTCAGTCCAAGGGGGTGTTCTTTGGTCCTTGACAGTGAGGCGAGGAGGAGGAGCCAACAATGCCAGAGGCACCAAGGATGGTATAGGAGCCAGTTTCAGGCTGCACTCAAGGTGGTACAGAAACGGGGAGGGAGAGGGGGAGAAAGAAGAGGTGAGGTGCCCCCAGGAAGGCTGGAGGCAGATAAAAGCCTAGAGGGTGGAGAAAGAGGTCTTCTGGTCATAAAGCTCATCAGCTTGGACAGATGAAAAGACAGGTTTTTTTTTCCACTGACAAGTGGAAATATACAGTCCATGTCAGGCTGGAGAAGACAGGGAACTTCCCCCAAACAAAAGGAGTTTGGGCAGCTGCTTGGGAATATTCCTTAAAGTCCCTGTCCCAAGGTAGACTAGCCTCAGACAGTTGACTCCAATTATCATAGCCATTAACCTGGGAAATGAATGCAGGAAGCCCCCACATATAGCTAGAATAACCTGAGTCTATTAGGAGGGATAGTGAGAGAGAGTGTGTCCCCTTCATCAGGGATGGCTTGTGTTTTCTCCAGCAACCTGAGTTTATTTGGAGGAGGCCTATTTAGACAATCATCATCCAATATGTCCAGAGGGCGTTTATTAATCTGGCTGGTGGTTAGACACACTCTGCAAGAGGCCCTTAGATCAGGGTCCTGATTTAGGGCCATTCAGGCCTGGACATAGGGTACTTCAGTCTAGTTGCCCTGTTGCCTGCAGAAGAGATCTAACTGATAGGCCATACTGAAGCTTAATATCCCATTAATGAGCCATTTTCCCTCATCTCCTAAGGAGTACTGAGGCTATGCGGTGTTACAGAAGACCAGTCCTTTTTTAAATCTTGCAATCCAAGTTGATTCCAATGGGTTAAAAGGCATGCCAAGGTAGAGTCCTTTGCAAAGTAGAAGACTAGAGAAGGTCCATTACCAAAAATACCCCCCTGACTCCCATAGAGGATATGTCAAAGATTCCGGGTGTAAAAAGTGAGCAGAGGTGTCCCTTGAACAAAATTGCTATTGATCACCATTCTGCCCTAAAGGCCCTGCAAGAGGGATGCCGGTGTCCCCTCTCTTCCCCATTGCATCCTAGGCTACAAATGAGTGCCAGTGAATGGACTGAAATATTATGCCAGGACGTGTCAAGCTGTAAAAGCCATTTTGTGTCATGAAGGCTGTGAAGAACCCGTCATTTTTAACCCATGGAAAACACTAGAAAAGTTTTACAAGGAGAAATTACCCAATTTTGTAACTTAAGTAGTCAGTAGGGGGCACTAATGAAAAACAATAAAGATAGAAATCCATCATGATCTAAGCAACATTCCAACACGTGTAGTCCTTACAGCTGACTTCCCTAGGAAATAGCCCCTGATTGGGTTTTAGTTCAGTCAGGCACTAGTTTTGGGTGGTTCCCAAGGGAGGCCCCATGGCCAGAAGTGACTAGACCAGAGATGTGGAGGGGATCACATTAGACCAATGAGGAGGAAACCTCACATAGTAGTATTTAGATTGGCAGCTGTACTAGTGACTTAGGTGGCTGTTCGGTGCCCCAGAAAGACAATTTCTATAAGAATAGGAATAAAGAGAGGGCATCAAGTTTCTGGGTCTTACTACCATTTTGGTCAGGGTACTAATTTCCAGCCAAAAGGCAGGATTTCTCCTCCCCATAGAGTATCCATGGGCTAGAGGATTGCAACCTGAGCTTTCTACATGAAAGTGTTCCAAAAAGACTCCTTGAAAAGTCCCTGAAATGAAAGTAAGGGAAGAGAAGAGGAATTACTTACCGCATTTGCACTGAGGCTCAGAGTCCAGATGAAAAGACTTGAAGCCCCATGTAAGGATGCCCAGAGGATGAAATGATGTGATTTGAAATTTAGGGTTTGTGAGTGAATGGCTAAGAAAGAATTCTTGAAATGTTTTTGGTGCAAAAATGTGATTTTATTATAGCACAGAGACAGTACTCATGAACAAAAAGGCCTGCACCGGAATTATGAAGAATAACTGGTTATATACTTTTTAATTAGTGGGAGTTAGGGATAGCATAAGTCTGTAAGGAATTTGGAAACAAGGCTTTCAGGACCTTGAGGGGCTAGCTGCTGGTTACTTTTAGTGTGTAATAAAACTTAAACAATAAGGCACTGAGGGAGCCATGAGCTCCTTGAGGAAGGTAATACTCTGCATGTTACAGGTATCTATCAGTGGGCTGCAAGGCTATAAGGAGATTTAATTTAAGCTACATTTCTCTAGCCTTTGTTTCCCTCATCACCAGCACTATACCTAAGAGCAAAAGTAGGAAGCAAGCCAAAGGCACATCAGATAAAAGGTGGATGAGTCATTGTTACATAGTGGTACATGGTCTGTGATTCAAAGTTTGAAATGAATGAACTAAAGCAACACACAATGCATAAATAAGTGAAAAAAAGCAATTCCCCAAAGATTATATGGAACATGATACCCTATTTCTAAGTTTAAAAGCAGCAAAATATCTCATTTTTGTCTATTGTATATAGGGTTGGAAATAAACTATGTGAAATGGAAAATGCGGTATGGATAAAAGTTTTTTGCTTTTTGAAATAATAAGTATTTTGATTGTGGAGGGCATGGTGGGGCTTGTGGGACAGGAACCTATGGTTAGAGGTAGGCTATTGTCCAATCCTAGCGTTCATTTGGGTGGGGTCCCTAGTCTTTTTATATTACTAAAATGAATGAACGAGTGAATGAATGAACGAACAAACAGATGGACAGGTCAACAAACTAATGAAGGGGAGGACAGTGTATCTGATTTCTCTAGTTCTGTACATCTGAAGCCTGTGTTGCCAGATTAATTAATTTATAGTTTTCTAATTCGATTCTCACAAATGAATAATTTTGGTTCCCCATTAATTTTATAAATAAGGAAATTGAGGTTCAGAGAAGTTAAATAATTCATCCACAGTCATACAGTAAGAACAAAGCCAGCTCCCCAGCAGTGTCTGAGCCTTTCACTCCTTTTCACTCCTCTTTCTCCTCACCTCTCTTGGGCAGTGTTATCTGCTCCTGTGGCCTCAGTTAACACCGTCACTCCAATGAGAAGCCCTTCTTAAAGAGCCCTTCATTGACCCATGAATCTAAAATAGCCCCTTTGGCACTCAAACACATCACTATGCTTTATGTTCTTCATTTTACATATCGTCAACAACTGATTTCTTATTTATGTCTTCCATGCTGGCTCGTGATGGCCTCCAAGGCAGGAATAATTATTCTTGTATTTTGAGCACTTAGTAGAGTGCTCATTCCAATTAACAATATATATCTCTGCCTAGTTAGATATACTTGTCTCTAATTTCAGATGTGTCAATAAGCAAAGCATAAATTTTCACATCTGAGTATTCCCTATCCTTGTATGTGGTTGTGGTCTTAAAACAAAGCCCAGTGGAATCCCCTATGGCCAAGTGGCAGAACTGTCACTTACCTATCACCTCCCCTTCCATTCTTCTATGGTCTCTCATATCATTGTCTCTACCATGATCCCACAATCCCTTGTGTTGTCTCTTGGCCATCGATTGGTTGTCCCTTGAGTTCCCCTTTCCAGCCAGTGACCTGAGTTTCATTCCCTTTACTGGCCTGCTAACCCACTTCATCTGATTTTTATTCTGGCAGGCCTACGCTCTCTGGCCTAAAAAAAGTACTATTTCTGAGACACTGATAGCTGAGGAGATCCATGGTCAATCACATTTGACCCAGTGTGAGCCCTCCTTCAAATGACTTCTCCAGCTCAAAGAATGGAATCCTTAGGCCCAGGTCTCTCCATGTATTTACCCAAAGACATATTCTCATTAATTTTCTCAGTCAGTGACATTAATATTTCTTCCTTACATCTACCGCTTCTGTGAGCACTTAATGGGACTCCTGAGGGGAATGGAAAAGAATAAAGACCAGTACATATTCTGCCCAAGTGGGCTCTCCCTCTGGAAGAACAGAGAGATATACCAATGGACTTGGCAGTATTCTGAGGAAAGAACTGTTAAGAATCACATCTGGGTCATAGGGCCTACCCTTTAATTGCACTTAGTAAATTGATTTACAGTGCATTATGTTCACATACACCTGTAAGGAAACCTGGCTGATCTCTATGACAAGAGCATCTTACAAAATTCTGACCTCAAAATAGACAATGCATATTTATTGACTTAATGAAAGAGTGAATTTATGAATATAGAATGGCCGGCCTGCAGCAACCTAGGGAACAGATAGCTGGCAGCCTCTGGTTTCTGGGATTCCTCTTAGCCCTGTGCACAGAGATCCTGGAGTTCCTGGGCTGGGAGTATGAGGAGCATCACCTCATCCCAGGTGTGAAAGTGAGTGCTCAGCTACTGCCAGGGCTCTGGGGGCTGCTGCTGACCTGGGTACTGCCCAGAGGAACAGCCATAAGGCAAGTAACATGGAGCTCCCTTGGAGTTTCTCTCTCCTCACCCTTCTGTTCTGGAGTTTGAGATGCTAAAATGAAGTCTTCTCTCATTCCTGTGCTCCCAAAAACTCCCTGTCCCTTAATCCTGGGCACCCTTCTGTAGAACCAGCCTGTCCCAATCCCACCATGGAAGAAAATAAAGTTTCTCCTTCTAGCACCCCTGCTCCTTGCCCTGATGATCCCTCAGTACCACCTTCCTGCACTCCAGCCCCACCAGTGCCATTGGAGTTTCTCCAGTCAAAGCCGCCCAATTCAGCTTCTGAACATCCCAGCCAGGACACCGTCTTGTCCAGACAACCCTCTAGGACAAAGATCCAGAACAAGTTTAGTGCCTTTGTCCTTTAATCTGGAAAAGGGATCTTCTTCCCTATGTCAGTTTCAGCGTTGGAGACCAGAATGCAGATGCAGGGTAGTAGCTCTCATGTTTCCTGTGACTTATATTAAAGAATGTTCATAACATGTATCATAATTTATTTTTATAACATTCTTTGATAAATCAACAAGAGAAACAACCAACAGTATTGAGATACGAAGATAAAGAGATTCAGGCAGGCCACAGGAGGTGACATGTGAGAGCTGAGACCATGGTGTGAGGCCCCAGTTCTTATTCTTATTTCTTTTTTTTCCTCTTAATTATTTCTGAAGTCATATGACTAGGCCTAAATGACTTCATACTCCAAATAATTTTGGCTCACTGCAAACTGTTTCAGAAACTATTTTTCCATTAGGTGAGCATCATGATGTAATAAAAGTGGCCAAATGTTAAGTAATAATAATAACAGTATGATGGTGATAATAATGATAATTGTGTTTATTGAGGGCCTATTCATGGCTTGACTTGTCACATACCTTTTATTTAGACTTTACAATCACCTATGCAGCAGATAATGTTTACATTATATATATATCAAAACTAACCAAGGCTCAGAGAGAGTAAGTGACTTGCTGTTCCACAGCTGCTTGGAGGGACAGCTACAGGATAAGCCCAGGCATGTCTGCCCCCAGAGACCTTGCCTTTTTCCTGGGGGGCTCAGTCTCCTGACTGGTTTTACTTCTTGAGATCCAATAACATAAAATGTGGATTGCGTCTAAGGGTGCCTAACACTAGCATAAGATCAACAATCCATTATCTGGGTTAAGACAAAGATTCCCCACACCTGTGTCCCTGCTTCTGCTCCAGTAACCACCACGCCACCCCCAGCAGGGCATCCAGAGTCCGCTTTGCCACATTTCTTCTTAGAACTGCAGCTTGCCATCTGAGGATACACACCTGGTGGCTCCTTCCTCCTGTCCACACTCACTGGCAGCTTTCAGTTCTGTGAATGTGCCACCATCCCTCCTGTCTTCCTTGCTGTCTCTTCATACATGCTATTCCCTCTTTCTAGCATACTCTTCATGCTGTAGTGCTTCTCCTTATCTTTAGATCTCAGCCCCATGTTCCTTTACTCAGGAAAGCCTTTCCTGGCCTCCATGGCAGCATTCAGGCTCTGCAAATCTCTCCTGTCAAATGCTGATCAGGGATGTCATTGACTATCGGTGTGGCCCTTTGATTAATGTTTGTCTCACCACTTGACCAAAAGCTCTTTAAGAACAGGGGCTACATTCCTTTGTTTATCTTACCAGTATAGCCCCAAGGTGTAGCACAATGTTTTATACACAGTAAATACCTACCAGCTGAATGAAAAATGCATGTAGGGGAGAATGAATGAATCAGCATCACCAACATTATCATCATAATTTGTATTAGTATTGAAATATCTTTCTTAATTGCTCCAGCCCCTGGGATATACATATGCTGAAATATGTTTGTAGTCTATCTGAAATTATATTCAACTGGGCGTCCTGTATTTTCATTTGCTAAATTTGGTGTCTCTATCACAGACACTTGCCTTTTTATGCTGTGGGCCACTCCGTTTTGTGTTTGGAGGCTCACAGTCCCATTCTCCCACTGGTGAATATCTGCGACATTTTCTCCAGAGAGAGAAAGTAAAGTCTTTGGAAGGCTGTGACTCCTGATTCTCCTTTCTTTAAGTACCCCCTTTCTAGGCTCCTACTTTATGCTTAGATCTATCAAAGTCCTCACTTATCACCCTGCATTGCAAATGTCTACTCATCTATGTGTTTTCTTCATTAGACTACAAGCTCCTTGAGGGCAGAGGCTGTAAGTAGCTGCTCAGAGAGTGTTTGTTGAGTGAATGGATGGTGACTACCCCTAATCTAATTCTAGGAATCCAATAGGTGATCTATAAATACTTGTTGAGTGAACCATATTTAATAAGCTCCACTTCATGAAATAAGATCACAACCTTTTAGCATAGAGTATTTGAGGTAATGATTATTAATATGGAAGATATAAAAAAAGTAGTCATCACTAAGAAGAATACATACACTGTTTCCTTGGATTATGGGTGGGCTTCCAGTGAACATGTCAGTCTAGATGATTTGTGTCCCCAAGATGCTTGGGGAAGATGCCTGACTGAGGTTCCCTAGGGATATTGTAGGACACGGTACATATATGGCAGGGAGGCTGGATCTCCAAAAACCTGTGATTCTATGCTTCACAAATGTGATTTAGGTTTTACCAAGATTTAGGGATGTGTTTGTGTATCTGTGTGTGTGTGTGTGTGTGTGTGTGTGTGTATCTGTATGTATCTGTATATCTGCATCACATATGTTCACATACGTGTATATGTATACATATATACACATATACATGTAAATATATATAATCTTTACTGAAATATAATTCACATTTCATACAGTTCATCTATTTAAAGTTTACAACTCAATGTTTTAGTATATTCACAGAGCTGTATAATTATCACTACGATCTAATTTTAGAATATCTCATCACTCCAAAATGAAATCTTGTGAAATCATGAAATGATTAGCAGTCACACCCCATTCCCCCAAGATTATTTTCTGTTCCCACATATTTGGCTCTTCTAGACATTCTATAGAATGGAATCATACAGTGACACCTGGGTGGCTCAGTCAAGTTTCTGACTCTTGATTTCGGCTCAGGTCATGATCTCTGGGTCATGAGATCAAGCCTCACATAGGGCTCTGTGCTCAGTGTGGAGTCTACTTGAGATTCTCTCTTTCACTCTCTCTCTCTGCCCCTCCCCTTCACTTGTGCACACTCCCTCTCTCTCCCTAAATTAATAAATAAAATCTTAAAAAGAAAGAAAGAAATGGAATTCATATAGTATGTGGTCTTTGTGACAAGCTTCTTTTACTTAGCATAATGTTTACAAGGTCTATCCATCTTGTAGCATGTATCAGAACTTCATTTTTTTTTTACGGTAAATACATATTCCATTGTATTAGAATACCACTTTGGGTTAATCCATTCATCAGCTGATGGACTTTTGGATTGTTGCCACAGTGTGGCTATTGTAAATATACTGCTACAATGCATTTATGTACAAATTTTTGAGTAGATGCATATTTTCATTTTGCTTGGTGATATTTCCATTTTGGTAGAAGTAGTTTGGTTACTCTATGTTTAACTTGAGGAACTGCCAAACTGTTTCCCACAATGGTTGTACCATGTACATTCCCACCAGCAATGTATTGAGGGTTTCAATTTCTCCATGTTTTCCCCAACACTTGTTATTGTCTATTTCCTTTACTTTTTTTATTATAGTCATGCTAGTGGATATGAAGTGCTATGCCATCGAGGGTTTGATGTGCATTTCCTTGATGACCAATGATATTGAACATATTTTTATATGCTTGTTGTCCATTTGTGTATCTTCTATGGAAAAAAATCTATTCAGATCCATTGTCTATTTTTAAATTATAATGTCTTTTTATTATTTAGTTGTAAGTGTTCTTTATGTATTCTAGATACAAGTCCATTTTCAGATATATAATTTACAAATATTTTCTTTTATTCTGTGGATTATCTTTTCACTTTTTTTTATTTGAGTACGGTTGACACTTAATGTTACATTAGTTTTAGGTGTACAATATAGGAGTTCAACATCTCTGTACATTAGACTGTGCTCACTAAAAGTGTAGCTACAATCTGTCATCATACAACACTATTACAGAATCATTCACTATATTTTCTATGCTGTGCCTTTCATCTCCGTGACTTATTCATTCTATAACTGGAAGCCTGTATCTCCCACTCCCCTTCACCCATTTTTCCCATCCCCTAAACCTCTTTCTCTCTGACAGCCCTCGGTTTTTCTCTGTATTTATAGGATTGATTCTGTGCATTATTTGTAGGTCCCATAAAAGAAGACTGTTGGAGCCCCGGGGTGGCTCCTTTCACCATGGCGAGGGTAATAGAGGAGCAAAGTGAGGTTTATGGAGATCTTGGAGTTAGACTAAATGTGATACAAAACCTAGCAGATGACTTGCATACCGGAGGATGAGGTGGGTGGGGAGAAAGGGTCAGGAGACAGTATTCTGAGCAGAAGAAAGAATTCTGAGAAAAGGCATCAGACATGAAGCACCGACCTACATTGGGAGCACATTATTGAGCAGTAGGATGTGGCAAAGTGTTTCTCTGTAACCAAAGACAGCTTGGCATTTGATGTATCTTTGCCAGCAAACCCCTTTTACACTTCTCTAAATCACTAGATGTTGATAATCCAGTGATGTACACTGATTACATTCTACAAGTCTGAGCATCTGATGAAGCAGGATTGTCCATTCACTATGGTGTCAACTGTCTGAGTTTACTATGATTAAAAGAGTAGTTGGTTTAGTCCTGCACTAGACTCAGAGTATTACTGTTTGATGATATGAGTGATATAAGATAGTAAGTAACCCTTTCAGAGGCTTCCAGTTATCTGTATAAGCAGGAGTATAACTTGTTTAGCCTAGTTTTTATCCTGTTGAGGAAACATACATATATTAATATTTAATCTAATTGAGGCAACATTATCAAATTTGCAAAATGTGAAAAAGAGTGAAAGTAGATAGATACCTTTAGTTTGGGTCTTATACCTACTCCCTGGTTTCTACACATTTTCGGTTCATGCATTTCCAACTCCAGCCTCTCTCTGTGTCCTTCTACATCTTTACATCTTCTTGTATGTCCTTTTGATGTTTCCAATCACCATCCCTTTTGTGCTTGCTTCCTCTTTTATTTTTAATGTCTCTGTTAAAGGTGGTTGCAAACAGAACGGGAGAGCTCTTCTGCTCTGTTTAGTATTAACTTTTTTCTTTGTTCTCCCTGACACAGGGAGGTGTTATTTCTTTATCCATTAAACAGCCATTTTGTGACAATCTATGATAGTATTTTGTGCCTTTACCTTTACCCTAGTTGGCAGATAGGTACTATGTGGTTTAAATACACATCTGATCCACTGAAACTGGGCTTAGGGAGGACAACTGAGTAGTACCCTGGTGACAGGATAAACCCTGATTACTTCAATTCTTGAGGGTAGCAGTCACAAGATACTGATAATTTATATGGAAAGATTGAAAGATATCTGAGTTGGCAAATATCACCTCCATTTCAGGGATGAGTCTCTGTACCAGCTATTATAGTGATAGGAGGGGACTCAAATGAAAAGAAGAATGTGAATGATACAAAGGAAGAAGTTTTATCAAATCAGTTTAAAAACATGCATATTTACAAAGAGAAGAGAAGTATTTATTCTAGCTCTTAGGATCAAGACATCCTAACACACCAGTGAATTCTGTTAAGATTTAGCAAGCCTGGGTCCCAAAGGATCATAACTCCTAAAAAAGGTCTCATAGTACAACAAAGCATAGAGTGCCTCTCTTTCTATCTGTAACTCAGGGTAACTTTGTCTCATCGTATATCTACTTCCTGAGCCTCTATCTCTAGATTACTGGGCTTTGAATCCTGGTTCTGCCATTCCCAAACTTGTGACCACCAACAAATTACTACAGCTTTGAATTTTTATTTTCTCAGCTATAAAATAGTGATAATAATTTGTTCCCCACCAGGGCTATTTTAAAGATGAAGAGAGTTAATATATGTCAAATTCTTAGCCAAGTGACAGTTATACAGCAAGTGCTCAGTTATCTTGGATTTATGCATGCTTTTTGAGTTGCCTCCATCTTTTTAAGTTAATGCATCCATGTATGCTGTGCCTCTATGTCTCTTTCACATGACTTATTTCACTCCCAGCCTGTACCCTTTATACTTCTGTATATTTTAAATCTCTAACTCATCTCTATCTTTTGCTCTATATTTTATTATATCTACCTCTATTTTTATCATTTTTGTAGATATCTATATACTCAGCTATCTTTTGATATCTTTATATCAATTTTATAAAACACTACATTGTTATCACCTGTTCCTAGGTTTATATGGTTATATGTCTAGCCATGTATATTTCTAAATAGCCCCATCTATTTATAGATATTGTTGAAAATTAGCACCTCACCTCCTGGTCATTTGTAAGACTTACCCTCAGGGTCCTCCCCCATGACTCTCCTCCCATTGCTCTCTGTAAAAGGGCAGGCAGCAGGAAGTAACAAGGGTCACAGTGCTCTTTGGTCTTTGGATTGGACAATATCAATTCATTCTCCAGTGGTTTCAGATGTGTGAAACAAGCCCAATTTCATGCCATTCTTCCATTCCTCTCTCCACCCATCCATCAATACACTGATATTAATTCAGGAATCTAGGGATACAAAATTGAAAAAGACAGAGATTCTTCCTTTGGGAAGTGCACATCCTATCAAGACACAAGTGAGGGAGACCCTGGCATTCCATAATTTACATTCTGGTGAGGCCAGCTGGTCTATGTTTTCAGTTTTCCTTCTTTACTGATTTCCTGAATACCTTCTAGGCCAATATCAAGCCCAGGGCTATACAAGTTCAGAGTACTTTGGCCAAATTGCGTGATCAGAGAACTATTTTCTCTGTTGTAGTGGAAAAAGTCCTGATCTGGGACTAGAGCTACCTGGAGTCTTATCTCTCCAAGACAGCCATTAGCTTTAGGCCCCAGAGAGATTCATCTTTTGGGGCTTTGGAGTCCTAATCTGTAGAATGACAAGGTGGGACTGGAAAATTCCTGGGGACCCTTGTTGTTTTGACCTTCCGAAAGCCTATGATCTCATTCTAATTTGAAATGGTATCTGGAAACCCCCTTTGGAATGAGTGTTGGAACCCAGAACTTGGACTCTAAAGTCAGGTGGACCTGGGCAGAGACTTGTCCATAGGAGGGACTGGTATGTGTACACAAAGCACTTTCATACCCATTATCTGATTTTATCTTCATGAGAACCTAGTGAAGTATTTTCACTCCCATCTTCATATGAGGAAACTAAAACCCAGAGAGCTAAATGGGTAACTGAGTGCTAAATAGTTTAGATCAGCTGTCTCATTTAAGTCACATGATAATCCTATGGCTTTTCCAATTCTTCTTCCTCTTCTTTGTTTCTCTTCTTATTTCTTTTTCCTCCTATTTACCTTCTTCCCCCTCCTTTTTCTTTCTCTTATTTCCATTTTATAGATAGGCAACCTGAGGCTCATGGAGGCTAAGTAGCTTTACCCATTAGCAAGTACTAGAGCTCAGATTCAATTCCAAATATGTGTAAAGTCTGTGCTCACAAGCTTGGTCAGAATTAAATGCCTAGAAAGGTTGGAAGGTTGCATAAAAAAAAAGTGAAATGATCCAGGCAGAAGGATTATTTCACTTTCCTTTAATCTCACCAAAGAAGGGGCGGCTGGGTGGCTCAGTGGGTTAAAGCCTCTACCTTCGTTCGGCTCAGGTCATGATCTCAGGGTCCTGGGATCGAGCCCCGCATCGGGCTCTCTGCAGCGGAGAGCCTGCTTCCCACCCTCTCTGCCTGCCTCTCTGCCTGCTTGTGATCTCTCTCTGTCAAATAAATAAATAAAATCTTTAAAATATATATATATATTTTTTAAAAATCTCACCAAACAAAAAAACAAGAGAATAAGTAAAATAATAAGAAACTATACTTTGCATTGCATCACAGATATACCATAGAATGATGGAGAATTGTAGAACATGTAAGTAGATGTAGAACATAAAAACATATGCCCTATCTAAGAGGGGCACTATTAATTATCGGGCTTATGGAAATTAGGCTCACTATGACAGATCATAGGTGAGGAAAAGCTGGATGTCTAGAATCTTAGGTATAATTTCTCTATTTCTAAATATTAATACTTACTTACTAAATTATATAAACAAAAATTATGTGGGAAAAAGATAAAAAGATGTCTCATCTTGACTGTGTCTGCCTCATAGGATGCCAGGTTAGTACTTCTGTCCTGCACTATGTTGTCCTCAAGGACTACTCCCTGGCATTAGCTGAGCACCTGCTGTAAAGCCACCAGGTTGCTCACCTCAAGAGTAGGAGTAAATGCTCTGCCTTGTTGATTACGATCAGCATTTACTCTGAGTGGATGCTGGGTATTTTGAGTATCATTCTTGGCTGGATGCTTTTGCATAAAATAATTGCCTTAACTTTCACAACAACTCCAGAAAGAAGATTTAATTATCTTCATTTTTCAGTTGAGTAAATTAATACTCAGGTTGGTTTTAAAGGTCACCAGCTATAAGTAGCCAACCTGGGATGTTAGCTTATTTGAGGTGACTTTGATTTCTTCAAGTTAGGGAATTTTTCCTCTTTTATATTTACCTGATGAGAATCTGACATAAGGAGGAAGTCAGGGGCCTGGAGTAATCTTTCGGGACAGATGATATTTTTGCCACCCCTCATCACCCCCACCATCAGGTCTGTTAGGGATGGAGAAGAAACTGATAGGGTGAAGAAGGAGGAAGAAAACAAGAACCTGCTCTTTCATGGTCCAGAAGCTTTGACATTGAAGTGAGACACTCCCACATTCTGTAGGTGACTGCAAGGACAGGCATACAGGGAGGAGACTAGCTGCTGGAATGCCGACCTGGGTGATGAGCCAGGCAGATGCCAACCAGCTCTCTCATGGTGTAAGCCAGACTCAGAACCCTTTATATAAAGACGGTCCTCTGTCCAGATGCTTCAGCCTGAATGTCTGCTTGCTGTGAAGAGGGTGAGTCTAGGGGTTGGGTCCCGGGATTGGGGTAGGGATACATCTCAGGGGATGCCCAGATTCACAAGGGTGAAGCATAGTGAGGGAGGGGGGAGCTGCAAGGAGAGGAAGAGTGGTACATAAACCTGAGGAGAAAAGTCTGGTAGACTTTTATGGGACATAAGAAGAGTACCTGCAGAGCTTGTGTGAAGAACTGAGGATCCGAATTCAGTCAGATCATTATCAACATTTGCCTTTGATAATGTTGGCCGCCTCCTCAGGTACCATTTTCCTACATTAGGACCTCTTTCCCTGGAAAAGATGCATTAGTAATTTACACTTTGAGAGCAGAGTTGTATGTAGGGAGATTACTTTCCCTAAGGGCATGTGTTTTTAGATATTCTTTATAAATGGAGAATGGAAGCCCTTGCCTTTCATTAGAAGCATTTTCAGTATTTCTGGAGCTTATTGAGAAGTGTTTTGTTGGATGAGTTAATTGCTAAATCAGCCACCCTGCTGTGCTGGTCATTGGGCTGCCTGTGTATGAACAGATAAATTTAGGGAGGAGAGAGGAATGGAGACTGCCCTTTTCTCCCTGGATAAGTGTAGTGTTAGAGAGTATGCCTGCATCCCTAAGTCATGTTCATAATGCTCCTGCTGTGTAGGGGTTTATATGTGGCTGAATGTCAGTCTTGTGATTTAGGAATCTTGCACTTTCTGGGTTACCCCATCTTAGGCAGTCATTCCCTGCCTTTAAGAGGGGTTGGGGTAAAATATTTCGAAGCCAGCAAATTGTCCCACTTCAGGCGATTTACAACAGCGACCTACCTGGGCAAGTTGCCATGGTAGTTCTGAGCCTTTCCAAAGGCTGGTGTGTTTTGTCTGTGTGTGTTTTGCATATGTCCATGAGGGTCATTTAAACAAATTCACCTAAAAAGATTGAATGTAGAGAAACAAACATTTTATGTTGGGGTTGAGCTGCCTAATAACTGACTGGATCCTTTACTTCCAGTGGGTGTTTTGAGTGCAGATGGTGCCTGAATGCTTGCTCTCATATGCTCGTTTTTACATGTTTGCACATGTGTGTGTTGCCAGTGCACGTATGTGAGGCTATCTGAGCTCCTGTGGGTGTGGAGACCCCACATTGGGCTACAGCCTTAGAAGCACCTCTACCTTCTGTTGAGTGCTCTCCTGCCATTTAGGACAAGGAATCTTGTTGTCTTCAATACCTTCTTGTGTTGGACACTGGTATGCCACCCCTCCAGGAGGAGACCCTGGATGCCTGCACCCCGGCTGTGCCTTTGAAGTCCCCGCAGATCAGGACTTCAGTTAGGTCCTTTGGTAGATCCAAGACAGATCTCATGGGCAGCGGTGACTAATATTGGGTCCATCTTACTCAGTAAGTGTTCTAGGGTAAAGGTTGAGAGTTGGAGATGAAAGTACAGGGAAGAAGCAGGGTGTCTTCCCCTTGGTCCTAGACTCTTCTCCCCAATAACTCACCCTCCTGACACTGATCTTTCTACCATCAGGTCTCACTCACCTGCCTGCATCAGAACCATGTGTGACCAGCAGCAGATTCAGTGTTGCCTGCCGCTCCCCCAGTGCTGTGTGAAGGGTTCCTCCTTCTACCCCTCTCAGTCCCCCAGTGCCAAAAGTCAGGTGGTAGTCCAAGTCCCTTGTGAGATGCAAATTGTGGAGTGTCCCGCACCATGCCCAGCTCAAGTTTCCCAGGTAAAATGCCAGGCTCCGTGCCAGTCCCAGACTATGCAGGTGAAGGGCCAGGCTCCGTGCCAGTCTAAGACCACACAAGCAAAGTGCCAGGCTTCAAGCCAGTCTAAGACCACCCAGGTGAAGTGCCAGGCTCTATGCCAGTCTCAAATTTCCTGTGTTCAATGCCAGGACCCTTGCCAGCCTGTGGTTTCCTATGTGCAATGTGAAGCTCCATGCCCTGTTCAGACCTGCTATGTAGAATGTGCTCCAGTTTGTTATACAGAAACTTGTTATGTGGAATATCCAGTCCAGACCTTTGTACCCCGTCCAGCTCCTCAGCCTGTCCAGACTTATATGGCTTGTCCTCCAGTTTCCCAGACTCAGGGAAGATTCTCAACCCAGTGCCAGTATCAGGGTTCCCACAGCAGATATGCCCTGCAGCATCAGTCCCCCACTTCCTACAGCAACTGCGCCCCACAGTTCCAATCCAGGACTTCCTACAGCAGCTACACCCCTCAGCGTCAGTCCCGGGCTTCATTTAGCACTTGTGCACCTCAGTGCCAGGCCCGAGACTCTTACGGGAGCTTCCCTGTCCAGCGTCGCTCCCAGAGCACCGGCAGATGCCTCCCTCCTCGCCAGCAGCAGGCTTCCTATCGCAGCTGCTCCCCTCCACGACGGTCTGAGCCCTACTATAGCAGCTGGCTGCCATCAGGATCTTCTTCAAGTTCCTATAACTACTGCACCCCACCGCGTCGCTCTGAGCCCATCTATAGCAGTGGCTGCCCTGGGGGTCCCACTTCAGGCTGCTCTCGGAGATGTGGTCCCAAGTGCCGGGTAGAGATTTCCTCCCCCTGCTGCCCCAGGCAGGTCCCCCCTCAAAAATGTCAGGTTCAGATTCCTCCCATCAGACGCTGCCCTGAGAATTGTGCCCCACGACCCTCCTGGGGCACTTCTTGCCCGGAGCTGAGGCCAAGTGTAGAGTCACATCCACTCCCAAGCTTCTGTCCACCACGGCGTCTGGACCAAAGTCCAGAGAGATCACTTCAGCGATGCCCAGTTCCTGCCCCACGTTCATGTCCATGTCCTGCTCGACGGTCATATCCACGTCTAGAACCATGTGCAAGGTCAGAGCCCCGTCCATGTCCTCCATTGCGGCGATGTTCGGAACCCTGTCTGCGTCCGGAACCCCGTCCAGCCCTGCGTGCAGCTCCACATCCTAGATCAGTGCAGCCTGAATTTCCTGAGTCACGTCCATGTCCACAGCCCTGTGAGCACCCAGAACCTTCCTCACTTCCAGAGCCAATTCCCCTTCCAGCACCCTGCCTGAACCCAGAGCCGTGTGTGGAACCTCTGCGCTGTCCCAGCCCAAGCTTGGGACCAAATCCAATCCCATGCCCTGGAGACCTAGGCTGTCATGAGTCCAGCCCATGCCGCCTGGACACTGAGGCTCCCAGCTGTGGCCCAGCTGGTTATAATCAGTGGCAAGGAAGTGGTGACGGCTTTGGACCTTGTGATGGGATTCCAGAGCCACAAGGTTTCAGTGATTGTGGAGACCAAGGAGGCACCTGTGTTGGAGTGAAAGGAGGTTCCTCTGCTGGAACAAAGGGTGCTTATTTTTAAGGAAGCATGGTTGAGACATTCCTGCCTCCTGCCCTGAAAATGTCATGCCTTCTTTCCCAGCAACCTCAATTTCAAACATGTTCTGTGTGCATCTCTCCAAAGACAGTCGGAGGTTCCTTGGTGCAGAGGTGATGTCCAAACTCCATTGCATGCCATCTCAGGATCCACACCTGGGTCTCAGGCACCTTTCCAGCCTCACATCTGGCTCCTCCCCTATACACACCTTCAGTTCTAGCCAAACCAGTCCAGCCACCAGGGCACATCTGGGTGTTCTCCAAAACATACCTTAGGTGTCCCTGCCTCCAAACCTTTGCTCACTTCCCACCCTCCTTGGATGGACCACTTCTCTGCTATTCCCAGCCTCTGATATCCAGCCCATCTTTCAAAACCTCTTGCTTAGAGTCTTTTCTGTTTGTTCCTACCCACAGGAGCCTACATTGACTTCCTAGAACTCATTGCATTGTCTATACCAGCCACTTGGCAACTGCCTTGCAACGTCTCTTGAATTATTTCCCTTTTAAGATGTGTCTGTTTTTCCTACCCAAGTAGGTTGTAAATTCCCATTTGAGTGGAGTGAGAATATCCCTGAAGTCCCGTGCTTCTCCTGGGGCAGACAACTGCTCAGCAAGGCTTGTGGGTTGGCAGCTTGAGCCATGATCTATCCTGATAAGCAACCCCAGGATCTGGGACAGCAGGAGGCCATGTAACAATAAAGATGATACCCTCAGAGTCTGAGTCCTGCATAATTCCTGTTTTTTACCCTTCCTGACACTCTAGCATGAGCTTCTCTATTATTACTTTTTTCTTGAGTTTACTGTACCCTGAGTTCTTGAGTTTATTGTGATCTGAGCTTTCCTTAAGCAGGTGGGTTGCCTTGTGGGTTTTCTGTCTCCCCTCAGTGTTCCTGGCATCTGATGGGAGAAGCTGGGTGAAAAGGCAGGAAGAATGAGGGAACAAGAAGAATAACTCTTGCTCCTCAATCTGGGCAGGTCACCCAGCTTTGGGTGTCAGGGGGGGAGGGGAGTTTGAGGAGATCTGGAAATTCTTTATGGTATTCCACACAGGGTACACCCTTCTTTTGTTAAGAATAGACTTTTTGAACTTTTATTTTTTTTGACACCGTAGAAAAGGGAACTGCCAAGGTTGTCTCTGCATTCCTCCATTGCTCCTGAATCCCACTGGGCATAAGTAGTCTTGGCAGCATGAAGGTGGGGCTTGGGGGGGGCAGGAGAGAGAGGGATGCCTCTTCTCCCCACTCTCTGCCTATAAGATGGGTGCTGCAGAATAAGTGCTCTTGAGGAGAACCTTTCCCCAAAGGGATGCAGTGCCCTGAGGCCACCAGGGTCTGTAGAGGATAAAGGGGTCCTCTTAAGAGGACAGCAGGGGGTGGCTCTGGCCTGGACTCACTCACAGATCCAGCTCCACAGTTGGGCACCACAGATCTATAGCCTGGCTCTGAGGATGTCTTTCCCGTGTCCCAGGGATCTGATCCTGCAGTGTCAGAGGCGGAGACCCAAGAGACACCTGGCAGAAGAAAACTGAGGTTCTTTATGTGAAGTCCATTGATTTATTTTATGTCATTCCTATAATGTGAAGTCATTCATTTATTTTTTTTACTAACAAATATTCATTGCTTACCCATGAGGTAGGCACTGGTAAAAGGGACAGAAATACCTCTTTGCTCTGAGAACTTACAGCCTAGAGCACTGGTTCTCAGGGCACCACCTAGGATCTTGTGACAAATAAAAATGACCTACTGAAGCAGAGACTCTGGGGGTGAGGCCTGGGAGTTTTAACTAGCCCTCTAGGTGTTTCTAATACCCAATAATGTTTGGTTGTTACTACTTTAGTAAAATACCTTATACAGGTAGAACATGAATATATGTATATGTGTATGTATATGTATTTGTATGTGCGTGTGTATATATATGTATATGTATATATATGGGCTATTCTGAAAATCAGAGAAGATTATATATATATATATATGTGTGTATTTTTTTTTTTCAGATTTTCAGAATAGCCCATCACACAGGCATTATTATCTCACCATTTTGCAGAGCTGGAAACCTAAGTACACAGGCCAAAGCCACACAGCCAGACTCAGTTCCAAGCCTACATTCTTTTCTCCTACACATGGCATCCTTCATCTCAGTTATGGTCCCAGTCTTTTCCAGAGATATTTCCTATATCAATCCAGCCATTTTTCTAACATACTTTTTTTGGGCAGGTTAATTTCACCAATTTTACCTTTGCCTCTTCTCTTCAAATCCAGGATGCTCTAGGACTCTATCTGCTCCATGGCAAATTCCCCAGGGGCCTAGCAGGGCCCAAATAACTCCTATGGGGGACTCCTACTTTTCCATCACCTAGTTCCCTGGGTGGGGGTGGGGAGAGGCTTGAAAGACTCAGATGGGGATTCTCATTAGATCTCTCCCCATGCTCTTTCAAGCATACCCCTGAACAAGGACCCTCTTATCTGGAGGATGAGTGGGGAGCAGTCCATCCCCTCAGGACACAGAAGAAACACAGACCTGGATGGGAGAAAAGGGCATTCACTCCTAGGAAGCCCCACCCCCACTCAGGTTCAGGGTACAGCTCACTACACAGGCTTTTGGTTGCAATGACCCATGACCTACATTGTTCTCTGGAGATAGACTCTGGTTCCCCAGGATAAGTAAGCCTGGATATGGAAAGAGATTGAATGATGACAGAATAGAGGTGTCTCTGGGTGAGTTAAGCTGGGCCTGGGGCTACCTCACAGACCAGAGCCGTACACCAGCTGGCCTCAGGGCCATCTCTGTAGCCAGAGAGGCTCAGAGCCTAGGGCTCCTCTCTCCTGGGACATTAGTCTGAATTGGGTCCTCTCACTTCTTCTGACAGGATGCCGAGGTTTGAGCCTTTAAGTAGGGCACCTGTGAAAAGTTACAACCCATCCATGACAGCTCTGAGGAAAGAGGTGCCCAGGAGTGCGGGTCTGCTGTATTTGTTTGTATGCTTTAAAGCTTGGGGCTTCTAAAATATATGCAGTGATGGGGCTGCAACCCCAGAAGCATAGGTTAAGATTGCCTATCGTCTTTCAGCCTTGGTTTTGGACAGCCCTTCTAGTCACTCCTTCCACTCCCCACCCTCCACCCTTTCATACATGACCTGCCTTCCAGTGCTCTGCCTTTTCCTTCTATATCAACAATTTGAACAAAACTTGAAGGGCCAGAGATTAGAATTCCAGAGCAAAAAAGACTATTTATAAAAGTCTTTTAAAGGTGCTCAAAGACCTGTGAGAGAAACTCCTCTTTGAATGTCACACTAACAATCTGAGGCAGTGCACGGGTTGCATAGTGCCATTTCCATTCCAGGTGAGCAGATTGTTGCCCAGAAATGCCAGTGCATCAGGCAAATCACAGACAGTATGGAGCAGAGGTTAGCCAGACTCCTATGCTTGGCATTTAATATGAGGACCGGGCTTCCAAGACATTGGGTCTAAAGGACATGCCTCCCACCCTGCAATCCTGCTTATATCTGTGTGCAATTCTCTATCTTTTCCCTCTTTCTAAGCCTCCTGCCCTGAGATTAGCATCTTCACTGTAGAATGAGGGAATTGCATGAGATGTTCTTAGAAGTTCCTTCCAGAACAGGGGGGTTAGCCATAGTTGCTCTTTGTCACAGGCATTAGGCTAGGGTGGAATGACTTTGGAACCCACTTACAGACACAGAACCCCAGAATCCATCCCCAGATCTATTTAAAGTGAATTTCTAGAGAGAGAGAATCTGGGACCTCCATTTGAAAATTATTCTGATCAGCTGAGATAGAAAGCATTGCTGTAGTGATACCCAGGGATGTGAGTGAGCTTACGCAATATCTACAACGGGAGCTGAAATTTGCACACATCTGGCCACAGCATGAGGAGGAGGTGTCCACATGGTGGCCAAAATGGGGCTGACCACTGTTTTTTATGAGAATTTTTATGTAATTACCCTATGTGAGAGTCAAATTTTCTACTCTTCAGTCTAGGAGCACATCAAGACCAAAGAGTCTCTTCTTTTCTCTCAGTTAAGTCCCCAACCACTGACACTCCAAATACCCAGAATTAGGCTCTTGTGCATAGCTGAGGGAGTGGGGGTTGCTGACATATATTACAGATTTTTTACCGGGAGAAGTTAGGCCTAGTTTTGGTATATCTCTCCCTTATCCAGACATTACTTAAACATCAAAAGGGAGGAATTCCACATTCCATAGTTTGTCCTATAGACTAGACTAGTCCTGGATGAATAAGCAAATAGAACTGTCATGCATAAGGGAATAGTTTATCTCTTTATAAGGGAATAGATAGGTAGACAGTAGTAATCAGAAGACAGGCAGTGTACACAACATATAGGAGAATACCCAGGTGGTGAACAAGACTTGGTCCCTGGCCATAGCATACTCCTGATTTTGGACATCCCAGAGGATCCACGTGCCTGTGGCTTGAAACTAGTTAGGAAGAGAGTGGGAGTGAGGCTGGAGGAAGATGTGTCAGCCTACTATGCATCAGCCACCACCTGAGACAGGAAACCTACGTCGTTCCTCATACTCACAACTTGAAAAGATGCTATTATGCAAGTCAAAGGAGGCATGGAGGAGACAGAATTGAAGGAATGAAGGGACATGGGAAGGCAGACAGAAGAGGGTTGGGGGATGGATGGTGGGGAATGGCTCAGGCAGGAAGCTGAATCTAAAAGGAATAAGGGATTTGGGACAGTTTGTTCAGATGCCAAAGTGAATGTTGGCTTCAAGGATAGTGAGGCGAGCTGCTATCACAAATGGTCATCAGTGTTTTGATGCCACTCAGCCAGTTTGCCAATGGCATGGTTCCTTAGGTTAGCCAGGAGGAGAGGAAGTACCAGGGAGGGGAGGCTCTCAATCAATCGGAAATACTTTCAAGGCTTGAATTGAAATTAGGCCCTTAGTCATTGAAAGGCCTTCTGACTTGACCCAGCCTGGATAAAAAGTCTAGATTGGGCAATCATTTCATTAATAAATTCTTTCCATAGCATCTCATCGACATTCTTTAGAGGATTGTTTTGTTCATTCAGAAATCCAGGAAGTGTTTCCAGTGAGCATAGTCTTAATCCTCCTGCAGCAAAGCAGGGTTTCCCACCCTCAGCACTAGTGACATTTTGGTTGGGATAATTCTTTGTCATGAGAGCACATTGTAAGGTATTAAGTAGCATCCCTGGCCTCTACCCACTAGTGACAGTATCAAACAACCCCCTCCCCACCAACTGTGATGACTAAAGTCCTCTGCAGATTGTCAAATGCTTCCTCCTGGGGGCGTGGAATAGGAGTTGGGGTATACAAAATCCACGCACCATCCTTTAATGAGCACCATTGAATTAGAGGAAAGAAACTCTGGCCTTGCCCTTCAGACATTCCCGATCCCACAGAGAATACTCTCCTGCCCTCACCTCCATCTCAAAGACTACCATCCATTAACAATAAAAAGGTTCTGTTGGTGTAAGGCAGGAGCACAGCACAGGCAAAGAATTCCAGCTTCAAAGATCCACAAAAGCTTCTTATTTTTCATCTAGGGAACTACGGATTGATTATGGAAGGGTAGATTATCTTGGCTTTTAGGGAGATTATGAGTAGATTAGCTGTGACTGTCATTATAATTTTTTGGCAAATTTATCCAATAGCTCAGAATACTCCCTTTCTAACTCTTCTGCTGGGTCTGCTAAGGATTGCCAGTGGCAACCTGAAAAAAAAAATTATAAGAGAGAATTTCTATTGTCTTGAAAAATCAGAACACAGGACATTTTCACATAAAAAGAATAAATTTTTACTGATGGTTGTTTAATAGTATTCATAGATAAAAGAGAGAAAAATGTATAAAGACCCTAGGAAAGTGTTCAGTAAGCATGCCTACATTTCTGTTCTCTTGGATCTCCCACTGAATATAATACAATAGTTGAGAATAAGCAAAAAAAAAAAAAAAAAAAAAAAAACCATACCGTATAAGAATGCATTATGAATTGAGGTTGATGGTATGATTGAGTTGGGAAAATCTTGAGCTGTCAGTTAGAAATGGAGAGAACTTGAGACTTGCTCAACTCCGAATTTGGACAAACTGGTACAGCAAGTCTTCCTTAGCTAAAGGGGTGATTATTAGCCCTAAGTTTATACTCTTGGAAAATGTTAGATTTCTGTGTTCCTCTAGTGACCAAAGAATGTAAATACTACAGACGATAATCTCTTATTGGAAACCCTTGCTGCCAGATGAGGTTCAGAACTATTTTTCTAAGAGGGGTAGTGCAGTGAAGAGAATGTACTAGTACCACTATAGGCATACTTCAAACTTGGCCATGCAAAACCCCATCACCATGGAATTCAAACCATGGAGTTTACCACATCTTGGGTAGGCATAGTGTGTAGTTCAGATCCCCCAAACCCATGGCTTCAGGACTCCTGCCCCTTTAAGAAGGCCATTAATATCTCTACAAAAAAAACACATGAATATTCACAGTAAGGTGAAGCCCCTCACTGTCAGGTCAGGTCAGTTTTTTTGGCACCAAATGGGTGTCATCAACAATTGGACAAGTAACTCAGTTTTTAGAGGCCTTTGGATAGAATAAGGGATCATGATTCTGCAATAACATTTAGGGGATTGTGGCAATGGTATTTTCTCATCTTGTTTCTTGCTGTTGCTGTCCTCTGTCCCAGGGTCTCCTACATAGTCCCCTTCCATATTGGGACCCAGTGCTAGTGTGATTATCCTTACCTGCTAAAATGACAACCATACAACTTGCAATAGTAAAATTAAACTAAGACCTTCCATGGATTTCTGGTGAATATTTAGTAAAATCCAAGTGACTGACCCTGGCAATGGTCTCCCTACCACCCAACCTTCCATTTATTTCTCTTTAGTCTTCCCATGTCCTCACTCTCTCTCCCGGCTCCAGCACACATGCCCTAAATTCCAGTCAGGCTGGATCACTCACCACTCACAAAAGACCACCTGCATCCTGTTGCCTGTACCTATTCTCACACTGCTGCTTCTCCCTGGAATGTCCTCCGACCCCCAGCACCCAGCCTCCATGGGTCAAAGCCTCTTTGACAAATCTTTCCCAGACACCCTTCCTTAGAATTCTTCTCATTCACTTCTTTTCCAAGACTAAGTTGTATCCTTTTTCTGGACATGTTGTACCACTTACTGGCTTTCTCTTTATTTGTCCTGCTTGGGCTATAGTAGTTTTTTTTATTTTTTTAAAGATTTTATTTATTTATTTGACAGAGAGAGAGAGAGATCACAAGTAGGCAGAGTGGCAGACAGAAGGAGAGGGGGAAGCAGGCTCCCTGCTAAGCAGAGAGCCCAATGCGGGACTCGATCCCAGGACCCTGAGATCATGACCTAAGCCAAAGGCAGAGGCTTTAACCCACTGAGCCACCCAGGTGACCCAGGCTATATTAGTTTTTTAGTCCTAGTGAGATAGGGAAACTGAAGAACTCCATAAAATTCTGCTTTTTGTTCTTTTTCCTATTTTTGGTATATGTGCTGCCGAAGCGAGCACTCTTTTTCCTATTTCTATTCTTGCTAGGACCTGCACCACCACCTCAACTTTATACATGCCTCAGAATGCATATAGTATATGCCTTCCTCCTAAGGGGCAAGGATTTAATGATTTATTTAGAACCGATAACTTCTAAGGAAGGACGAGGTGAGGATGACTGGACAAAGCCATCATATTCCAGACCACTAGTGCTAGACATCTTGATGCCAAGACCCCCTGACTCCAAGGAATAACTCCTGGGCCCTTACCTTTGTTCCAGTCTGTTCCTGGATACCTGACAGGACATGTACAACAGACCCTGAACAAAGATGAGACTCTCCTTTCTGAGTCTCCGAGACAATCTGTCTGTACCTGCATTCTCTCTATGCCTTCGATTAACTCTGCTCTCCCTTCCTGCCAGTTCGCATTTGATTTCTATCCTGTATGTAGCCAGGGAGCCTCTCGGCTGGTCCTGTGCGACGCCCTCTGGGTCCTCAGACCTGGCTTGCCTGTATCTTGATAGTTTACATGAAATTTGGAAAATTGATCATTATTTAAAAATATATCCCCCATTCTCTTTATTCTCTTTCAGAAACTCTAAATACGTGAGTGTTGGACTACTTGCTATAATTCAACAGATTACCACTCATCTGTTCATTGTCGTATATTTTCCCTTCTTTTCAATTCAGTTCTTCAAGTTCATCAATCTGTTCTCCTGGAGTTTACAATCTACTAAGACCATCCAATAAATTTTTGACATTGTATTTAATTTTGAACATATTTTATTTTTCAGAGACTATGTTTTTCATTTTTAGAATTTCCAGTTGGTTATTTTTGGACATGGAAACACAGGTAATTCACATTGCAAAAATGTAAACAGTTTTAACTTGAATGTTGAGTGCGTCTGTTCTTTGGTATGGCAGGTAGACCAGCGCACTTCAAGTAGTACTATCAGGCCATCCCTTGGGCTTCTCCTTTCTCGTCAACCTTTCCATTTTTACTTTACCTCCTCCCTTAATTTGCTCCCAAGAAACTGTGAATTCTTTTCAGGCTATAATTTAGGGCGTTATGGGCAATATGCCCACCTTCAGTACCTCTTTCCTGATCTGCATTCATCAAACCAAACTCATTGAGGTATATGGGAGGAAAAAACGGCATTTAGTTTGAACAAGCTATAGCTACTAAAGATATCCCTGGCTTAAAAAATTCCCCCATTCATTAAAAATCCATGTTTACATCTATTCTCTCTTCTATTGTCTGTCTATCTATCCATCTATCTATTTCCTGAGTGTCACCAAGTGCCACAAAGTATCTTGCCTACTTCCCCTTTGCCATCTTGATTATATGTAGATCCTGCAAAAAAGACATTTCTATCATTATCTACCTTTAAAAAATCTGTATTGTGAGGTTCAAAGAAGTTGAATACACTGGTGATGTCCCTAAAGCCTATTTTCTCAACCACTGTGCTATACACACCACCCCCCATAACTTAGACATGTAGATTTTCACCCAAGCCATGTAGATTCAAAAGTTTAGATGAAACCATATGATTTCACTCATCTGTGGAATTTAATAAACAAAACAAACAAGCAAAGGGAAAAAAATAAGAGAGAGAGGGAGAGAGAGAGAGAGAGAAAGCAAGAAACAGACTTTTTTTTAAAAAAGATTTTATTATTTATTTGACAGAGAGAGATACAGTGAGAGAGGAAACATGAGCAGGGGGAGTGAGAGGAGAAGCAGGCTTCCCACCAAGCAGGGAGCCCGATGTGCGGCTTGATCCCAGGACTCTGGGATCATGACCTGAGCCAAAGGCAGACGCTCAACAACTGAGCCACCCAGGCGCCCCAAGAAACAGACTTTTAACTATAGAGAACAAATTAACGGTTACCAGAGGGGAGGAGGTGGGGGGAATGGGTGAAATAGGTGAAGGGGATTAAGGAGTGCATTTATTGTGATGAGTACCGAGTGATGTATGGAAGTGTTAAATCACTATATTGTACATCTGAAACCAATTGTAATACTGTATATTAACTAAAATTTAAATAAAAACTAAAAAAAACCCCAAAGGTCCAGGTGAAAAATTACTATCTAGGGTAGAAAGAATGAAGGAGCTATGTGACCAGGTCCATAAACACGAATATAAGGCCTTCCATAGAAAAATAAGTAACAGAGAACTCCAGGACTCCCATTGTAAACAGGTACTTTCCTAGCTGGGAGGAGATGCCTTGAGGTCTCTAGAGGGAGGCAGGGAGGAGCTGCCAGTCATTACCTGTCACAGGACCGTGTGGGTGGCAGGAGGCGGGTCATGTCATACTGGGGCCCTGTCTCACATGTTGTGGGGAGAGCCCAAGGCCAGGATAAAGGGCCTTGGGGCTAGAGCCCTTCCGAGCACTCCTCAAGGTGTTGACGGACCCAGTGCTGCCTGTGCTCCAGTAAGTGTTCCCTGGGACTGAGAGGAGAGCCTTCCACGGAGGGAGCTCAGACCAGAGCAGGGGGCAGGCGAGGCCTTGGGCTGTGGTTGGAAGGACAAGGACCAAGAAAATCTGACTCAGGGGGGCCAGGGTGGGATAGGTGAGAGAAACCAAGAGCAACTAGGAAGGTTTGTGTGCTGTATGCTAGAGTTTTGGAAACAGTGGATTGTTCACAGTTGCTGGATGTATTTCTCTGTTTTTAGGGAATGAAAGCATTGATGGCTAGATTATGCTGGAGTGGTTGCATAGTGGGAATATAGTTTTGGAAATACAGCCAGACCCAGTTGCAGAGACAATGTGTTGAGGATGTTGGTACTTAACAGAAGAGAGACTCAGAGACACCTGTGGATCTGTTTAGACTTCAGCGAGAAGGTCCATAGTGGGAACTAGGGGCACACTGGAGTTGAGAAGCCCTAGGGCTTCCCTTGAAAGCAGTCCTTAGCAGGAGGACTATGTGGATTAGAGCCCTGGGTTAGGAGTCTGGGAACGGAAATGTGACAAGCTAGTGACTAGCACTGGGGCAGTGAATTTGTCTTTTTTCTTTTCAGTTTCTTCACTTATAAACTGAGTTGGTTGGGACAAATCAACTCCAAGGCCCTTTGCAGTTATGATTTTATATATTCTGCAAAACCAAAACATATCAGAAATCCTTCCAAGAGAGAATGCTTTTGTTTTTTCCTTGAAGAGGCTTTCAGTGCTAAAATGGTCCCTACACTAGAAGTCTGCAATATTCTTGGTGATATGAGAAAATGAAAGCTGGCCTGGAGCCAATTTATTTCCTGGTCTTTTCTCCAACACCAAGGAAATGTTAATTAGCATCGACTTTCTCTACATATTTGGACATGATATTGTTGACAACATTCTAAATGGAATTTGAAATGTGATTCTGTGAAAGAAGGCACATGGTACACCAGTTAAGAGTAATAAAAATGTTAGAGATGATTTTCCCATGTCTGATCCCAAGACTTTCAAAATAAGGGTGCTAGAAGTGATGCTAAGAACAGGAAGAGTGGGAGCTCTGTGTTCTGGGTCTAACTCTCTGTGTGACTCTCCCTCAGCTCCTGACCCCACCAGCTGCCAGCCAGATGTCCTGCCAGCAGAACCAGCAGCAGTGCCAGCCCCCTCCCAAGTGTCCCACCTCCAAGTGTCCCCCAAAGTGCCCCCCAGTCTCTTCCTGCTGCAGCGTCAGCTCTGAGGGCTGCTGTGGCTCCAGCTCTGGGGGTGGTGGCTGCTGTAGCTCTGGGGGTGGCGGCTGCTGCCTGAGCCACCACAGGCGACACAGGTCCCACCGTCACAGACACCAGAGCTCTGGCTGCTGCAGCCAGCCCTTGGGGGGCTCCGGCTGCTGTGGAGGGGGCAGCAGTCAGTCCTCTGGAGGCTGCTGCTGAAGTGGACTGTGAGCCAAGAAGAGCAGAAATAGAGGCAGAAAGGGGCAATGTCATTTTCCATTGGTCTGCCTGTGGTGCTGAGACATTTTAGTGAAGACTTCAAACTCTGTTTTTGAGGAATCCTCTCACCTGAAATCCAGAAATCTGTGTCCTCTCTTAAAAACTCATCTTCTGAACTCTGATCCCATGTTTGCAGCCTTCCCTGGGAACTCCGCATAGTAATTCCTATGCCATTCCACAGATAATTTCCTTTGTAATCCCCCATCTGAAGCAAAACAATAAAATAATCTGCTCAGCGTCTTGTTTTAGCCTGCTTTTCCCTCACTTGTAAATGTGCTGGGAAAGATGAGCATCCCTGATCTAAGCTCTGTCTTCCCTTGTCATCTGGGTCCTGATTCAGAATTGCTAGTTTTTGATGGGCTGGAAAAGTTCTTTTCTACCCTTCAAGAGTAGAAGTTCTTCCAGTTGGACTACGAATTAAACCGACATGAGACAGATTAACAGGAGAAAAAGCCGGTTTTATTACATGCTCACGGAAGCCCAAGAATGACATTGAAGACCCAAGAAGTGACAAAGGCAGGCCGTTTTTATACATTTTAGACAGGCATTAACAAGACAAAGAAAACTTAACTTTGGGAGCTTCAATTAGTAAGGGATTCTAAACAGAGTTTGGGCAGGGGCGGTAAATTAGTAAAAAGTAACAACAGTTGTTTAGACAGCCTTCTCTGCTCTAAGTTCCCCACCTCTGGTGATAAAGGTGTCTCTTTACCTCCTGCTACAGGGAGGGTACTTTTCACAGAAAGAAGTATTTCCTGCTTTCAGGGGGACAGAGGAGAGTCTGAGTGTCCTTCTAGCATAGGCTGTTATTTAAGTAGCTTTAATTGGAAGTAATCAATCTACCATTGCAGTGTATTTGGGGGCAGCCTGCCCTGGGCCCCTACAGTTCCATCCTCTGACACTTCCCTGCATGCTTCTTATCTTAAAGCTGAGCTGGTGATTGAGGAGGGAGAAATTAACTTAGTACGAGTGATAAGAGATCTGCAAAGAGCAGAAGGCTACAGATTAGAATGAGGATGAATAAACAGAAAAGATCAAATGGAGAACACTTCCCCACACCCCATTAAACCAAAGTCCCTAAGCCTGGAAGTAGATTGGTCTAATAGAAAGTCTGTGCTTCATTTTAATGAAAAATGTTAATCCTTTCTTTTAACTGATTCATGTTAGATATTATTTGTCCCATTTGGTTTACAAAGAAGCAACACTTCTCACCAGTGACTGCAGGGGCAGTTGGTGGGTCTAGGGCATGATGATTCTGGAGTACCACAGAGGCTAAGCTCTTAACTTCTGACTGGAGTATTTTCAAAGTTTGCAGAGTGGTATTGAATTCTTGTCCCATCACCATAGAGAGATTCAGGATTGCTTTTTCTAATTTATAATCCCCTAAATTTGGGATTAAGACCCTTAACACTGAAAGAACTTGGAATTATGATATGACATGATTTTATTCGTTTTCTTGATGGGCACATTTATGTAGCACAATTTTACGAACAAAGAAGCCCAAGTTTGTAATTAGCTGGCATTTAGGGTGGAGTACTTAGTGACAAAGGGAGCCAGGTATCCAAGTTTGCATCGTCCTGAGCACATAAGTAAGAATATTTAGAACTTGTTGCCACATAAAATAAAGAGACCAGTGTGGTTTATAGACGAGGTTAAGCTGGAACTCGTAACTTTCAAGTGTGGAGTGCTCCATGACCTTTGATAATATTAACATTCATACAGCTCCATTGTTCATGTGGTCCTGTCAGTATATGAGAGTAACTGATGTAGGAGGCCTGTAATTTGGTTGTAGCAGTGATAAAGCTTAGTTTTCTCACCTAGCCAAGTAATTCCAGAATTTGGTTGACCCAAATATAGTTTATGGAATTTGGTAGTTTAACAAGGGGGATTAGCTGAGATACCCCATGTTGTACAGGGCTGATCTGTAAAACATTTGGTGTTTTGGCAAATGTCAGTGCTAGAGTTATTTTTAATCTCTTTGCTAAGTTTAAAGATGATATTTTTAGTATCGAACCACAGGGTTCAGTTGCAATAAATTTTGGTGTATCTCTCAGGAGAAGTCCAGTCCCAGTCCATTGAAACAGACATCTGTTTTCAATGCAAAAGGGAAATTTTTCAGTTATTGCCTTTATTCTGACAAGGGATAGTCCTTGAGCTTCCATACAGATTATCTGCGGGCCAAGTAGTTCACCAGGTAAAAAGGCAGAGTGATGTATTTTTGGCTGTAGTTACCATACCTTGCAATCTATCTGTCTATCATGTTCAGACAGCCAGGTGTTCACATTTGCAGGAATGAAGACCACTTCAGGCTCTTTTGCATTATCTAGATGTTGACATAGCCAATAGTCAGACTGATTTATAAGTGTGGCTAGGGTTTGGTAAGCTGGCATAAAGAAGTGTTTGATCTGTGCCTCATCTACTGAAAAAGAAAGGGTTAGTAAGAGCATGACACAGGTTGGAAAGGAGTCCATAGTGGAGACTTAAAGAGGGGAAGTAGGACAGAAAAACACTCTCTAGTTAGCTTTCCAACAAATAATCTATAAATGAGGGGAAAGCATTGAAAAGTATATATATTGTATTTCATTGGTATTATATATCATATATTATAATATATTTATATTATGTAAATAATTTATATTACACATAAATTTACATTATATAATATATAGTATATATTATATATAAATTTATATATGGGAATATATATATATATATATATGTATTTATTTATATATGAGTTTTAAAAAGGGGGTGTATGTAAAAGAGAAGTTTCTTGATCTGTGATTTTGGGAAAAGCTGTCTACATCATGGCACCATTGCTTCTGGGACCTGAGACTTGAGCCTGCAAATTTTTATCTTCAGGTCACCTGTAGGGGGTGGTCTCCCAGTTGTCTTGCAGGTGTTGATCTGGGTCTATTTTGGTATGGTTCTCATGAAGCCAGAGGATTTCTCTTTTATTCTGGTAGCAGTGTAGGTCATCAGCAGCACCTCATAGAGCCCTTCCCAGCAAGGGGCCAGAAAGTGTTTTCTTCCAAAGACCTTGATGTAGGGGCGCCTGGGTGGTTCAGTGGGTTAAAACCTCTGCCTTTGGCTCGGGTCATGATCTTGGGGTCCTGGGATCGAGCCCCGCATTGGGCTCTCTGCTCAACGGGGAGGCTGCTTCTCCCTCTCTCTCTCTGCCTGCTTCTCTGCCTACTTGTGATCTCTCTCTGTCAAATAAATAAAATCTTTAGAAAAAAAAAAAGACCTTGATGTAGACCCTGTCCTTGATTGAAAGGGCCCATCAATTAGTGGAGGCCATGCCTCTTTTACCTGTTGATGATAAGCTTCATGTATACTAGTTAGTCCTTGTATATAGTTAGTCATAGCATCAAATTACTCACTTAGTCCCTCAATAAAAAGTTTAGAGGTGCCAGTAGGCATTGGACAACTAAACACTATTTCAAAAGGGGTCAATCCATACCTCTTATTTGGAGTATTATTAATAAGGGTCAAGGGCAATGCTTTTGGCCATTTAAGTCCAGTTTCTTGAAAAATCCTTCTTAAGTTCCTTTTTACGTAAAGATTTTTATAGTCCATTTGCCCTGATGATTGAGGGTAATATGGGGTATATGATTTTAATGAGTACCCCAGAGTTTTTGCAAGCAGGGGTTTATCTCTGCTGTAAAGTGAGTTCCTTGGTATAATTCAATCACTAAAGGAATGCCAAAATAAGGAATAATTTCAGTTATTAATTTTTTTACCACTGTTGTGGCATCACCATGTCCAGTCAGATAACGTTTAGTCCATCCACTAGACATTCAAACAATGATCAACCAGTGAGAACGGCAACGGATGGGGGCAAGTCTATAAAATCCATTCAAATTCTGCAAAGGGCAGTGTGAGCCCAGGAGGTCTTCCTGGGGTATACTGATTTCTTCCAGAGATTTGGTGAGATTCATAAGTAGTGCACTGGGAAATGATTCGGTCATAAATTTTGTGGGTGTCAGGGCAAAGCCAATTGTCTTACTTATCTAATTATCCCCTACTTGCACATAGGTCCCATTTGTGAAAGATAAGAGCAAGCCAAAAATTTCAAAGAAAAGGGGATATAGGAATCCCGTTTGGCCCAATATATGATCCATCTGATAATTGCTTGGCACTCTTTTGTGTCCAGGAGTCCTTTTCAGATTTGGGGCATTTGTC
The DNA here is from genome assembly GCA_028534135.1 of Potos flavus. Lineage (NCBI taxonomy): Eukaryota > Metazoa > Chordata > Mammalia > Carnivora > Procyonidae > Potos > Potos flavus. The sequence continues at coordinate 71,508,725 of CM052900.1, read as the reverse complement.
TAATGATTAATAGTATCAGTCAAGGATATAGATTGGGTTAGAAACTGGGTGGAGAGAAGATAAGCGGTCCATCTGGGGCTGTGTTTGGACAGCTGTCAGCTCTACCATTTCCTAAAGATGTACCATCAGTTTCCTCTGCATATGTGAACATTGTGAACATTGGCAATTTTAGAAGGGAGGGGAACAGCAAAAGGCAGCAATTACATGCCCATTAGCAATGAGAGTACCTGTAGAAGTTGAAAATCCAGGGAATTTTGAAATTGATCTTCCCATAAAAACCAATAAGTTTTGCTTAGAATGAGAAGTCACTAAAAATTTTTCAAATATAGAAGTTTTTCCAATTCAAAAGATCTACCATCTGGCCACTAAAAAGTGGGATCAGCAGTAGTATATTTATTCTAATAGCAACTCAATCCAATAAGCCTTTCTATGGAAAGACCCAGAGGCAACTTTTTAGCCTTACTGTAAATCTTTACCATGGATGCAACAAGTGTCCAAAGAGTGCATAGATGTTGTAGCTCCCATGACCCAAAGTTTTCTCCAAGAATAGTCAAAGAATGCAAAAACCTTCATTTTATAGATGGTAAGAATGATGTGGTGTCTACAGTGTCCCACAAATGAGAGACACTTCCAGTCACAGATCTGCTAATCTATGACATCCAGTTGCCTTGGTGTACTGGAATTGGAATGGAATTTTTCCTGCACTAACAAACAATGAAGGTTGGGATGACAAAGACCCCTTACAGGCTGGGACCCCTTATGACAAACCTTGAGAGCTTCCATGGCCAACAGCTGCTTATAACTTCATGCCTTGGATCCCAAGTCTATTCCACTGGTCACTGGGGTGCACCCCTTTAAGTGGTAAGCCAACTTCTTAGGACGTAGAACAATATGAAAGGGAAAACCACATCTGGTTTTCTTATATGCACATTAATAGCTCTGGCCAAGCCTTAGGTGTCTCAAAGCCATGGTAATACCTAGGAGGGATGAATCACAGAGTTGGGGATTTTGTGGGGTTTTTTTTTACTGTGTACCTTGAAGCACAGAAGTTTGTCTTGGCAGGTGACCTAGTGTTAATCTAATCCATTCCTTGATCAACTTATCCTGACATAGGAGTCTTACGGTTAGGTGGTGAGCGGTCTAGTAGATTTTAAGTGCTAGACCCTTGCCCACCAATTTTGTAGTTTTGACTTCCCAGGTGTTTCTTAGCAACTGCCTTTGCTCATGTGCACATTAACCCACAGCAAAATTTGTCCAAACAGACACTGGTCTGATGAGAACCATGAATTCATCAATCTGTGGGATGGGCTTAAACAGCAGGTTTCTAGAACTTAGACCTGCATTCTGCCCTATGATAATTCCTTTTTATGACAAAAGACGTGAAAATCACAAAGAAAAACAGACTATCTCTGGGAGGAAATGGATCAGTAACCAAAGAATACTCTACTAAATTTTTACTGAGAGTCATTAAGCCCAAGGAAACAGCTATACAGTATGTTCTGAATTTAGAGAGACAGAAAGGAAAAGACTCACCACTCTCACTCCACTGGACCCTGCAGATGGAGATTCGGGATGCTGACATGGTAAAAAGACTTACTTTCTGCTGACGAAAAGGTTAGATGTCCCAGAATTGCTTAGCTGCAGCATCCAGAGAGAGCAGTGTCCAGTGAATTAAAGTGTCCCGCTGACCATGCCAACTGAAAGGAAGGAAAAATTCTTTTATATCCTTCAAGGTCTTCCAGTTGGACTAAGAATTGAATTTACTTGAAACAGATTAACAGAAGATAAAAACCAAAGTTTTACTACATGCAAAGGGAGGGCCAGGGATGAAATTGGGAAGGTGGGCTTCTGGAGTGGTTTGCTGGTGTATGTAGTGGTTCTCACCTGGAAAGACAAACACAGGGTCCTGACTGGGTAGCTGCAAAGTCCTCTATTTCCCCATCCCTCCCTTGGCTCTCCACATTCATGACTAATTCTTCATCCCCACCCATTCCAGTCTGCTGAAAGTGATTGTTTTAAAAATCTTATGATTTTGCACAATAAAACGTCTAGTACAAAGAAGAGACTGGAACAAATATAATTAATAAGGCAACATAAATAGTACAGAGACCCTTTTGTATGAAATAATTTAAAATACGTTTAAACAAGGCATGTAAGTCAGTGGAGAAACGATGGCTTATTCAATAAGTAGAATGGGGGGGGACAATATCATGTTCTATAGTAAAACGAGTATAAAGGTGCCTGGGTGGCTCAGTGGGTTAAAGCCTCTGCCTTCGGCTCAGGTCATGATCTCAGCATCGTGGGATCGAGCCCCGCATCGGGCTCTCTGTCAGCAGGGAGGCTGCTTCCCCCCCTCCCTCTGCCTCTCTGCCTACTTGTGATCTCTCTCTCTCTCTCTGTCAAATAAATAAATAAAATCTTAAAAAAAAAAAAAACGAGTTTCAAGTGGATTAAAGAGTAAATTGTTAACCTAATCACTAATACAACTCATAATGGAGAAACATTTCACATATAAAAGAAACAGATCAAATGTCAAAGGAAATTTTAATAAAACCGATTCCATCAAAATAAAATTTCGGCACATCCAAAATCACATAAACAAAACAAAAGAGAAAGCTAAAGCACCATATGTAAAACACTCAATAAATATTTATTAAGTACCTGATATATCCATGCGTTTATTTAGACAGTTGAGAGAAATTAGTGAACAAACAGAAAAAAGATTCCTGCCTCATAGACTTGATTTAATTGAAAGATTTTTAGTACTATTTTAGAAGCTTCATGTAATAAAATATACAGTCAATATGTATGTACAAAACTCTGATACTTAAATTTTTATTTAGAATTTTTCCTTACATTTTCATTACATTTCAAGTTTTTATTTAAATTTTATTTATATGCTGTTAACATATAGTGTAATATTATTTTTGGGAGTAGAATTTAGTGATTCATCACTTACGTACAACACCCAGCCCAGCACGCATCACAAGAAATGCCCTCCTTAATATTCATCACCCATTTAACCCATCCCCCACCTACCACCCCTCTGGCAACCTTCAGCTTGTTCTTTATAGTTAATCATTTGTTTTGCTTCTTAAATTCCACATATGAATGAAATCATGTATTTGTCTTTCTATGACTGATTTATTTCACATAACATAATATCCTCTAGCTCCATTCACATTGTTGCAAGTGGCAAGATTTCATTCATTAGTTATGGCTGAGTAATATTCCAGTGTGTGTGTGTGTGTGTGTGTGTGTATACACACATATGCATATATCTCACATCTTTTTTATCCATTCATCAGTTGATGGACATTTGGACTCTTTCCGTAATTTGGTGTTATATGAAACAGGGATGCATGTATCCTTTGAGTCAGTATTTTTGCATCCTTTTGGTAAATACCTAGTAGTGCAATTTATAGATCATAAGGTAGTTCTATTGTTAACTTTTTGAGGAACTTGCATACTGTTTTCCATAGTGGCTGCGCCAGTTTGCATCCCCATCAACAGAATAAGAGGGTTCCCCTTTCTCCACATCCTTGCCAATGCCTGTTGTTTCCTATGTTGTTAATTTTAGCCATTCAAATGGGTGTGAGTTGATATCTCACTGTAGTTTTGATTTGTATTCCCTTGATGATGAGTGATGTTAAGCATCCTGTCACGTGTCTGTTGGCCATCTCTTTGTCTTCTTTGGAAAAATATCTCTTCATGTCTTCTGCCCATTTTTTAACAGATTATTTGCCTTTTGGGTGTTGAGTTTTATAAGTCCTTTATAGATTTTTGGATGCTAGCCCTTTATCTGATATGTCATTTGCAAATATCTTCTCCTATTCCAAAGGTTGTCTTTTAATTTTTTTGATTGTTTCCCTCATTATGTAGACGCTTTTTATCTTGATGAAGTCCCAATAGTTCATTTTTGCTTTTGTTTCCCTTGCTCCAGGAGATGTGTCTAGCAAGAAGTTCCTATGGCTGATGTCAAAGAGGTTACTGACTATGTTCTCTTCTACGATTTTAATGGTTTCCTGTCTCACCTTTAGGTCTTTCATCCATTTTGGATTTTGAATGTGTGTGTGTGTGTGTGTGTGTGTGTATGGTATAAGAAAGTGGTCCAGTTTCATTTTTCATTTTTCTGCATGTGGCTGTCCAATTTTCCCAGCACCATTTGTTGAAGAGACTGTTTTTTTTTCCATTGGATATTCCTTCTTGCTTTGTCAAAGATTAGTTGACCATATAATTGTGGGCTCATTTCTGGGTTTTATATTCTGTTCCATTGACTTATATGTCTGCTTTTGTGCCAGTACCATATTGTCTTAATCACTATAGCTTTGTAATATAACTTAAAGTCTGGAATTGTGATGCCTCCAGCTTTGCTTTGCTTTTTCAGGATTACTTTGACTATTCAAGATCTTTTGTGGTTCCATACAAATTTTAGGATTGTTTTTCTAGTTCTGTGAAAAATGCTGGTGGTATTTTGATTGGGATTGCATTAAATGTGTAGGTTACTTTGGATAGCATAGACCTTTTTTATTAACGTTTGCTCTTCCAATCCATGAGCATAGAATGTTTTTCCATTTCTTTATGTCATCTTAAATTTCTTTCATCACTGTTTTATAGTTTTCAGACTATAGATCTTTTACCACTTTGGTCAGTTTATTCCTAGGTATTTTATGGTTCCAGACAAACTATATTTTATTTTTTATTTTTTATTTTTTTTAGAGATTTTATTTACTTATTTGACAGAGAGGAGAGAGATCACAAGTAGGCAGAAAGGCAGGCAGAGAGAGGGGGAAGCAGGTTCTCTGCTGAGCAGAGAGCCTGATGCGGGGCTTGATACCAGGACCGTGAGATCATGACCTGAGCGAAAGGCAGAGGCTTTAACCCACTGAGCCACCCAGGTGCCCCAAGACAAACTATATTTTAAACCAACGACTATAACAAGAGATGAAGAAGGGCACTATATCATAATAAAAAGATCTAGATCTACAACAAGAAGATCTAACAATTGTAAATATTTATGCCCCCACTTGTTAGCACCCACGTACATGAAACAATTAATAACAAATATAAACGAACTCATTGATAATAATACAATAACAGTAGGGGAATTTAACACCCCACTTACTGCAATGGACAGATTATCTAAGCAGAAAATCAACAAGGAAAGAAGGACTTCAAATGACACACTGGGCTAGATGGACTTAGCATATATATTCAGAACATTTCACGTGAAAGCAGCAGAATACACATTCTTTTCAAGTGCACATGGGACGCTTTCCAGAAGAGATCACATACTGGTTCACAAATCAGGTCTCGACAAGCACAAAAATACTGAGATCATACCATTACATTTTAAATCAAATTAAATTGTAAATTATATTATTTGATTTTTGATTATAATAATTATATAATTTTTATATAATAAATATATTTATACACAATACATTATATATTGTATTTAAATGTAATATATTTATATATAATATTCACATATTTATTATATAATTTGTATATAATAAATATTATATACTATACAATAAAATATAATTATAAAGAATTTTAAGTTTTAAGTTTGAGTTAAATTTTTTGAAAAACTTTGAATTACATATTTTAAACATAGTTTAAATAATTTTAAATTAAAATATTTTAAATTTATTGTGAAAAAGTGATATTTAAATAATATAAATATTTATTTAATAAATAATTTTTGCCCATTTCTTGCCCATACTGAGATAAAAAATTTCATACATTTGATGCCTGTCTTCTTCCTTCCCTCCAGAGCTAATTCATTAGCCTGAGTCATCCTGAGTTTGAGGTTAAGTATTCCTATGCACTTCTTTATATTTCTAGTACATTTTAAATTTCCTTAAAATATGTGGAATTGTTTACATATTTTTAACTTAAATATTATGTATTTGGTGCACTTGTGCAAACTTGCTTTTCTATCACAGAATCATTTGTGCAATATTCATGTTACTCAGTGTCATTTAGTTTTTTACTGATATATTCTACTCTACCTTGCAACCACACAATCACACTAATAAGCGGTTTCTTATTAAAGAACATTTATGTTGCTTCTAATTATTTTGCAATTCTAAACAATTCATTATTAAAACATCTCTGCATATTATCTATGTGTAGGACAGCCTCTCTAGGATCTATATCTATATCTATTTATCTATCTATCTATCTAGGAATTGCAAGGTCAGATTACAGATATGCTCATTTTTAACCTCACAATATATCGTCACATTGTCTCCAGTTTACTAATCATCTGTTAGTGTAAAAGAGTTCTCTTGCTTCATTCTGGCAACACTTTGTGATATCAGATGTTTATATAATTTTTTAGTGAGTATGAAATACTCATTCTATATTTTTTTGTGTATATTTCATTGTTGCTGTGTTATCCATTTTCCTGATCATAAGTGGTCTTGAGCATCTATTCAAATATTTTGAACAATGTCTTCTTCTTTTGTAAATTGCTCTTACTTACCTTAGGAATATTTTTTATTCGTGAGAATTCTTTACACATTCCACCTTTTATTCCATAGAAAGATATTGCAAATATCTTCCCCAGTGTTGGTTTTTTACATTTTTTAATGTTTTATTTTTGTGAATAACATTATATACTTTTAAAATAGCCAGGTTTGTGAAATTTTGCTTTGCAATTTTTTTTATGTCTGTGAGAAAATAGAAAATGTGTATATTGGTCTCTGCCCCTATTTCCTGGCAAGGAGCTCCTGAAACCCTAGTAATTTCTTGGTTCCACTGAGGCAACTCTGGGTAGGCTCCTGGATGGCTCCTGGATGGGGGCTGGTCCCCAAAAAGACCAAGCCATGATTAGAAGATTGGAATTTTCAGCCCCATCCCCTATCCTCCAGAGAAGGGAAAGGATTGGAAATGGAGCTAATGATTGATCATGCCTGTGTGAGGAAGCCTTCATAAAATACCAATAGTACAGCATTCAGAGAGCTTCCAGGCTGGCAAACACATGCACATCAAGAGGGTGATGCACTCCACCTCTAAGCGGACAGAAGCTCCTCTACTTGGGACTCTCCCAGACCTCCCCTTCTGTATGTCTTCTTCTGACTGTTTTTCTGTATCCTTTATTATATCTCTTAATAAACTGGTAAATGTTAGTGTTTCCCTAAGTTCTGTGAGCCTCTAGCAAATTAATCAAACCTGAGAAGGGGGTCACAGGAACTTCTGTTTCAAAGTCAAATTGAACAAAAATTGTGGGAACGTGGGGACCTACTTCCTGTGATTGGCATCTGAATTTGGGGGGCAGTCTTGTGGGACTGGGGCTTTAACCTGTGGGCTTTGACACCATTTCCAAGTAGATGGTGTCAGAACTGAGTTAAACTGTAGGATACCCAGCTGGTGTCTGTTAATTCTTGTCGGTGTGCGGGAAAAAACAAACACCCATTTGGGAACCAAAAGTGTTAGAAACAAGGTGTTCTATGTGAGTAGTAAAGGACACACACAGAAGAGAAACACAGGGAGGAGAAAACTGGGTGTTCCCACTACGCCTTATTTAAGAAATCTTTATCGCTATTTATTATAATTTTTCACTATATTTTCTTTATATTTTGTAGAAATTTTCATTTTCATATATTTATATGAATTTTATTTTCACCATATAGATAACCATTTGGTTATCATTGAGAAATCATTATTCCCTTAGCATCTGCACTACCATTTCAATCATATAGCAAGTTCACATATTTTTTTGTATCTAAAACTAGGCTCACAATTCTGATCTATATTCTAGCCATGGATCTCTGTGAGATTATTACTATAGTTGTATGATCAATTATGCTACCTACCAGTATTTATTTGCCCACATAATTTTTAGAATGAGTTTATCACATTCCACAAAGGCAAGACAAAGCAAACAAAGCAAAGTGTGATGTCGGAATTTTAACTGGTATTGTATTAAATATATATAATACCATTAAGGCAATTTTCATCTTAGTGATATTTATTTTTTCTTTCCATTGTATCATGAACATATGTATAGATTTTATTTACTTAGATCTTCTTTAGTAACTTTCAATAAAGTTTTTAAATTTTTTTCTTTCAATAAAATTTAAAAATTTTATACATAAACATCTTGTTCATTTAAAAATATTATTATATGGCTTATGTATTTTGCTCTTTTTTAAAACAGCATTTTAAATCTTTTTATCTTCTGTTATTTTTAAAGAAGTATAAAAATATTGATCTGACAATTTGCCATACTGTTATTTGTAATTTTCTATAAGGAATATTTTTATGCGTATATTCTTTTCTTGTCATCCCATATTGTTAGCTAGGACGCCACAAGGAGTTGCCCAGATCAGAGGGCTGAAAGCTATCAGCAGGAGGAAGGATGGGGAAGGGACAAAAGCAGGGAGAAAGCCCAGCTAGGTGTTTCACCTGATAGTCCCTTACATGAGCCACTTAGAGCCAGACTGGAGATGAAGACCTGTGCAGAAGCCCCTGTGAGTTGTCCTGAAGTTACCTTTAGCTCATTATAGTACCTTAGTACTCTCCTTCTATGGGGGGTAGAGGGGTCAACATTTTTTTGAGCATAGGATTTATGTGTTAGCATGTTGGCATTCTAGGCATGCGCAGCTGAACCAAAAGTAATAGAATATGTATAAGCTCCTTTAATGTATATGCAAGCTCTCTGCCCTCACCCCTAAGGCACTGAATAAAAGCTTCCGGTACTAAGCCCATGGGGAGACAATGTCTTTGAGAGCTATCTCCCTGTTTCCTTACTTGCAACAAGTAATAAAAAGTTCTTTACTTTCAACATTTCCTTGGGTTGTGTTCAATTTAATGCACCACAAGCTGTAAATAAATCCTTTGAGTTGAGTTACATTATTTCCTAGGGCTAAATTCTTAGGTATTTGAACAGTATAAAGGAATGTTCATTTACACGCCATAAAGTATGTGTTGAATCAATGAATCATCATATTGTTATGTGTAATCAGTATGCTGATTCATTTTCATACCAGTGAAGCATGAATGTCCAATTCTATGCATCCTCTTCAACACTGAGTATTTGTTAGGCATTCAATCTTTGCCAATCTGATATGAATGACTAACTTAGATAGACACCCTATACCATAAAAAGATGAGTTTTTTTTTTTTTAATTCTTTGATGATTAGTAACTCTGAACATATTTTCAGTTACTTTTTGGCCATTTGTGTTTCTTTTCTGGTGTGTGTGTTGCTTGTTCCTGTCATTTGTTCAGCCTTTTATTGGTGTGTTTGCATATTTTTTATTCATTTGTAAGAACTGGTTTTCTATATTCCTAGCAAATGTGCTGTAATTTCCCCCAACTGATCACTTTTCTTTCTGTTTTATTTATGGTGCTATTTTTTACATAGATTTTTAACTTTTTTTTAAGTTTATTATTTTTTTTTATTAACATATAATGTATTATTTGCCCCAGGGTACATGTCTGTGAATCATCAGGCTTACACATTTTGTAGCACTCACCATCGCACATACCCTCCCCAATATCCATAACCCAGCCACCCTATCCCTATCTTCCCTACCCCCCAGCCACCCTCAGTTTGTCTTGTGAGTTTAGGAGTCTCTTATGGTTTGTCTCCTTCCTGATCCCATCTTGTTTCATTTCCCTCCCCCACCCCCCAGGACCCCCCCCCCCCGCACTGCCTCTCAAATTCTTCATATCAGAGAGATCACATGATAATTGTCTTTCTCTGATTGACTTATTTTGCTTAGCATAATACCCTCCAGTTCCATCCACGTCATTGCAAATGGCAAGATTTCATTTCTCTTGATGGCTGCATGGTATTCCATTATATATATTTATACCACATCTTCTTTATCCATTCTTCTGTTGATGGACATCTAGGT
>CM052900.1:71477004-71498351 GCA_028534135.1 Potos flavus | reverse complement strand
CTGTGAAAAAGCTTTTGATCTTGATGAAGTCCCAATAGTTCATTTTTGCTCTTGCTTCCCTTGCTTTTGGTGATGTTTCTAGGAAGAAGTTGCTGTGGCTGAGGTCAAAGAGATTGCTGCCTGTTCTCTCCTCAAGGATTTTGGTGGATTCCTGTCTCACATTGAGGTCTTTCATCCATTTTGAGTCTATTTGTGTGTGTGGTGTAAGGAAATGGTCCAGTTTCATTCTTCTGCATGTGGCTGTCCAATTTTCCCAACACCATTTGTTGAAGAGACTGTCTTTTTTCCATTGGATATTCTCTCCTGCCTTGTTGAAGATTAGTTGACCGTAGAATTGGGGGTCCATTTCTGGGCTCTCTATTCTGTTCCATTGATCTATGTGTCTGCTTTTGTGCCAGTATCACACTGTCTTGATGATTACAGCTTTGTAACAGAGCTTGAAGTCTGGAATTGTGATGCCGCCAACTTTGGTTTTCTTTTTCAACAATCCTCTGGCTATTCGTGGTCTTTTCTGATTCTGTATAAATTTTAGGATTATTTGTTCCATTTCTTTGAAATAAATTGATGGTATTTTGATAGGGATTGCATTAAATGTGTAGATTGCTTTAGGTAGCATAGACATTTTCACAATATTTGTTCTTCCAATCCATGAGCATGGAACGTTTTTCCACTTCTTTGCATCTTCCTCAATTTCTTTCATGAGCACTTTATAGTTTTCTGAGTACAGATTCTTTGCCTCTTTGGTTAGGTTTATTTCTAGGTATCTTATGGTTTTGGGTGCAATTGTAAATGGGATCGACTCCTTCATTTCTCTTTCTTCTGTCTTGCTGTTGGTGTATAGAAATGCAACTGATTTCTGTGCATTGATTTTATATACTGGCACTTTACTGAATTCCTGGATGAGTTCTAGCAGTCTTGGAGTGGAGCCTTTTGGGTTTTCCATATAAAGTATCATATCATCTGCCAAGAGTGAGAGTTTGACTTCTTTGCCAATTTGGATGCCTTTTATTTCTTTTTGTTGTCTGAATCCTGAGGCTAGGACTTCTAGTACCATGTTGAATAGCAGTGGAGATAATGGACATCCCTGCCGTGTTCCTGATCTTAGGAGAAAAGCTCTCAGTTTTTCCCCATTGAGAATGATATTTGCTGTGGGTTTTTCATAGATGGCTTTGATGATATTGAGGAATGTACCCTCTATGCTTACACTGTGAAGAGTTTTGATCAAGAAAGAATGCTGTGCTTTGTCAAATGCTTTTTCAGCATCTATCGAGAGTATCATATGGTTCTTGTTCTTTCTTTTATTAATGTGTTGTATCACACTGATTGAGATTTTTAACTTTTAAATTAGGCACATTTATCAATTTTTGAGAGGGAGGAGAACACTCTAAAAGTTAATAACGTACAAGGTTCGGTGTCTGCAAAGGGCTTCAGGGTACCGGAAAAAGAGCAAAATTTGCACTGTTTTAATGACTTCTCATGGATCTCAGCAGTGTTTCCTCCTATCCCTCAAGATTATAAGGACATAGGAGACAGATGAGTAGATGATTTCAGAAAACCAAACCCTCATCACTAAACATTTTTTTCTATTGAAATGATACCAAATCAATATAAGTCTATTGAAATCTAATAGCAATGGCTTAGAAATGATTCTGCATGATATTACAAGCATGCTGCTGGTTTTTCACCTGTGCCCCAAGTCAGATTAATTGATGGTTGGGTGCTGCTCTCCCTGCCTGGAGCAGAGGCATGACCCAGTGGCATCTGAGACCCAGCATTCTAGGAATAAGTGAGGTGGGCTTCTGAGTAGTACTACCTGTGTCCTGACTTCTCCTTCCAAAACTGATCCCTGAGGACAAACATGAATAGCATAGAGGCAGATCTCGGTAGGATGATATGGTCAACATTCATCACTGTGCATGTCTTATCTGATTGCCTTACATCACAGGAAAAAGCTATTTACAAACTCTCAGGGGCTATGAAATGCATGTGAAATGATTATAAATGCATGTCTTGGCTCAAGATGCTGATGGAGGATGCAAACATATCAGATCCAGACCCTGCTCTCAAGAAGAATTCAATCCCATATCAGAAATATGTCACATAAAGTAAAATAAAGATAAAGCACAAAGTAGTCAGTCCAAAGTAGAGCTCAAAGGCCAATTCAGCTTCAAAAAAAGATTCCTTCTCTTAATGGAGCAAAGGAAAAAACCATAGAAACAGAAGAGCTTCATACTGCATAGATATTTGAATACAAAGACAAAGAGTTTAGGTTTTATCCTGAATCAGTGAAGGCTCTTTAGAAAACTTCATTTACTGATAGTGTGACCATATAATTCACCATCCAAACTGGGATACACAAGATTGAAAAAAAAGTTTATGATAATATATACTGTGACAGAAGGCATAATCAAAACTGTCCCTGGCAAATAAGGATGTTTGATAACTCTATTAAGTGGTCATAAACAATTATTTCTTAGAAGATCTCTAATGAAGAAGAGACAGAGGGATAATCCAGGAAAGTGAGAGGCAAAAATGGCCAAGTACACACACACACACAGACTTTAAAATATATGTATGTTTATATAAACACACACATTTAGTTTCTGTATATTATTTGTACACCAAAATGCATAGGTATAAACATGTATTTATATCTTGCAACTACATATTAATTGGCTTCACCCTTTCCTTATGACTTATTCATTATGTTTTGCTTCAAGTTCTGGAGAATTTCTGATTCTCCCCCAGTGTTTCTGCCACTGGCAGGAAAGAGAGGATTTTCCTTCACATGCTTCTTCTGGCTTCAGTGGGCCTTCTAATTAGTTTACTTTCGGAAAATCTCATTGTGGTATTGTACACCAACTTGAACCAGATGTGAACTCCTGTCCTTGCCCTTCATCTATTGAAAGTAAAGTAGAAAAATTTTTTGAGTACAGAAAACAGTAATAAAAAGCTTGAGCCAGAGAGTTGCCAGAAGCTTAAAGAGCCCCTTAGGGGGCTCACTCACTGTGAGTTGCCCTGGGTCTGGCATCTGGATTTCCCACACTGAGACTTCACCCTTTCCAGCCACCTGGCCCCAGATTGGTCGCTCTAATTATGCAGAGCAATGCAGAGGTCCCCTACTCCTCACCATGAACTCCTTTCCTGGAGCTATTTTGTAGTCAACCAAATCAAGACATTTAGCAGAACAAAGGAGAAAGAGAAAAAAAAAAGATGGTAAATAATTTGGGGAAAAAAAAACACACCAAAGTCCAGATTTCCCCTCCTTTGAAGGACGCTATGACTTACAAAGGATATATGTTTTTCTTTTATTTATGAATATGTAGGTATCTTATTATTTGAGGGTCCACCATGTTACAGGTATTCTATTAGGCTCATTCTTTACATTGTCTTACTGACCGAAGCAATATAGCAACATCACTATGAGATATTTTTAAGATTTATTTGTTTATTTGAGGGTGGGGGCGCAGAGAGAGAACCTTCAAGCAGACTCCCCGCTAAGCTTGGAGCCTGACACAGGGTCTCAATCCCTGGACCATGAGATCATGACCTGAGCCGAAATCAAGAGGCCACTTAACCAACTTAAGCCACCCAGGCACCCCTCCCTGTCAGACGTTTTTGTCATTATTCATTCTTTATAATAGATAACCAAAGTTAAAAAAGAGTCACTTATGTACATTTCACAAGGATGCACAGCTACCAGGTGGCAGAACCAGGATTGCATTCTAGGTCTGACTCTAGGCTTTTAAAAGCAATGGGATACATCAGGGATCAGCAAATTTTTCAATGAAGGGCTAAAGACTAAATATTTCAGGCTTTGGGAACCACAAGATCTTTGACTCAACAGCTACTCAACTCTGCTATTGTACTGTGAAAATACCTGTAGATAATAAAGAAATGAGCATGGATGGGTTCTAACTAAAATGTTAGAAACACTAAAATTTGAATTTGATATAATTCCCATATTTCATGAAGTATTCTTTTGATTTTTCTTCCCAAACATTTAAACATATAAAATCATTCTTAGTGGGACGCCTGGGTGTCTCAGTTGGTTAAAGACCAGCCTGCAGTTTGGGTCATGATCCTAGGGTCCTGGGATTGAGTCCCACATCAGGCTCCTTGCTCAGGGATGAGTGAGGCTGCTTCTCCCTCTGCCTGCCTCTCCCTCTGCTTGTGCTTTCTCTCTGACAAATAAGTAAATAAAATCTTTAAAAAAAAAAAAAAGAAAAAAGACATTCTTAGTTTGCAGGCTATACAAAGCATGTGGAGGGGCAGATTTGGGCCCCAGACAAGTTTGCTGACCTCTGGGAGCCCGGCAGGGTGGCTTGGACTTCGGCATAAGGAGAGAAATGTGAAGGTATCTCTAAATTATCGTCCAAAATGGGCTGCCAAGAGCCACTGAGTTTATGTTGGCAGAAGAAAGGAAAGAAAGGGACTTGGGACCGTGGGGCCCAAAGTCCAAAACAGGATCTATGAGGCCTTCCAGGTGGCACTTGCCAAAGAGAATGAAGCAGAAGATCAAAGTAAATGTTCCACAACCATGTCACTCCTTGTTTCTAAGGAGCCCGATTCCTAGCTGGGAACAGCTGCCGTGAGCCCCATGGAGGGAGGCAGGGAGGAACTGCCAGTCATCATCTGTCACAGGACCATGTGGGTGGCAGGAGGTGGTCCCCTCATGCCCAGGTCCTGTCTCAGAGGCTGAGGGCAGAGCCTAAGGCCAGGATAAAAAGGCCCTGGTGCCAGAGCCCTTCCAGGCACTCATCTACTGAGGTGCTCATGACCTAGTGCTGCCTGTGAACTGGTAAGTGTCCCCTGGGACCAGGACAAGTGCCTTTCACAGAGGGAACTCAAATCACAGCAGGGGGCAGATGGAGTGTGGATTTGGGGAGAAAGGATCCATTATGTCAGAGGAGGAGGGTTTGAGGAGTGCAGGGGAGTCAGAGGAGGAGTTCAGGGAGGAGTCTGGCACCACCTGGGGACGTAGGGAGAAGAACCACATGGCTATGCCTCTGAGCTCTGGAGAAAGCAAAGGGATCTGCAGTGTGGCGTGCCACTCAAGATGGGGACACTGAAGCACAGCCACTGGGCTCTCCTCTGACAGGTTTCAGGAGGGAGCTTACCTTTGAAAATGCAGCCCTGTTCCTCCCTGCAAAGGAGAGTTGTAGACAGGGACCTCAGGCTCTTTCGAGCTTGTTAAACCTGCCTATCCATGAATCTGGGAATGTGTTTGCTAACTTCCTGTGTTGATGAACATAATGCAAGCTTGAGAATCACCTTGCCAACCTATCAGCATGAGGTGGTGGGGAGAGGAGACCTGGGTTCCAGACCGAGATCAGGGGTCTGGGTTCAAGTCCCAGCTTTGCAGGAGCTGAGAAGCTTATTAGTCTCTTTAATAACGTGAGCTCACTGAGGGAGGCCATCTCCAGGATCCTTTGCAACGCTGACCTCACAGAATAAAATCATCTTGGAAGTTACGACAAAAGGCAACACTTACTGTATGTTTCCTTTAAGAAATAATAGCCCCTCAAATGGCCTATTAATTGAACAACTTCAGATTTGGAGGGTATGGTTGCAACGAGTTTCATCTTCACTTACAAGTCTTCAGACCCTTGAATGTGTTTAGTAATATGGTTTGGTCTTGGTTTACTACCTTGTATAGTACAGGAAAGTGCATGTCTGACTTACAAGTCTCCACTGAGGATCCAAAGAGATGATGCCAGAGTACAGGAAAGTCGTGCAGATGTTGGATTATAGAGATGTTTCTATGTGATGCTTCTATGATTATATGGGATACTAAGAGGGTGAGAGGCAGGAGGGCTCTGTATCCTGGATCTGACTGTGTGACTTTCCCTCAGCTCCTGACCCTGCCAGCCGCCAGCCAAGATGTCCTGCCAGCAGAACCAGCAGCAGTGCCAGCCCCCTCCCAAATGTCCCGCCCCCAAGTGCCCTCCAAAGTGTCCCCCAAAATGCCCCCCAGTCTCTTCCTGCTGCAGTGTCAGCTCTGGGGGCTGCTGTGGCTCCAGCTCCGGGGGTGGCGGCTGCTGCCTGAGCCACCACAGGCGACACAGGTCCCACCGTCACAGACACCAGAGCTCTGGCTGCTGCAGCCAGCCCCCGGGGGGCTCCAGCTGCTGTGGAGGGGTCAGCAGTCAGTCCTCTGGAGGCTGCTGTTGAAGTGGACTCTGATCCCCTTTTCCCCTGACCTCCTTGAATGGTGGAGAGATCTGAGCAAAAGCTTGAGCTCTGGCCAGAGGATCCCTCTAGACTGGTTTCTACAAGCCAAAAACATCTGTCTAAACTCATTTCCTGACCTCCTTCCCCCTATCTGTGACTGCTCTGAGAATCCCAAAGCATAGACCTCATGTCCCTCTGCAAACTTATATTATTGCATTCTTTTTTTGGAATTGAAACAATAAAATGGAATCTGCTCAGTAACTTGGCATAGACTGATTTCATTTCCTTTTTTTGCCACCATTGTTCTCTTCTCCTCTGCCCTCTACTGGTGCCTACAGAAGCATCAGTAGACAGAGGACAGGGTCAACTTCTGGAGAGACATTTTTCACACTTTCGTATATTTGCGATTTTCCCTAATTCCTTGCCTTCCCTTTCATTTTTAATTTTTTGGAAGATTTTATTTATTCATTTGAGAGAGAGACAGTGAAAGAGAGAAAACATGAGCAGGGGGAGAGACAGAGTGAGAGAGAAAAGCAGACTCTCCCTTGAGCCAGGAGCCCGATGTAGAACTCGATCCCAGGACCCAGAGATCAAGACCTGAGCCATTCATAACCTGAGTGGAAGGCAGACGTTTAACCATCTGAGCCACCCAGGTGCCCCTGATTTCTCTCTCTCTCTTTTTAATCTGGTGCAAAAATGGTGGTTATAGAACCCATGGGCAGAAAGAGCTGCTGCACCTGGGTTGTGAGGGGTGGCTGATTATATACTTTGGGGTTGGGGGAGGTAAGGAAAAAGGGAGGTTTCAAGAAAGAACTTTCATATGTTAAAAAAGACTCACAGGATACTGGAGGCCTTGCCATTGTCAAGTTAAGGTTGTTTACCCCTCTAGTAAGGCATTAACAGTAAGATAGTTGGGAGCTTCCTGGAGGAACATTACACTTTGCCTGCTTCAAGTATCTGTCAATGGGTTGTAGATTATAAGGACATTTAATTGTATTTATATCCCCTTCTGGAAGCTATTGCTAAGGCTTTTGTAAACTGAGGGAGCCTCCTGTCTTGCAGGATTGTGATCTCTATAAGTTAACTATTCGTTTTCCTTTAAAGCAGCCAGGAGTGCCTAAGGAATGTCACATATATCCCATGGATGGGGGGCGGGTTGTGGGGTGTCAGCTTCTGCTTTGTTCTCAGCTTGCCTTCTGTTCCCTCATCATTTCCCCCCTGAACAATTTTGACCCTTAAATCTTTAAGGTTGTTGAAGGTGCCTTTTGCAACTGCCTGCCTTTTGCAACTCCCACATATATAGGCCCCCAACTGATCAATATTGACATAGGTAGGGACATTTCTACACCTCTGCTTTCCCTTTTAACAATGGACCTGAAGCAGCATTAATTGTGAACATTGTTCTTTCATCTTTTGGTTCCCTTCAGCTGTCTAACTCTGTCCCTCAGTCATGGCCAGGAGACAGGCATCATCCTCTTTCTTCCTACCATTACCTCCTCACTCCAGGCTCCCATTCCCCACCCTGCTCCTTCTGATCAGTGTCCTTCAGCTTAAATATACATCCACACACACACAAATGGATATACGTGATAAACACTTATTAAGTTTTAAAATTACTTTTATTACTGTATAATTTACATGATAAAATTCACTAATTTTTAAATATACAATTCAATGACTTTTGCCAAATATATGCAGTTATGTAAACACAAATGCAATAAATGCATTTAAAATGTAGTTGGTGACTAATCATTATTTGGAGAAAATTTAAAGAATAACACAAAATCCATAATTTATAAAGGGAAATGGGGGTATATGAAATCTATGTGGTTAAATGTGGAGAAAATAAATTCTAAATAGTGGATTTAACATAATACCCTCCAGGTCCATCCATGTGGTGGCAAATGGCAAGATCTCATTCTTTTCTATGGCCGAATAGTATTTCATTATGTGCGTATATGTATATATGCATATACATATATACCTCTTCTTTTTTTTTTTTAATTAACACATAACGTATTATTTGCCCCAGGATACATGTCTATGAATCATCAGACTTACACATTTCACAGCACTTACCATAGCACATACCCTCCCCAATGTCCATAACCCAGCCACCCTATCGCTACCCACCCCTACCCCCAGCCACCCTCAGTTTGTTTCGTGAGTTTAGGAGTCTCTTATGGTTTGTCTCCTTCCTGATCCCATCTTCTTTCATTTCCCTCCCCCACCCCCCACGACCACCCACCCTGCTCCTCGAATTCTTCATATCAGAGAGATCATATGATAATCATCTTTCTCTGATTGACTTATTTCGCTTAGCATAATACCCTCCAGTTCCATCCACGTCGTTGCAAATGGCAAGATTTCATTTCTCTTGATGGCTGCATAGTATTCCATTGTATATATATACCACATCTTCTTTATCCATTCATCTGTTAATGGACATCTATATACCTCTTCTTCTTTATCCATTCATCTGTTGATGGACACTTATGTTGCTTTCACATCTTGGCTATTGCCGATAAACAAAGGGATGCATATATCTTTTTGAATTAGCATTTTTATTTTCTTTGGATGGAATTATTGAACCATATGGTATTTCTATTTTTAATTTTTTGAGACTCTCCATATTGTTTTCCACGGTGACTGTACCAACTTATATTCCCACCAACAGTGCACAAGGGTTCCTTTTTCTCCACATCAGTAGTGTCAACACTTGTTATTTATGTGTTTTGATTTTAGCCATTCTGACAGGTGTAAGGTGATATCTCATTGTAGTTTTGGTTTGCATTTTCCTGATAGTGATGTTTCCATGTATCTGTTGGCCATCTGTATGTCTTCTTTAGAAAAATATCTATTCGTGTCCTCTCTCCATTTTTTAATCAGATTTTTTTAATGTTGAGTTGTACAAGTTTCTTATATATTTTGGGTATTGACCCCTTATCAGATATATCATTTCTTCTTTCATATATCTTCTCTCACTCAGTAGGTTGCCTTTTTATTTTGTTGATTGTTTCCTTTTTTGTTCAAAAGCTTGATGTAGTCCCAATAGTATTTTTGCTTTTGTTTCCCTTGCCTTAGGAGATGGATCTAGAAAAATGTCTCTGTGGCCAATGTCAGAGAAGTTACTATCAGTGTTATCTTCTAGGATTTTTGTGTTTTCCGGTCTCATAGTTATGTCTTTAGTCCATTTTTTAAAGATTTATTTAGAGAGAGACAGAGCATGCAAACGTGCAGAGGGGAGGGTCAGAGGGAGAGGGAGAGAGAAACTTCAGCAGACTTCACACTTCACTCAGAGCCTGATACGAGGCTTGATCTCACCACTCTGAGATCAGGACCAGAGCCCAAACTATGCCACCAAGATGCCCCTAATGGTGTTAGAAAACGGTCCAATTTCATTCTTTTATATGTATCTGTTCAGTTTTCCTAGCATCATTTATTGAAGAGACTTTTTTCCCATTGTACATTCTTGCCTCCTTTGTTGAAGATTGACCACATAAGCTAGGGTTTATTTCTAGACTCTCTATTCTGTTCCATGGATCTATGTGTCTGTTTTTGTGCCAGTCCCATACTGTTTTGATTACTACAACTTTGTAATATATCTTGAAATCTGCAATTGTGATACAGCTATTTCTTTCTCAAGATTGCCTTGGTTTTTCAGGGCTTTTGTGCTTCCCTAAAAATTTTAGGATTATTTGTTCTAGTTTGGTGAAAAATGCTGTTGGTGTTTTGATAGGGATTTCACTGAATCTGTAGATTGCTTTGCGTAGTATGGATATTTTAACAATAAAACTAATGTAATGTTGTGTGTCAACTATACTTAAATAAAAATTTAAAAATCTTTTAATACTTGGTAATAAATGAGTAATTTTGAATTATTGCCACCATTAAAAAAATATGGAAGGAAACAAAATTAATGTCATGAGAAACTCAAAGCTATTCCTCTAAGATCAGGTATAAGGCAAGGATGTCCCCTCTCAGAATTCTTTTTCAATGTAGTACTTAGAAGTTCTAGCTACTACAATAAGATAAGAAAAGTTAATTAAGGGTATACAGATTGGAGGAAGAAATAAACTGTTTTATTTGCAGATTATTTATTAATCTATGTAGAAAATCTGAAAGAATCAACAAACAAACCTCTTGGCTCTAATAAGGAATTATAGCAAGATTGAAGGATAAAAGGTTAATCCACAAGAATCAATCATTTTCCTATATACCAGTGAACAAATGGAATTTGAAATTAAAAATACAATACCACTTACATTAGTACCAACCTATAATAAAATACTTAGGTATAAGTCTGACAAAATATTTATAAGATCAATACGAGGAAAACTACAAAACTCTGATGAACAAAATCAAATAAGAACTACAGAAATGGAATGATAATCCGTGTTTATGGATAGGAAGAATCAATATTGTCGAGGTGTCAGTTCTTCTCAACTTGATCTATAGATCCAATGCAAGCCCAGTCAAAATCCCAGCAAAATATTTTTTGGGTATCAAGAAACTGATTATAAAATTCATATGGTGAGGCAAAAGATCCAGAATAGTAAACACAGTGTCAAAGGAAAAAAATAAAGTTGCAGGACTGACTCAACTTTAAGACTTAGTATAAAGCTACATAATCAAGACAATTTGACATTAAGAAAATAATAGATAATAGATCAATGGACCAGAAATAGACACCCATAAATATAATCAATTGAGATTTGACAAAAGAAAAAAAGTAATACAACGAAACAAAGATAATCTTTTCAATAAGTAATGCTGGATAAAAGGGGCATCTACATTCAAAGAAAAATTAATCTAGACACAAACCTTATACCTTTCACAAAAATGAACTCAAAATGGATCACGGACCTAAATGTAAAATGAAACATTATAAAACTCCTGAAAGATAACTATTGAAGAAGACCTAGACTAACTTGGGTTTGTTGATGAATTTTTAGATACAACACCAAATACACAATACAGGACAGAAATAAGTGATAAACTAGACTTGATTAAATTAAAAGCTTCTGCTCTGCAAAAGACAAAGTTAAGAGACTGATAAAACAAGTCACAGACTATCAGAAAGTATTTGTAAAAGACACATATGATGAAGGACTATTATTCAAAACATATAAGTAAATCTTAAAACTCAACAATAAGAAAACAAACATCTCTAAAGCTAAACAAAAGCTAAAAAATGGACAAAAGACCTTAACAAATACCTCACCAATGAAGATATACAAATGACAACCATATGAAAAGACACTCCACATCAGATGTCATCAGGGGAATGCAAATTAAAACAATAATGAGATACCACTATACACTTATTAGAATGGCCAAAATCTGCAACACTGGCAACACCAAATACAGATAAAGATATGGAGTCACAGGAACTCTCGTTTATTGTTGGTAGGAATGCAAAATGGTAGAGCTACATTGGAAGATGGTTTGGTGGTTCCTTACAAAAGTAAATGTACTCTTACCATTTGATCAAGCAATCTTATGATATTTAACCAAAAGAGTTGAAAACTTATGTACACACAAAAACCTGTACACAGATATTTAGAGCATCTTTATTATAATTACCAATTACCATGTCCTTCAGGAGGTAAATGAATAAATAAACTGTGGGATACACAGACATGAAATGTTATTTGGCAATATAAAGTAATTAGTTATCAAGCAATGAAAAGACATGGAGGAACTATAAATATATATTACTAAGTAAAATAAACCAATCTGAAAAGGTTATATGCTGTATGACTCCAGCAATATGACATATGGAAAAGACAAAACTATGGAGACAGTGAAAGGTCAGCATCTTTTTTGTCTTTTTAAGATCAGGGTGTTGTTGAAGGATAGGATAGGGGAGGTATGAGTAGGCAGAACACCGAGGATTTTTAGGGCAGTGAAAGTACTCCATATAATACCATAATTATGGACACATGTCATTATACATTTGTCCAAACCTATAGAGTGAGTAAACAGTAATGTAAGCTATTTACATTAGACTTTGGATGACAATGATGTGTCAATATTGGTTCATGGATTGTAACAAATGTACCACTCTTGTGGGGGATGTTGATAGTGGGGAAGCTATGCATAGATGACTGTAGGGGGTATATGGGAAATCTCTGTACCTTTCTCTCAGTTTTTCTATGAATCTCAAAACACTCTAAAAAAAACAAGGTGTAATAAATAACTTGGGAAAATAGATTGCAAATGACGGTTATAAGACTAAAATCCCTAATAAATATAGGGTTCATATAAATTAAGAGTAAACAAGTAAACATTCCTATAAAAGATTTGGAAAAGCCATGAATGATGGATTCTAAAAAAAGAGAAAGAGGGGCACCTCAGTGGCTCAGTCAGTTAAGTGTCTGCCTTTGACGCGCAGGTCATGATCTCAGGACACTGGGATAGAGGCCCCTGCCCCCCCAAGTCAGGATCCCTGCTCAGTGGAGAGTCTGCTTCTCCTTCTCCCTAACCCCCTTACCCTGTTTATGCTCTCCCTCTCTCCTTCTCTTCAAATAAATAAATAAAATCTCAAAAAGAAAACAAGAGAAAGAGAAGGAAGAAAAAAATAAATATTTGTAATTACCACTGAAATTAGTTTGGAAAAACAATTTTACCTCGCTCATACCGAAGAAACAGGATTCGTTTTTTAGGAGTGAACCTTCAGATTTATAATACATTTCAAAAATTAGCTCACAAAATTCATTATTGGTACAAAAACAGGTGATGTGCAAATGGTCACTTAGGCTTTGTTCCTGAGAATGCAAATTAGCATAAAGATTTGGGTGATTCATTAATTCATTCAACAAATATTTATTGGGGTAGATGCATAAAGCTTAAAGTGAATGTACCATTCATAACATAACATAAACATTGTTATGACATCGAGTCAAATGAGTTAAAAAAAATAAAAATGAAAGAAAAGATGCATAAGAATGTCCACTGCAATGATTCAGAAGTAATAGGAGAACCCAGCACAGTTGAGATAAATATGAGGTAAATATAAAAAAATTAGTAAGAGGACTCAGAAAATATAACTTTAAAAGATGCTATTTAAAATAGTAACTGAATTTTCATCTAGACTCTAAGGATATTGCTTCATCATTTATAATTTAATATGATTTAAAGGATTTGTAGAGATGGAGAAAAAGCAGAGATTGCAGATTTGCTTGGTGCTGGCTCTGGGGCACAGAGAAAAACAGTTTCTCGGTCTGCATTGTTTCTGGTTAGATCTCAGCAGTGTTTCCTTCATTCCATGAGATAATGAAAAGTAGACAGCTAAAGGTGCTGGGAAAAGAAGTTTTGTTGGTGCAGTCTTTTGACCCCCACTCAGCAGCACAGAATGGGCCTTGGGCCTGCAACACTTCCTCATCAAGAGATAAAGAGGCTGGCACCTGGCCACTCCCACTGTTGCATCTCTGCTCTGAGTTTTGGGGGCGGGGGTGCAGGCAAGGTTGTGCATCTTGTGACATATCACTCAAATGAGGTTATAACAAGTTCCTTCATATTCTGGCTTGGATCTTATATTAGTCTACATCCATTGGTTCATACAGGGCTATGCACAGAGTGAGTAGTTAATGATCTTAAAATTGTATTACTAACATTAGCACTGATTTTTCAAGTTGCAAATATCTAACCCTGATGAATGAGGTCATTCCCATAGGAGACCACTCTCTGAAACAGGCTCAGTCAGGTGTGTTGGCTACATTGTGCTGAGAGATTTGTTCTGCTCAGTGTTGGGGGAGGTCATGGAGAGGATGTGACTACTGTTTAACCCATAAGCTGGATGGACCTTGGCAATTGAAGACTCCTCACCCTTTCCCCATCCTTGGGATGTGAGTTCAGCTTTTCTTCCCTGCTCGAAGAGGTTGCCCTAAGGACACAGCCTTGAGATGATGATGTGTTGAGACCACCTGGGTATTATATGTGACTGAGCCCAGTTAAAGCCTCTGTATAAATTTTTAAGATTTGAAGGGGGCGGGGTGTGGCAAACTACCTGTCTTGCAGCTGCCCAATGCTAGCCTCTTGAGTAAGTTTCCTTGTTCATCAAACCTGCTGCCTACCAACCTGAGGCTTTCTTTGCTCTCTCTCTGCTCTCTGCCAATAAAAGCCAGTTTCAGATTACACCACGGAAGCTCCTAAGCAGCTTGGAGCCAACAGTCAGACTGTTCCAAAGGACTTGGTAATGGGGAAGTGGTCAAAACATGGATTCCTGCTCCTGATTTGTGGGATGATGGGGTTGAGATGCCATCTGATCCATGCCTTTCCTCTGTGCAGGGCAACGCCCAAACTGTAAATTGACCTGACTTAGATGTAGTCAGTGAGTCAGCAGCATAGTTGTATCTGAAGACAGGATTTTAAGCCTTGGCTAAAAATCTTGTGGCTTTACTAACAGTCCAATATATAAACATTTTGACCATCAAAGCATTGGTTTTCTGAGGTTTCCCATTTGTCAAGGTGTCTGTTGCACCCTCTTCTTTTTGTCAAGCAGAGTACCATGCACAGGTTACGAATCCCAGGGGAGCACTACAGACACTTCTGCCCACTGCATCTCAGTATCAGAGTTGCCCAGGAAAACACAGCGCAGTCAAGCACTAGATGGAATAACATTTCACTCATATAGAGAAGAGACAGAACAAGACTGGCTTCCACAGTGGGCATTGATCCCCCATGGCCAGTGGCCATCCCTCTCATGTGGCAGTAGAGGAGCTCCTATGCTTTATTCCATGATATTTTTCCTTTCTGAGACAATGCAGTTCGAGTCTCACTTGCTCAGTATCCTTTCCATAATATTATCTTACAAAGGAGATTTTAATAAGCCCTTTAACAACACAACTGTGCCTCATATTTCTCATTCCCCTTCAGCAAGTAGTACATGCTTATGCATGCGTGGGTGGTTAATAGATTTTTAAAAACCCTCTCATTAGCCTTAGCACTGACTTGGCAGTTTTCAAACAGCTATTCCCTATGACTCCAGTCACCCTCATGAGAGACCACACTCCAAGACAGGCCCAGTGAGTCGTGATGGCCAAATCCCTCTTCAGAAGTCAGCCACTGTCTCACCTGACCATGAAATTTGTTCAAGTTGTTCCAGTGGGCTCACTTATGGGGAGTGGCCAGGATATCCATGCCTTGGCTCACATGGGAGCTCAGCTCCTGATTCAAGGAGGTAATCTGGTCCATGCCTCTGCCTCCAGGCAGGGCAGCACTCAAACCATCCATCTGCTTGGACTTAGTGATGAGTCAGCCACATGGTTGCAACCCTATCACTTGGAGTGATATTTTGGCTTTGGATATTAGCTATAAATGACTTTGGGACCATTCAGTAAACGTGTTTGACTACTGGAGGCCTTCTGAGGTCACTTATTCACCCAAGGGGTCTGTCTCTTATATGATCATTCCCTCCTCTCTCAGGGAGCTGGACAGGGCACTGCTGAGACCATATCGGAACCAATTCAGACTGATTTAATTTTCCTCTGTGCTTTCCCACTCTGTTCTCTTCGGAGCTACAAATGAGCACTTAATAAATTGTAGTTTTCTTCATCTCTGAAATCAATATTCTAAAATCAATAGAAAATACAGATGATTGTTGCTTAATTGTTAATGGGGGAAGGTGTGATAAGAATGGCACAAAACCCATTATATATAAAGAAAAGAGTTGATCAATTAAATTACAGGAAAAAACAAGTTTTATACAGCATAAAATATCATATATAAGGTAAAAAGACAAATAACTACAGAACAATACATCACATATACCTGGTACGAAGTTGATAGCCCTAATATGTAAATACATCTTACAAAATCAAAAGTAAATAAACATACACAATGAAATGAGTAAAGGACACAAAGAGCCCTTCCCTAATCCATCCCTCCCCCCAACCTCATTATTTCCCTCATTCACCCACATATCCACACACGTTGTCTTTGTCTGGGTTTTCCAGAGAAACAGAACCAATAAGATGTGTACACATATTCAGAGGGATTTATTTTAATAAATTGGCCCACACAGCCATGGGAGTTGGCAAGTTTGAAAAGTGCAGAGCAGGTTGGCAGGCTAAAGAGCAAGGGAGTGCTGATGGTACAGCCACCAGTCTGAAGGCAGCCTGCCCGAAGAATTCCTTCTTCTTGGGTAGACCTGTTGTTTTTCCTAAATCTTTCTACTGACTGGTTGAGGTCCATCCACATTATGGAGGGTAATGTCTTTTATTCAAAGTCAACTGATTTAAATGTTAATCACATAGGAAAAAAAATACCTTCACATCAACATCTACATTGAGTGTTTGATTTAAAATCTGAGTGCCATGGCCTAGCCAAGTTCACACATAAAATTAACCATCACAGTTCATCCTTTGTCAACTTGGCATCCATATACATCTTCTTAAACAATATTTAACCTCCAAGTAAAGACAATGACAAGGCCATACTGCCAGCTAACATGACGCAGTTAGGCTCTGGATAGCAGATAATGCAAAAACCCTTTCTCCAGAAAATGATGTAAAGTAAGTCCTTGAATGATGTTGGCTCTTCTCTTTGATATCCTTAACTTAACTTCTATTATGTAATGTTGAAGAATACTGAAATACATCAGTCAAAACATCTTATGTTATGTGATAAGGGGATAAAAATGGGAGGAAACCAAAGGTACTTAACACACACACACACACACACACACACACACACACACACACTCACAACAAAGTAAGGAAGTAAACATGCACATAGAAAGAAATGCCTGTAGTTCCGGCCATGGTTCTTTTTGGCTGGTGAGGTGACCCAATATTCATTCCTAAAGGTCATGAGTAGTCCTGTGTGAATTCGGTTCTTCTAGTTTTCCATGCACTTTAATTGAAGGGTGTGGCAGAACTACGAGTCACCCTAAGGGATCTCTTGTATTCCACACATACTCTTCTTTACTTCTACTGTGAGCAGCAGTTTAATTTCTCTGTGGTAATCAGGATCAATCACCCCACTGAATTCAGTAACTACCTTCTTTGCGTGTTGATTCAGAGTCATAAGGAGGTCAAAGTAGCCAGGTGGCAGTCTTAACTTCCAGTTCAATGGAATCATTGTGTCTACTGGTGCCTTCTCCTATCCTGGACCCCATTCAAAACTAGCAGATTTGGGGTTAGATTTGGGGTTACTCAGTAAATGGGCTAGGGTAGCACACCCAAATAAAGAATATGTTACCTCCAAAACCCAAAGAGGCACACTAGGTGTTGTGCCTCATTTTTTATTGTAGGAGGGGCCAGATGTAACTACTTCTGTTTCATTTCTGTTTCACTGTACTATGCCTTGTACCACTGGACCCCTAGAAATTCCACCAAGGTAGAAGACCCCTTAGTTTTTATCAGAGTTATTTCCTACCCTCTGGCATACAGATGCCTTGCCAGTAAGCCTAGAGTAGTTGCTACTTCTTATTGTTAGGTACTGTCCACATAAAATCATTGACGTAATGGACCAGTGTGATCACTTGTCGAAGGGAAGGACAATCAAGATTCCTGAGAACTAAACTATAACATAGGGTAGCAGAATTGTCCTACTCCTGAGGAAGGACATTAAAGGTATATTGCTGGCCTTTCCAACTGAAAATAAACTGCTTCTGGTGGTCTTTCCTAACAGATATGAAGGGGGAAAAAAAGTTTTCCAGATCATTAGCTGCATGTCAGTTACCAGGGGATGTGCTAACTTGCTCAAGTAACAAAATCACATCTGGTACAGCAGCTACAAGTAGAGGGAGTCACCACTGGCTTCAGCTTACAGTAACCCACCATCATTCTCTAAGACCCATCTGCTTTCTGGAAATAGGCAAGTTAAATAGGGATGTGGTGGGAATCACCACCCCTGCATCCTTCAGATCATTCATGGTATCACTAATCTCTGCAATCCCTTCAGGAATGTGGGGTTGCTTTTGATTTATTGTTTTCCTAGGTAGAGATAGTTCTAATGGCTCCTACCTGATCTCCCCATCATAATAGACCTCACTCCACTGATCAGAGATTCTGCCAGTTGTTGTGTATGTCTGTTCCAATCATACATTCTAGAACCAGGGAAACAACCACAGGGTGGGTTCAGTACTCACTGGGCCTATTGTGAGATTAAAAAAAAAAAAAACTGAGCTGAAACTCCATTGATCACTCAACTTCCATAAGCTCCTACTCGAAGTGCACCAAAGTGGACCAAAGTGGACCAAAGTGATGTTTTGGGGCTCCTGGAATTACTGTCAATCCAGAGCCAGTGTCCGGTTAGCCCCAAAGTCTGATAATTTTCTTTTTCCCAGTGCACAATTACCCTGATAAAGTGCCATGGGTCCCTTTGGGGAAGGCTGGGGGAAAGATTAATAGTATAAATCTTTGGCAGAGTTCAAAGGTTCTTCCTCAAGAGGACCTGTCCTCCCCTTCATTCAAGGGGTTCCATGTCTATAAACTAGCTCGAAGTTGGGAATTGGTTGAGGGAGCATTATTCTCTCTTTTTATGGTTCAGAGTTTTATTCACTTGACTTAGAATTTTTCCTCTTATACATATCAAGTAAGAATGCAGTAGACTTCCCATCAACTTCACTTCTACACCACCATGATGAACTAGCCAGAACCACAGCTCTCTGTGAGTCAGAATGTTCTGATTACTGCTTTAACTCTGCTGTCCATGATAGTAACCACACTCCCTTTGCCTTTGGTGCCTAAGTGCTGCCGATGGTATCCAATTATCCCTATTGCATTTAGGTTTCCCAATTCAGTGGGATCGGATTCCACTGTAATTTCTAACCTAGAGAGAACAATCACATAGTTCTTCAAGGATGCTGTGGTCTCCTCACAGATTTATTTCTCATAGTCATGAAAGATAAGTCTTGTGGGCCCTTCCAGAGGACATGAGCAGATCTCAACTGATAATTCCACTCTAATATTCCAATAAACCTTTGAATTTTTTTTTTAATTTTTTTTTTTTAAGATTTTATTCATTTATTTGACACAGAGAGAGAGATCACAAGTAGGCAGAGAGGCAGGCAGAGAGAGAAGGGGAAGCAGGCTCCCCGCTGAGCAGAGAGCCTGATGCGGGGCTCGATCCCAGGACCCTGAGACCATGACCTGAGCCGAAGGCAGAGGCTTTAACCACTGAGCCACCCAGGCGCCCCTCCAATAAACCTTTGGACCCCTTCCTCTATAATATACCAAGGAAGTCCTGGCATTTCATCTTCATTTAGTGTCAGCCACCTTTTGGTCCATGTTTCAGTCAACCAACCCAACAAACTGTTAGAGCCCTGTCTAACCGCCCCCCCCCCACCTCCAGCACCACCCCCATCACCACCACCACCAACCTATAGCATTAAGTCTAGAATATCTGCTTGGCAGACCTATATGAATGAATTCGGCCTGATCCAACTTTGTGTCCCTTCCACAAATATCTCATACCCTTACTATCCATCCCACACCTATTCTGTATAAATTAGAAAAAAGCATGTAGTTCTTTTGGAGTGTAGTGTACCTATTTATGGGTCACACTTTCTACATCACCTTTTGGGGCCTACTGGAACTTGAGTCAAGGTGCATGTCTAGAAGCAAAGAGAGATGGTGGGATGGGTTCTGAAGAGAACCAATGGTGCACTGCAAGGCAACCACTTCCAGGAGGCGTGTCAGCTTCCTCAGGAAATGCATTGTTAATCTCAGAGGGGGATGAAAAGGCTGCTTCTACTGGCAAAAGACACAACTTGGTGGAATGGAATTTAGAAATTCAATGTCTCAGCTTTATCAGGAACTTCCCAAATATCTCTATTCCAATTTTCAGGACCCCAAGGGTGAGACAACTAGATATCATGTGAGGCATGGTATCAGCTCGCAGAAGGACACTCCTTGCAAAAATGCACCACCAAACCTACTCAGGAAGAATCATCAAACAAACCCAAATTGATAAGCATTCTACAAAAACCAACAACTGTTTAAAAATTTTCAAATCATAAAAGACAAAAAGCCTGAACTGTCACAGATAGGAGGAGAATAACGAATCCTGGCAACTAAAGGCAATGTTGGTTCCTGGATTGGATTCTGAACCAATAAAAATTTGTTTTGCTCTTAAGGACATTAGTGGTGCAAGTGGCAAATCTGAGTAAGTTCCGTAGACACTGAGGCCTCAGGGGAAGAGGAGTTGAGGACAGAGTATGAAAAAGATATTGTAGGAATAAAAAGAAAACAACGATAAAGGCAAGAGGGAATGAAGATTTCTAGTTTTATTGTTTCACATCAGGCTAGGTTTACAACAAGGTAAGCTACTGAAGAATGTAGGATCTGTGCTTTGGGTTCCCAGGGCAGCCACACATATGGAGGAGGAGGTGACTAAATGGGTTTGGGGGAGGCGATGTGGCTCCTAGACACTAGGGCACAGGGATCCTGTGGGCCAGAGTTCATGGCTGTACTCAGACCCCTGAGCCACATGGGCAGGTCCAGCAGAAGGAACAGGAACAGGAGGAAGGATTTGGCCACTCGATATCCCCAAGCATATGGGGTCCCCTTCAGGGTCCCACTCAGGGTCCCCTTCAGCAGCAGCCTCCAGAGGACTGACTGCTGCCCCCTCCACAGCAGCCGGAGCCCCCCAAGGGCTGGCTACAGCATCCCGAGCCCCCTGAGGGCTGGCTGCAGCATCCCGAGCCCCCCGAGGGCTGGCTGCAGCAGCCAGAGCTCTGGTGTCTGTGACGGTGGGACCTGTGTCGCCTGTGGTGGCTCAGGCAGCAGCCGCCACCCCCAGAGCTACAGCAGCCACCACCCCCAGAGCTGGATAAAGTATTCTTGGCTGCATGTTCTTCTCATTTAATGCCCTGAATATGTCTTGCCAGCCCTTTCTGGCTTGCCAGGTTTCTGTGGGCAGATCTGATGTTATTCTGATGGGTCTTCCTCTGTACGTAAGGGATCTCTTCCCCCTAGCTGCCCTCAGGACCTCTTGTCTAAAACTGTAATTTGCAAATTTTACAATTATGTGTCTAGCTGTTTTTCTTGATTCGTTGAACTTGGTGGGTGTCCTTTCTGCCTCTAGAACACGAACACTTGCTCCATTCCCCATGTTGGGGAAATTTTCATTCAGAATTTCATCAGCTGTATCTTCTAGTCTTCTGTCTTTCTCTACTCCTTCAGGGATTCCAATAATTCTGACATTGGTACGTTTCATGGCAT
>CM052900.1:71459172-71476504 GCA_028534135.1 Potos flavus | reverse complement strand
CGAAAAACTGTTCATCATCATTAGCCATCAGGGAGATTCAAATCAAAACCACACTGAGATACCACCTCACACCAGTTAGAATGGCCAAAATCAACAAGAGAGTAAACAACAAATGTTGGAGAGGATGTGGAGAAAGGGGAACCCTCTTCCACTGTTAGTGGGAATGCAAGTTGGTGTAGCCGCTTTGGAAAAAAGTGTGGAGATTCCTCAAGAAATTAAAATAGAGCTACCCTGTGACCCTGCCATTGCACTACTGGGTATTTACCCCAAAGATACAGATGCAGTGAAAAGAAGGACCATCTGTACCCCAAAGTTCATAGCAGCAATGGCCACAATCGCCAAACTGTGGAAAGAGCCAAGATGCCCTTCAACAGACGAATGGATAAAGAAGATATGGTCCGTATATGCAATGGAATATTATGCCTCCATCAGAAAGGACGAGTACCCAACTTTTGTATCAACATGGACGGGACTAGAGATTATGTTGAGTGAAATAATTCAAGCAGAGAGAGTCAATTATCATATGGTTTCACTTACTCGTGGAGCATAAGGAATAACATGGAGGACATTAGGGGAGGAAAGGAAAAATGAACTGGGGGAAATTGGAGGGGGAGGTGAACCATGAGAGACTGTGGACTCAGAACAAGGGATTGAGGGTTTTGAAGGGGAGGGGGGTGGGGGGATGGGCGAGCATGGTAGCGGGTATTGAGGAGGGCACGTATTGCATGGAGCACTGGGTGTGGCACATAAACGGTGAATCTTGTAACACTGAAAAAATAAAATAAAAGTATTTGGGGAAAAATAGATTAAAAAAATTAAAATAAAAATAAAAGGCATGGATAAGGGGTGGGGGTCGACAAGAAGGGTTTTCATCAGTCTTGGCATTGAACTTGGTCCATCCCCACCAATCCTAGAGAGATCTCCAGTGATCAGATCCCTCTCAGGCCCCCAGAGATGTCATCTAGACTTGGCCAATGTACCTACCCCCCTTAGGCCATTCAGAAGGCCACAGCCTCTAGTCACTCATTTGCATGGGATTTCCTTTGGCCCCCACCCTGCTGTATGCCACTAAGGAATTCAGACCTGGAACTGTGAAACATCCACATAAATAGTCCACGCACAGCTGCCCTCCAACAATATGGAGCCTGAAGGCTTCACTGGAGGATGGATAAAAGGCCACCAGACTCCTCCTCCTGGAATGATTTGTCCACACATCCTCCTCTAGGGTGAGGCTACCTCTGGGTGAGGAAACACTTGTATGTCCCTCACTCAGATGCTGCCAAGGCAGGCCTGATCTCTACTCTCGCTTCTGCCCAGGGAGTAGATAAGCCAGGTAAGAGAGCTTTGGGTCAGGGAGAAGGGAAGGGAGGTGATCCCCACAAAGACCTCAAATGATTTAACATGGGAGGAAGTCATAGAAGCCAGAGGGTTGAAGAAACAGAGAAGATACATACCCAGGCTTAGGAATCTCAAGGCAAGGTAAGACTGAATGAAGAAAGCAGAGATTTGTTTCTCCTTTACACTTGACCATGGTGGATCCTGATCTGGGAAAGTAGACAGTCTGCCCAACTCAGCTGCACTTTGTTTAAGAAGAGGATTAAGTTATTTGCTTGGTTGTTGGTGAATGGGTCCCCTGGGAATTCCCACCATGGCTTACTGCCCAAATTTACCCACTCAGATCCATTTCTGTCCCTCCTAGGGTGGATTTAGCAGATTGTAAATGCCAGCTTTATTTTGACAGCTCCAGCCCATGGAGAAAAGAAACAGATAGCCCAAGGCCCTGACTTAATTGAATTCTTTTTCCTTCCAGCTTCCACTCTCTAGCCCACTGATGTCACAGCAGAAGCAGCAATCCTGGGAGCCCTGTAGTGCTCCCAAATGCTCACCTCGCCAGTGCCCAAACCCTTCCCTGGCTGCCTGCTCTGCTCCTTGCTGTGACCCCTGTTCAGGAGGCTGCGATTCTGGTTCCCAAAAGCCCAGGGAGCAGAGCCCTGGCTGCTGTCAGAGGGCTCACCGCAAGAAGCCCCGCTGCCTCAGTGGTGGCACAGTCTACCACATCAAAGAGGAGGAGTGCTGAGGTGACCAGCCCAAAGGAGAGGGACAAAGGTACAGTTGCTCTCTCTCATCCACGTTTCTGCACTCACGCTGCTGGGAAGCTCAGGCTCGCCGCCTCTAGTTAGGACTGGGAAACTCTTCCTGGCCCCCATAAACTGCACTCCTGCTTCTGTCCTCCACGCACCCCTTCAGCTCAGCAACAACATGGAGCCGGAGCCCTGACTGCTGTGAATCCCTGAGGTCGCTAGAGGGGCTGAGGCTTCTACAGGTGGATGCTGCCCCTTCTTTCCTTCCAAGATGTCGACTGGTGTTGTTTCAGAGACACATGGTTTGAGATTTCTGTCTCGGCATCCTTATAGCCATCAACCTATGTCATTGCAGAATCCTTACATTGAAAGCTTTTGTGTGACAAACATGTTGAGCACCTACTCTCTACTGTGCTCTCCGTTACCAAATGTAATAGGGGATTTGACTCTGTTCTAGAAAAGCTTAGTCTCGTGGGAGAAACAATGCACATTGTAGATTGAAATATGCAGATTAATAAATATAATTTTAAGGTGATTGACAAACTTCTTTTTTTTTCTCACTTTGTGTGAACTCAACGGGGGAAAAGAGTACAAAAGGTCAAGGAGAAAGGGAAAGACTCGTTCTGCTGGTGTAGATCAAAAGTGGTTTCCTCGGAGGGAGAAATCTGAAGCAGAGAGAACATGTTGCTTGGGGGAGAACAGAGCTCCAGGGTAGGTAGCATTTCAACATGGCTTTTAAAGACAAGCAGACTTTAGTGTTGGGGATGGAACAAGGATGAGGAACTTTCCAGGTAGAAATGATACTTTTCATGTACAAGTGGGATACTTGCCAATGACATGGGTTTCAACTTGGCTAGACTGCCAGGAGTGAGATGATCATAAGGAATAGCTCATAAGCCAGGTATGAAACTGCAGCTCCCAAAGGACTATTGCCCTGGGGTGAGGAAGACCTGAGGTAAAGTAGAGGGACCTGGTGGGGCTTGAGGGTCAACACGGTTGCATATCAATATAAGTTCCGGGTAATAATTTTTAGTTGATTCTCATTTTCTGAGGGAAACTGAAAATATGTTTTTAACTAAGTCCAGTGGATTATATTGCCCAGTCTCAGGGCAGAGAATCAGCCTGTCTACAATTCCCAAAACACAAGGTGTCCATTTCCAGAGCTTAGCAATTCTTCTGATGGCTGGAACCTGGTTTTGCCTCTGCTATGATATATCTCTCTATATAGGCATATAGATAGAGCATACTTTTATATAATTATAATTTTGAATGTGTAATTTTTCTCACTAAACAAATGATGCATGCCTGTATAAAGATGTTTTAATATAAATAATCTTGAGGAAGATGATTAAGACCAACCAAATATCTTGTCACCCTAAAATAACTACTGCTAATAACTTCAAGACCTATTTCCAAACTTCATAAAAAGTCATGAAATAGGATCATTTCAGAATACTTTGTAACTTGATGTTTTACTTAACAGTACAATTGTCAATACTCTTTCATGCTAATAAATATTGATCAACAATATTATAGTCCATCCTGTGAACGCACCATGATTTGTGTAGTTTCCTGATTTGGGGCACTTATATTGCTTCCACTTTTCTGCTGTCTAAACAACAGTAAAATAACCATTCTCACTGGTGATTATTCTTAGTAATTTTCCTAAGATAAATTTTTAGAATTGGAATTCTAAAATTGTCAAAGACTATGAAGACTTTTTTCAGATTCTCAAGGAAGATTGCATCTTAGAGGCAATGAAAATGCCTCCATTTAAGAAAATAATTTTTTTTAAGAAAATCATTTTGGAGAAAGGAATTTCTTTTGTTCAAGAGCAAGAGTGAGTACTATGTCAAAAAATTACTCTAGTTTTGGGCACCTGGTGGCTCAGTCATTTAAATGTCCAACTCTTGATCTCAGCTCAGGTCATGATCTCAGGAACCTGGGATAGAGTCCTGCATGGGTTTCTGAGCTCAGCAAGGAGTCTGCTTGAGATTCTCTTTTTCCTTCTCCCTCTGCCTCCCCCCACCCACCACCACCATGTGCACACTCTCCCTCTCTCTCTCTCAAATAAATAAATATTCTAAAAAATTACTCTAAAGAAAAAATTCAGTTTGTCAGAAAAAAAACACTTTCTGAGAAACAGAAAATATCTACCTATTTTACTGTCATGAAATCTATACTTTAAAAAAAAAGATGCTTTCTCTTTTTGAGGGAAAGAGGATGGTATTTATTGAATAAAACAAGGCCTTAAGAATTTTGACATACCATTGCTTGAAATTCCATATTTAGCTGAAAAGCTTTAAATATCCTTCATTTTAGATGTTCAGTTATGTTTGTGTGAGAGAATTCTGGGGAAAAAAATCTAACTTTTCCCTAAGAAAAAAGCAAAATAACAATATTTGGTTGATTGTGCAAAGCTTAATATGTAAGAAATTCCTTTTTTCCTATTTTTTATTTCTGTTCTTTACTGAACATGGACATTCACCAAATAACAATTTTAAAAAGTTTTGATAGAAACAAATTTTCTTTGACAAGAGTACTATTTAATAATTGACCTACTCAGAATCCCTAATCAGTACTTGGATTCCCTTTGTTAATTGTTCACCTTATATATTATTGCATACTTCACTGTTTAGTCTATATCAAATTGATTTTGAAATTTCTACATAAAAAAACAGTGATTTGATCATTATTTTTGTTCATAAAGGTCTGCATTTGACATCCTCATATTTTCTAAATATGTCTGTACATCAAAAATGTCAATATTATGAGTCTTTTTGGTGTGGTTTCAGGATGGTTTCATTTTAATATTGTACATTTACCTTTGTTTTATAATAAATGATTAAAAATGCAGACTTTACATTTTGAACAAAATGTCCTATATCCAAAACCTTACATTTATAGGGACAGCAAAAATAGGTAAGTGGCACCACCAGGGTTTTGTTTTGTTTTACTATGTCTAACATCACGCTTTTAACAAATGTTAAGTAGTTATACATTTTTAACATTTTCTATTTAGAAAATTTCATTTTGACATTTGATATTTAATACGCTCTTTTGTCTAATTTAAAAAAAAATGTTACTTCAGTATTGTAAGGACTAAATGAAGAACATGTTTGTTATTTGATATTTAATATGTTCTTTTGTCTAAGTTTTTAAAAATGTTACTTCAGTATTATATGAACTAAATTAAGAACATGTGAATTTTTTTAGAAAGCAAGTTGTGACATGTTTTAAAGAGCTCCCTTTGTGACTTTGGAAAAGCCATGTTGAATTCATCTGGGCAAACTTGGGCGAATGATTCAATAGGGTTCTGTCCTCACCAGTTTCCACTGCAACTTTCCAGAAGGGACATTCTCATCTGCGAACTAAACTAAGCCCAGTGACCTCACACCCTGTCTCAGAGTGTCCTGGTCTCCTGGGTCTCCAGTTGGGGGAAACATGCCCTCCCCAGCCTGGCCAATGGTCACCACTAGGGATGCCAGCCTAGCCCACACCCTGGGTCCAATGCATTTTCATCAGTTTCCTTTACAATGTCTGACAGACCCTCCTTTACTACATATTATATGCTCCATGATATAGCATAAATAATAATAAAAAGTCAATGCTTTTATTTATTCCTGTCAAGCTGCCATTAATAAAGTATGAAACCAAAATCATCCCAAGGCAAAACAAGCTATGTTGTGCTGATTTCATCTCTTATTTAGTGGGAAGTCAAGAAATGTTGCCTCAACTTGGCAGGTGAAGAAATACGGTTTGAGCTACAGTATTTAAAGTTATAGAGGTAAACAATAGCAGCATGAAAAATAAAACATGTCTAAATAAGAAGAAGGGAGGGAAGGGATGACAAACATGAGCTTAATCCATTGTGCTTTATTAGGGAAGTGAATAGATATGTCTAAAAGGAGGCAAAGAAATAAATGCATACACAGATTATTTAGAATGAAACTTATTTTTTCATATTATAACCTATCAGATTACCTGATTTTTAATTTTCATGTAAGTGTATTACTTTATTTTATAAAATCACATCCTGTTTTTACACATATCTATGTGAGTCCTAGGACAAACCTTCCTTAACAGAACGAGTACATATTCGGATCCTTGTCAGATGAAACCCTTTTCAAATCTTTGAAAACCCTGAGATCTTATGCAAGTTTCTGTGCCTTTCTATGCTTCAGTTTTCTTGTCTAAAAATTAGGCAAAATAATAGTATGTGCCTCAGGAGACTGTGGAGGGAATTATATATGATTCTACAGGTAACATATTTTGATTTATTTAGCTCAATAAATATTAGTTATAACTTACCTTTGGGGTGCAATTAATTGTTCTTGAAGATTTTATTTGAGAAAGAGAGCACACTTGAGCATGCACAAGTGTGGGTGGGGTGGGGAGAGGGAGAGAGAGAATCCTAAGCAAACTCTGCACTGAGCACAGAGTCCAAAGTGGGGCTCCATCTCACAACTCAGAGATGATGACCTGAGCTGAAATCAAGAGTCAGACACTTAATCGACTGAGCCATGCAGGTACCCCATGGAGTGCACTTAATTTTTAAAATCAGCTTTTTAATTCAGGATAGTTACAGATTTATAGGAAAGTTGCAAAGATGGTGCAGAGAATTTCCCATGTTCCTGAATCTCGTTTCCTCTGTGGTTCAGATCTTATATTAGCATGGTACAATTATTATAATTAAAGAATCAATATTGATATGTTATTATTAACTAAAATACATAACCATATTCTATTTGGGTTTCCTTAATTTTTACCGAATATCTTCTTTGTGTTCCTGGATTCCAACCAGGGTACCACATTACATTCAGTTGTCTTGTCTCCTTAGGATCCTCTTGACTTTGACAGTTTCTTAGACATATCTTATTTTTGGTGACCTTGAGGGTTTTGAGGGGTACCAGTTAGGTATTTTGTAGAATGTCTCTCAACTGAGATTTGTGTGGTGTTTTTCTCATGCTTAGAATGGGATTACAGATCTGGGGGAGGAAGATTGATCACAGGCGTAAAGCCATTGTATCAGGGGTACATGCTGTCAACATGCCATCACTGTTGAAATTGACCATCTGGCTGTAGCAGTGTTTTCCACTGTAAAGGTTCTCTTTTTCTTTCCCTTACCACACTCCTCTCTTTGGAAGGAACTCACTAAATGTTGCCCATTCAAAGAGGTAGGGACTTATGTCCCCCTCCTTGAAGGGACACTACTATAAATTATTTGGGATTTTTCTGTAGGAAGATTTGTCTTCTCACCTGTCTCTCTTTTTTTTAAACTTTATCATTTATTAATATCAGTATTGACTCACAGATATTGGATATCTATTTATTTTATACTTTCGATCATAATCCAATGCCCTGATATCTATTTTGTTGTTCCTTCCAGCTTTGGGAGCTCTCTCAGTGGGTTCCTGTATCCCTTTGACAAACCCTCAGCGTGTGTGGTTTTTTAAAGCACTTCCTTGCTTTAGGGCACTATCTGTTACATGATTCAGGCTCATTTTGCATAATCTTTGCTCCAGACCTAGATTCAGCTATTTGTTTTATAAACCCTGGTTTCTTTTATTGGGGAACTGTATTGTAAACGAATATCTGGGAGCTGGTTTTTTCATTGATCCTGGAGTGTAATTGCTTCCAGGCCTTCTCAATAGACAGAGCTTGGAAATATATATGTGTATATTAACCAGTGTCTGCACACATACTTATAATTTTTTCCATTATTCTTAATCTATATTAAGCTGAACATGAGTTCATACTGATGTATGCAACTCTAATTCAGTCATGGTTTATTCTAGACTTTGTAAAAGGAGATTTCAAAATGGAGTAAGCAAGCCTAGCTAGCAGGCCATAGAGAGAGGAATTTATGTGCATCCTCATGGGACAAACTATTAACTTTTTACCAGCAAGCCCTCAGCCTGAACTTAACTCCCTCCTCACTATGACACCTGAATTACTCACATTCTTCACTACAATGTGATTTGACAAGTTTCAATTCTTTATTTGCATATTAAGCCAACTAACTTCAGTTTACCTGGTTTCAATCCCTGTTTTGCAGGGAGGACATAAATGACAACTGTACTCATGACCTTTTGCTTTTATAAGTCTGCCCACTCTTGATTTTCCTCAGAACATGAATTAGGTTTCTACCTGAATCTGTCTCCAGAATTGCAATTCTAGTTGCCCAAATAAATGCCTGTTTGCTTAAATTTTCAATAAATTCTTTCTTAGCCAACACCCCTTTCTTACTATCTGTAACTTCTCAAAGAGAAATCTGGCTCCTGCCATCTGCCACACATTGACATATTTGTTTAATCCCAGTATCCAGATATGGTGTCTTCTATTTTGAAAACAAAATTATGAGATGCCTACGAGTCAGTGCATGCTAAATGAGCAATGTTTTCTTCCCTCTAGAGGCTATAAAGACTGTTGATTAAAGAGGAAAGAATGAGTGAGCCGTCATCCTTGAAGGCTGGGTAAGGATGGGTCAGAGGAAAGACAGGACCTCCTCAGGATCAAGAGACTGAATTGAAATGGATGATCTTTTATGAGGACCTCCACCCACTAGAGATCATCTCCCAAACAGAGGCTCTGCTTAGCTTTCTCTTCCCACCATCCCACCATAGCAGCCCCACTTCCTATAAACGAGTTTCCATCACATGGTTTGGGCATAAGGTGTGAAGTCATGGACACCTGTGTGGGGCTATAGACAGGAGAAACCTCACTCCATACCTGGGCACAGGTTAGAACAGTTTTGGATTCTCCCTATGAACCAGAGTGGGAGAAGGTATAGAATCTTTATCATAAAACTGCATGTAGAAAATCAGACAGCAATGGGGAACAGTCTATGAGTCAATAAAAGGGCGTAAATATTCAGTCTGTGACCCACACAGTTACTCTACCTCAGATTAATGATTAGCTCTGAACTTCTCGGCAGAGAGAATTTATAGAGAGACAAATGGTCTAACAGACATAGTTTTCAAGGGAAGTCTTGCCCTTCTAACAATGGAGTCTGAAGGAAATTGTTTGCAATGATCAGCAATATACTTAACGTCATTGCTAGAACACAGTCGCAGAAGAAAATGGCAAACCACTAATGTTTTGTCTCCCACTGAAAAAAGCATGTAGGATTAAAATGAAATGCTGCTTATGCAATGACAGAGAGGGTCAGCCAAGGAAAAGGCAGATGCTTAAAAGCAGAAGATCTTCCAGTTCTAGTCAGAACTTGGTCCACCAAGGATAGAATTCACCTGTCTGTAAAGTGTGGCCAACAAAATAACCTTCATTCTTCACACACTAGTGTGAGATAAGATAAAGGGGCATAAATAAATGTGTTGTTTACTATTTCATTCACTCCCTGCTCAGGCGTTATCTAACACATGACCAGTATAGGACCCCCCCCAATGCCCCCCCCAACACACAGAGTCTGTCTTCTACACTTCTCTCTATTTAGCATCTGCCATCCTCCCCCTTGGAGCTTCAACAGGCCCTCTCTACATGTGCCTATAGTTGTCTTCATTATTCTGATTGAAGGTCCTGGAATCTCTACCCTTACCTCTGACAGGTTCTTTCTGTTTTGTTTTGATTGCCACAGGACAAGAAGTGACTGACACACCCTAAGCCCCATGCAAACTCAGTCCCTGCCTGGATCAAGCATTAACTCTACTAATTTCTCTGGTACCTAGTTAGTTTACTCTCATAGGTTTTGGGTGAGTGAATTGTAGGGAACTTTCCCCGTTATAGCTTTATATAATAACCCTGATAGATGAGAACCATTTCCCAAATATTTGACTGGAATTCACCTTAAATTCTTACCTGATCCATCTCAGTATCCACTGTCACAGCTACAACCCCAACCCATGCAAGGCCCATGGGATTTCTGTAGAAGGTGATGGTGGTCCTTCGGGTGAGGCAGGAAGAGGGTTGTAAAACCAGCTTTTCTGGGTCACTGACACATTCTCTTGGCATTCACTGGTACTTATCAATCTTTGGAGAATAAAAATATAAATCCTCATCACTGAGGGACATTGAACTAGCCAAATAATTAATAATAATAGTAAAGTATTATAAATATTATAACAACAAAAGACAATGAACTAGCCAAATAACAACAACAATAAATTATTATATAAATATTATAACAAGGGATGATGAACCACCCAAATAATAATTATCATAAATATTATAACAACAATAACACAAAGAGCAATGGCAGCAATCTGTATTTATACAGAGCTTACTGTGGAGGAACACTCTTCTATCACTGTACTCATGTTACTCATTTAATCCTCACAACAGCTTTATGAAATAGATACAATTTTTATCACCATTACAGTTGAGCAGTCGAGGCACAGAGAAAACAAGTGACAAGCCTAATATTGTACAACCAATTAAGTAAGGGAACTTGGAATTAAAAGCCAGGTAATCTGAGTGCAGACACTTAACTTTGATATTGTACCCCCAAGAAGATATTGTGGGAATGAATATGTTCTCCTCTTGCTATCTATGTCCCTGTCCTCCCCACCCACCTCCAAGCATAAACACTGGGTTGGAAATCAATTGACCTTATATTAGTCCTAATTCTGCCACTATTTTCACTTTATGAATTGAGTAAAATGATTTATCTGAATCTTCAACTCTCATTTGTGGAAGGAAGGCATATAACTAAGCCAAATGGCATATTTTATTAATCAATCCACTCATTCAACAAGTAATTAAGTGCCAACTATATGTCAAGAACTGCTTTTTTTTTTTTGAGGTATTATCATTATTTATTATCTGATGCATGCATTTATTAAAGAAAAATTTCTAATAAAGATAACAGTCTAAAAAGAAATGGGCTGCTTTGTGAGCTAATGAGTTCTCCAACTAAAAGTGTTTCAATTTAGCACAGAAATCTCATCATTAAGCATATGGGAGAGGGTATGGAAGCACCAGGTAGAAAACTACACCAGATGTTTGCTAAGACTCCTCCAAGGCTGAATGATTTTCTTTTTTCTTTTGTTTTCTTTTTTTTTTTAATTTATTTGACAGAGAGAGACAGCGAGAGAGGGAATACGAGAAGGAGGGGTGGGAGAGGAAGAAACAGGCTTCCCTCTGAGCAGAGAGCCTGATGCAGGGCTCAATCTCAGGACCCTGGAATCATGACCTGAGCTGAAGGCAGATGCCCAATGACTGAGCCACCCAGGTGCCCCACTGAATGATTTTCTGAGTTTCCTGTACTCCCTACATCTTTTAACTGTCTATGAAGGAAGATCTCTGGAAGAGCTTGGAGGAAGGTCAAAGGTTGTGGAAATACTACTAGAATGTTCTGTGGACTGGATACAATTCTATGGTACTACAAGAATACTCTAGGACTATGGTTCCCAAACTAGCAGAATCCCCTGGCAATTTAAACATTGCAAATGCTTAGGATTCATTCCATGGAGATTATGACTTAGTAGGTCTTAAATGGGGACAGGAATCTGAATTTTAAAAGTGTTTTTCAGATGGTACAACCAGGTTTAGAGTCCTTGATCTATAACAGCACTCAGAGCAAGACGGAAAGAATAGTTTCCTTGTTTTATGTAATCCTTGCTGGGTTAGCTCTATTGCTCTAGAACCAAGAATCTATGTGATCTGCACCTGCCCTTAAACTCTCCAATGATCACCTTTTCCATATTTGGTGATACCTACCCAACAGGGTTGTGAAGAGGAGAAAAAAGAAAAAAGAAAAACATATGAAATGTAGTACAAATGTTTGGGCAGGGGGAGCAGGTGGGTGACCACTCTCTTCAAAAGTATGAAAGGCCGAGAAGTATAGGTTCACAGAATGACAGAGCAGAAGGTCCTGATGTCATAGATGAAAGTGCAGTCCCAAAAAGTCTGAGGAACTTGCCTAAGTCTTCTTAATGCCTGCTCCCTATGCTTATATTTTATAGCACTGTCTTCCTAGGTAAGGATAACGCTACTGATTCAACTGGAAGCAAGCTGTG
The DNA here is from genome assembly GCA_028534135.1 of Potos flavus. Lineage (NCBI taxonomy): Eukaryota > Metazoa > Chordata > Mammalia > Carnivora > Procyonidae > Potos > Potos flavus. The sequence continues at coordinate 71,464,449 of CM052900.1, read as the reverse complement.
CCATTTCATAGTCCCTGTCTTTCTCTGAAGATTCTGAAGAAGTGTTAATTCCAGGACAAAGGATATAGTCTATTGAATTATCTCCCTTTGGCATAGTGGAGAGAATGATAGTGAAGTCATTAGCATGGCATTATGATGAGTCAGAGATATTATCAGTACAAGCAGTCTTTAAGAATGGGAGGATGATGGAGCCAAAGGCCTGTCCTGCTCACTCTGCTGGGAGGAACCCACCTCTAACATCAGAAGAGAGGAATGAAGTTACACAGGAACAAGAAAGCTCTGTCATTATAGGCTGTGGGGTTTTCTTTCTTGGAAGATTTAGAAATACCTTCTTGGGATCAGTGTCTAGAGGAAGAGGATAGGCAAAGTGTCCTCTCTTCATCTCTTCTATCTTAGAACTGAAAGGTATTGTTTGATAGTGATATTTGTAGACACAAGACACAACAGGATGTTTTAGCTATTGCCCCACTCACTGAGGTCAGTTGAGGGTCCAGGGTGGAGCCTGGGATTGAAAGAAGGAATCCCTACATTTGTTACATAGTAGAAGGATCCTCACAACTACGAAGGACAATAGCTCAGGAAGTCATCCAGTTTAATGTGATCTGGCAGCCCCGAACATGAGCTCTCATCATTAAGTCAGAGATCAAGAAAAAAACAACAAAGGCAAACACTGATTTTACAAATAGAGACCCTGAGGCCCAGAAGAAGCAAATGACCCATGGTTTTTTGGTCATGACCATGGCTGGTCAGTGTCAGGACTGGGCCTGTGCTACAGGGATGACCTGCTACTTCGATCCAAGTGATTTTTCTGCAGTTGGAGAAATTAGAGAAAAAAAGGGCTGTGATGCCAGAACAAATGATATTGGTGTGTGTCCCCCAGTCCCACAGGAACAGGACACAGAAGCTGGGAAATACCTGGGACAGCAGTGAATAATTATAATGCTTATAATATGACTACAGCTTACAGAACCATTACTCAGTGCTGGGCATGGTGTTGACTTCTTTGTTCATAACATTTGTTTTAATCATCACATTATACATGGTGGGCCTATGTCTCTAGCTTACACTATATGGACAAGGGAAGGTGACTGGCTTTTGAGGCCGCCCCATGGAAGTGATGGGAATGTGTTATGTTCAGTTGGTCTTGTCTTCTTTCTTTTATCCATTAATTGGGATGGCTTAAGACCCATAGGGCCAGGTCTTTGAACACAGATCATGACTGTTCCCTCCACCCCGAGAGAAGCACAAGTTGCATCAGTCCTTCAACAAGGCAGGTATAAGTCCCATGGCCTCAAAATGGATGAATGTCTCAATGTGAAACAGGAATCCATCAAAATCCTAGAGGAGAACACAGCCAGTAACCTCTGTGACCTCGGCTGCAACAACTTCTTGCTAGACACATCTCCAAAGGCAAGGGACACAAAGGCAAAAATGAACTATTGGGACTTTATCAAGATAAAAAGCTTTTGCACAGCAAAGGAAACAGGAAGATTTTTTGTTTTGTTTTGTTTTTTCCCCCAAATTACTTTTATTTTATTTTTTCAGTGTTACAAGGTTCATTGTTTATGTACCACACCCAGTGCTCCATGCAATACGTGCCCTCCTCAACACCCACCACCAGGCTCGCCCATCCCCCCACCCCCTTTCCCTCCAAAACTCTCAGTCCCTTGTTCTGAGTTCACAGTCTCTCATGGTTCTTCACCCCTCCGATTTCCTCCAATTCATCCCTCCGCTCCCTCTCACAATGTCCTCCATGTTTTTCCTTATGCTCCACACGTAAGTGAGACCATATGATAATTGACTTTCTCTGCTTGACTTATTTCACTCAAGTCCAGTCCATGTTAAAATAAAAGTTGGGTATTCATCCTTTCTGATGGAGGCATAATATTCCATTGTATATATGGACCATATCTTCTTGATCCATTCATCTGTTGAAGGGCATCTTGGCTCAATTAAAAATAGAGTTACCCTATGACCCTGCAATTGCACTACTGGGTATTTACCCCAAAGATGCAGATGCAGTACAAAGAAGGGCCACATGTACCCCAATGTTCATAGCAGCAATGGCCACAATCGCCAAACTGTGGAAACAGGAAGGTTTTTTGACAAAACCAAAAGACAACTGACAGAATGGGAGAAGATATTTGCAAATATCTTATCAGATAAAGGGCTAGTATCCAAAATCTAAAAAGAACTTACCAAACTCAACACCCAAAGAACAAATAATCCAATCAACAAATGAGCAGAAGATATAAACAGACATCTCTCCGAAGAAGACATACAAATGTCCAACAGACACATGAAAAAGTACTCAACATCACTCAGCGTCAGGGAAATACAAATCAAAATCTCAATAAGATACCACCTCACATGGATTAAAATGGCTAAATTTAACAAATCAGGAAATGACAGGTGGTGAGGATGTGGAAAAGGGGGAATGCTCTTACACTGTGTTGGGAATGCAAGCTGGTGCAGCCACTCTGGAAAACAGTATGGATGTTCCTCAAGAAGTTGAAAATAGAGCTACTTTATGACCCAGCAATTGCACTAATAGGTATTTACCCCAAAAATATAAATGTAGTGATCTGAAGGGACACCTGCACCCCAATATTCATACAGCAGTGTCCACAATAGCCAAACTGTGGAAAGAGCCCAGATCTTCATCAACAGATGAGTGGATAAAAGTAATGTGGTATATATATACAATGGCATACTACTCAGTCATCAAAAAATGAGATCTTGCCATTTGCAATGATGTGGACGGAACTAGAGGGTATTATGCTAAGTGAAATAAGTCAATCAGAGAAAGACAATTATCATATGATCTTACCCATGTGTGGAATTTAAGAAACAAAACAGAGGAGCATAGGGGAGAGGAGGGAAAAATAAAACAAGATGAAATCAGAGAGGGAGACAAATCATAAGAGACTTTTAACCATGGGAAACAGACTGAGGGTTGCTGGAGGGGACAGGGGAGGGGGGATGGGGTAACTGGATGATGGACATTAAGGAGGGTACATGATGTAATGAGCACTGGTATGTAAGACTGATGAATCACTGAACTCTACCTCTGAAACTAATAATATACCATACGTTAATTAATTGAATTCAAATAAAAAAGAAAAGAAAAAACTTCCATTGCGCTTGGGAGGACCATGAATCCTCTCCCAGTGCTGTTTGCCAAGGTCAGACCCACAAGTCTGCTTGCACACTGGGATTCTGACCCATAGGAAGATTTTTCAAAGGTCTGACTACTTGGACAGAAGGAAGATCCTTGTTTTCCTTTCTTTCATCACTTGGGAATTAGCGTGATAAGAATCTCATGCATGCCAATGCTGCCCTCACCCTTCTATTAAGGGGCACACCTAAGACAGGCAGGAATCCACAGCATGCTTGAATCCCCAAGTAGGCAGGATGCTGTGGAAGTGCTTGGGCAGATGAGAACAGAATCCAGGAATGCATGGGCTGTATGCAGACTGGATTCAGCCAAGTAAAGACCCTCCAATCACCTTCTAACTCGTCCCTTTGTCTACAAGTACATTAATAAGAACTCATTCTGATCCACACATCAAACTCGTATCCTGGCCATTCACCATGGACTTCAGCATCTTGAGTAACCAAATCACAGCACCTAAGGCCACCTGAACTGAGTGATCTTTCTAAAATGTAAATCTCATCAGGTTGTTCCTTTGCTTAAGTGGTCAAGGATGCTCCAACTGTCCCTGGTCAAACCTTTTAAAGCATCATGATTCTGTTTTCAAGTTAAATTGAATGTATACCTTCAATACATAAAGCACTCAAATTACTCTATAATAGCGGTGAAGTGGAAGGCCCAGAGTATTGTCTGCTCAGACCCCATCCCAGGCAGCCCAAATAGTAAATAACTAAGGATTTGTGATATTTTAAAATATGACTCAAAATTTTTAGGGTCCCTCCATGTGATGATGGGGGATGATGTTGGAAAAAGGAAGGAAATTAAAATGTATTTCTAACCTGCTATCTGTCAAACATTACTGCATTATCACAGTAAAATAACTCTATGAGTTTCTTATTGTTAATCCCATTTTATTTTATTTTTGTTAGTCCCATTTTAAAGATTAAAAAAAAAGGCTCAAAAACATTAAATAACCTACCCATGGTTCAGATGCCAGTACCCCAACTCCAAGACCCATCTTCCGGCCTCCATGCCATGTTAAAATATAGAGCTGATATGGTAAACAATGGAAGGAGCTGGGGAAGGCAGCTGGAAGGACAGCCATACAGAGCAGCTCATACTGCCCAGAGGGATGACTCTTAGAAGAACTGATGCTTAAATATCCCTGACAACAGGGTTCCAAGGAATATAATTTGGAAGCCATCAATCTACAGACTAAAGTACATAACCCAACAAGTAAAGCTCTTAATATTCTGGAGCCTTCCTTCCTTTCTGCCCAGCTAGTGTCCCAACACTATGCTCTTACCAAATATTATGTCCTCTCTTTTTCCAGAAAAGATCATGCCCCTACACATTTCCATGCCTCCGCCTGTGCTCTTCTTCCCTCTGTCTAGTTACCCCTCACTTTCTGACTGATGCCCACTCTGTTCCTGAGCCTCAGTCTTTTTTAATCTGTAAAATGGGATTAACAATAAGAAACTCATAGAGCTGATGTATTGTGATAGTGCAAATAACATGTTTGATGGATGGGAGGTTGAGAATAAATTTAATTCCCTGTCGTTTCCTTGTATTATCCCATTTACATCTTTTTTTTTTGAGATTTTATTTATTTATCAGAGAGAGACAGAAAGATAGTGAGAGAGAGAGAGAGCACAAGCCGGGGCGGGGGGGTGCGCAGCAGAGGAAGAGAGAGAAGCAGGCTCCCTGCTGAGCAAGGAGCCTGATGATGGGCTCCATCCCAGGACCCCAGGATCATGACCTGAGCCAAAAGCAGACGCTTAACCGACTGAGCCACCTAGGTGTCCCCCACTTGCATCTTAAGACAAAGAAGTATCTTAATCTTCTCTGAATTCACAAACCCTGTACATAACCATCATTCGGTAAATAAATGTCCTTAAAGTGATATTTGCAAAGTTACTATAAGAATGAAATCTTGCCATTTGCAACGACGTGGATGGAACTGGAGGGTATTATGCTAAGCGAAGTAAGTCAATCAGAGAAAGACAATTATCATATGATCTCTCTGATATGAAGAATTCGAGAGGCAGGGTGGGGGGTTGTGGGGGGTGGGAGAGGGAAATGAAACAAGAGGGGATCAGGAAGGAGACAAACCATAAGAGACT
>CM052900.1:71443605-71459072 GCA_028534135.1 Potos flavus | reverse complement strand
TGTTAATTAAAAAATAAAAAATAAAAAAATGGAAAAAAAAAAAGAAAGGAATTTCTGTTGGGATAAATAATTTTCTTTATTGAACCAGTGGTTCATTGAGGTATTGGATCAATACAATAGAACAATGTTTTACAACTTTTAAATTTTTTTTTGTAATATTTTAGTAGGGGCCTTGCAGAGAAGGAGCATAACTTTGCCTATCTCTTCTGATCTGGGCTTTAGGAGCTCACACTCACAGCTAGGAGAGGCGCAATTAGGTGAGTCACATACATACACAATGTTCTGCTTTGGCATAACAAGGCAAGAAGTTAAATAATTTCCTCTGATGACCAGGTTGACTAAATAGATTATATGGAGTTGCTACCTCATAGTGTGACTTACTTTCAAATATTCCACATCCTCATATACACACCAGCTGTCTCTGCTTTGTTGAATTCATCCCCACTCCAACCTCCAGATAAAATATGTTCAGGGAAAAGCAAAAACCAGGAAAGGCAGCACTTGGGCTGAGTGTTAGCTCCTTGGAGGTCTGATGCTCATAAATGCAAATATAGATTTGATTATGTACTGATATTATCTGGTCCACTCTCCTCTGAAACCCAGAGGCAGTAGCAGAGCCAGAACCAGAGCTCTGTCTGACTTCCCTGCAAAGTTCTTGAGGCTGGTCAGTATGGGCAACTCCACCCAAACCTGTGCTTACCTCTGCCCTGGCCTCCCAAACTACTCTCTCTCAAGGTGTGAAAGGAGGGAGATCTTTGTCCCAACCACAAATAACTCATTAATTCAACAAATATTTTTGGAGCACTTACAAGATGTCAGGCATTGTGCAGGTGCTAAGAACATGGAGATTTCATTCTATCCAGGATGAGCGATACAGAAAAATAAATACAAGCATGGTGTTATAGGAATATGGGACACTGTGACAGCATTTCACAGGAAAAACTAATATAACTAAGGCTGAACATATAAAGTACATACAAAGGAGCAGGAACAGGTGTTAGAAAAGAAAAGAGGCCATTCCTCTTCTAATAGGAGATCATAAGGATGGTTGCAGGCATAAGTAGGCTTAAAGACCTGGTAATGGGAAGTGGGAGTGTCTTACATTTGACAGCTACTCTCTGCCCCTTGGAGTAGAGGTAATATCACCTATTTAGAGACAGCAAAGAGCATTTGGAAGGTTCCAAAGAAGAGAAAAGGCATGACGTGTGTGTGTGGGGGGGGAGTGGTAAACACAGTGAAATATATGGAATCACTAAGCAGTGTTTGGGCTCAGCCTTGATGGATGGTTATAATCTTATGAAGGTGCCAACCTGCCAAAGTGTCTTTTTTTTATTTTGTTTTTGTATTTGTAGCAGCTAGGCATAACAGGGAGGAATTAGCAAGAGTTGGGGTTTTGTCAATCAAGTGTATTAATAAGCTAATGGAGCAATAAATTTTACTTTATTGGTAAAAAAAAAAAGTGGTTGAAATGATGAACTAGCAAAACGAGAGGGAATTGAGATGAAGAAGGGATCTGGTGGGCAGAGAGGTAGTAGATTCCAGTGGACATGACCAAGCAGGTTGAAAAGAAGGGAGTAAGATCAAAGAAAGGGGTGCCTGGCTTCCAGTTCAGACACTGCACTACTTTGAGCATCTCCTTTGTCCTCTCTGGCACTCAGTTCCTCATCTATGTGTAGAATATAGGTACTGGGCTAAGATTCTTTCCAGTGGGGCTTTTTATCCATGATGCTACCTTGTTGGTCAATGTCTTACACACTCTAGAATTTGAATCAGTAGTGACCCAGGAGTGCTTAGATTACTGATTCCAAATGGTTATAGAACCTACAGAAACTCCCACCTATGTCCTAGGTCGATCCAACACTTGTGGCCTTAGATTTTTGTCTAAAGCTTGCATTGGATTCCCGCAGAAACCCTAAGTTCAGTTCCAAGCATGGCCATTGTAAACTCCCTGGTAAATCATGATCTTCTTATCTTTATGGAAATACTTCTAAGTTATACAGAGGGAAGGGATGATCTGAAAAGATACTCATGAGGATCCAGTAGTGATCCAGTATGATAAAGTGGCAGAATGACAGAGAAACACAGGAATGTGGGAAGTCGCCTCCATAACCACCTAGTTGGGAAGAGCTTTCACATTATTGTGGCTCATTCCCTTGAGTTGGGTGCAAGATGTGTATAAAAAGCCTCCTCACTTCACTTGACCTATCCATTGCTTGCCTGACATTGGGAAAACAAGGTAAGTGTCCTTACTGATCTGATGGCAGTTTGGGGATAGCTTGGGATTGCCACACCTCAGCTGAATGGGACAAGCCACTCCAGGTTGGAGAGAATGGGAACTAATTGGTAATTGCAGGAAGATTAGGCTCAAGGAAATCATCAGTTGGCTCAGAATTAGCCATCTCAGAAGGAATGAATGTTAACTGAGATTAGGGTTAGGGTAGAGGAAGCTAGTTTGTAGGACAAGAGATACCCAAACAGGGTCAAAAAGTACAACTGAAGGCAGAGTGCATGATGTAAGAAAGAAAAAAAAAAAAGGAGATAAAAAAGACAGGTGGTATAACCATGGACTCAGGCTAACCATGTAGTTTCTAGAATGCATAAATTAGAGTACATCATAAAAATAATTTAAGACTTTGGAAACTACCCAACTTACTGCCTTGGAATCGGGAGTCTTGGGAGATTCAGGATGGGTAGGAGAAGGCGTTACCAAATTTGAACTGACCCCCTGCTTGACTTCTCCTATGCCAGGAAAATGGGCTTCTCTGCTGTAAAGATATGGGTCCTGGAGGCATAGAATCGGTTACAAAACTTCAGACTCTGGAGAAAAATGGTGATACAATAAAGTTTATAGTCACTGAACTTTCAAAATATCTGCATTGCTTTTTAGAGTAACTGAACTTTCTCTAAGATGTCCTGCCAGCAAAACCAGCAGAAGAGCAAGCTCCCTGCCAATTGCCTCCCCAAGTGTCCACCCAAGTGGCCACCTCAAGCCCCACAGGCCCTGCAGGCCTCCGCTCCTTGCCCAGCTCCCTGCCCACCTCCTTGCCCAGCTCCCTGCCCCCCACCTGCCCTCTCCTGCTGTGTCCGCAGTTGCTGTATCACTGGCTTCGGAGGCTGCTGCTCTCTGGGGTCTCATGGGTTTCCGGGAGTCTGTCTAGGCCAGCCCCAGCCTTCCAACTGCTGGGAGAGGGAGTCCTCTGGGTGTTCCAGTTGTTGCCACGGATTTGGGGGCTGCAGCTGACCTGCAGGTTTTGAGGAGCCAAAGATCCATAGCCAAGGACGAGCCTGGAGTTGACGACTTTCCTCACTCTCACCCTGTTCTCCCTTCCCCTCCTGAACTAAGTTGCCTAGATATGTACTTAAAGGACTCCTCTTTTTGCTGAGAACCTCAGACCTCTTGGCCTTGGCTTTGGGCCTACATCAAGGAGACCTGAATGCTACAGAAAACTCTGCTTTCCAAAGTCTTATCAACATGCAAAAATAAAGCCTGTCTTTCCTGTGCTCTGAGTTCTTTGGTGTTTGTTGATGCCCCCATCTTCAGCTCAGGGGAGATCCCATTAACCTGGATTCTTCAAGTAGACCCCACAATGAGCCAGCCAGATGGGAAGTTCCCACCAAGGGAGGTCCCAGACCTGAGCCATCAGAGAGGAAAGATCCAGAGGGGAGTAATGGGGTTCTCCCAAAACACTGGCTACCCTGTTCCACCACTGCTGCTGCCACCATCTGTGAGGTTTCTTCTTACCCATTAAGGACACTGTGCTCCCCAGCCCCAGAATTTAGCCACCAGACCCTTCTGGCTTAAGGGAATCACATGCTTAAGAAAAATGGCACAGGGGTACTTGTCATTTTTGGATCTTAGTTCAAAAAGCTACAACAAATACTCCCCTTGAGCATATCCACATGACTTAGTCCCCTCACTACTTCTCTTCACACAGGAGCCAGAATCTACCCAGTGGCCCAGTTAGCACAATTCTCTCGATCGACTTTTGTTATCTACCATTTGTGGTTTCTTTTATCCTTGTATTCAATGGGGCAAATGGCACGGGCTGGAGGGCAAGTTCTTAAAGAACTCTTCTTCCTAATCCAACATGGGCCATAGGTTACAGCAAATCTCGTGTCCATCCTCCAAGACTAGGGTTCTTAGCCACAGGATGGAAACACTGGTGCCTTGAAGTCAGTGGGAGACAAAGGATGGAACTATGGTCAGTAACCCCAGAAGTCACACATAATCCATACCTTAGATCAACCAAGTCGCAGCTATGTGAACAACTGAGCTCATGTGGTAGAATGAGTATCACATGTGAATGCCATCTTCTAGGTGTGCTGTAGCAGAAGAGAGATTGAGGGTTGCTGCTTCTGGCCATCCTCTTGCATCAAAATAAATTATTAGAAGTCATGGCTGGCCAGGGGCATCCAGGTCACTGAGAGCTTTGAGTTTTAGCATGAAGGTGGATCTGATCACCTTCTTTAACATCCCAATCAACCCTAAGTCCAAGGAAGAAAATTGCTTGATCAATAGTTTTCAACCTCTGACAAAGGAAACAGTAGGCATCCAGAGAGGTATTTCAGAGATTCCTGAGACGTCCTTGAGAGGGAAACTCTACGTGTGTGCATGCATGTGTGTGGATTTATTTATTTATTTATTTTAAATGCTGTAATAGCATTCAGCACGCTTACTTAGAAGTGTTAAATAACCAGTGATAAATGGTAATACCTTGGAGGTCATCAGGCTCTCCAGGCAATCTGGGTCATTAGTGCAACTAGCAGATGTCAGAGTAGAGTAAAAATGTTGTAACAAATTAGGGTGATTTAAGGTCTTAGTATATTTATTAATTTAAGGGCAAATATTTTTTTCCAACATTCTAGCTTTGTTTTTTGAAATAACATCCTCTATCTCAAACTCACTCCTTACCCCTGGAGGAAGAGTGACTGATTTGACAGGTGAGATGGCGAGAGATTTACCATTGTGTGTGTGCTTTTCTGCTGTGCTCGCTCTTGGTGGCTGAGGAAGTGTCTCTGTGGACCAAGTTCTGTCCCAATCCAGGCCCCGAGACTTTGACTTTGCAATAAATATTATAGCTTCCATTTTTACCACAACACAAGTTACATTCTTCAGTGCTTTACCAACCCTCTGTCTTACACCAATGTCTCTCTCAATTGATTCAGAGTTTGGAGAAGAAAGGAATGTGATTAATTAGCCCTCTCAAAAATTAAAGAGTGTAGATCTGTGTTGGATCTATCCCAATATTTTATATACTGTATTTAGTTACACACAATTTTACTCACACAAAATTGTACCACAACTCATTGCCTTAAATGTGATACCCAGTAAGTCTGGGTGCATCAGTGTCTCGTGGTAAATTATTTTAATAGCTAGTAAACAAGTCATATGTCATATATAATAATATAATGCTAAAGCTAATCTTAACACTATGTAAGTTTTCTTATTTGACTTTATATTTATAAATTCTTATTTTACATAAAGATAAAATAATATTACAAATGGATCACTGATTAAACAGAGAAAAATTTAAAAGAATAGTTACTGCTGTACCCAACAGAATGTTCAGACTTCAGATAGGACAAGTTATACAGTACTGGTACTAGGTGATTTTCAACTAGCAATAACCATGTTAACTATAGTATACGAAATTAATGCCATGGGCCTAAAATTTGACCTTAATTTATCCTAAAATAGTACATTATAATTATGTTTCTTATCATCAGAATGCACCTTTCAGAGGTTTTGGAGGGGAGGAGGGTGGGGGATGGGCGAGCCTGATGGTGGGTATTGAGGAGGGCATGTATTGCATGGAGCACTGGGTGTGGTACATAAACAATGAATCTTGTAACACTGAAAAAATAAAATAAAAGTATTTGGGAAAAAATAAATAAATAAATAAATAAATAAATAAATAAATAAATAAATAAAACACAAAAACAAAATAAAACAAAACAAAAAGAATGCACCTTTCACGGTGACTAAGAATAGGTTAAACGTCTGACATGTTTTATGCTGTGAAATATCACAAGATAGTTTATATCAGCTACTTCCTGACAATTATAATTTTGTTATAAATATAACATCTATTTACTTGAAATAATTAATGTTAAGTTTAAAAGTACAGACAAATTTAAATCTGGCAATGAAAATGCATTTATATTATGTCAAAACTGGGTTTCCACAATTTACATAAGAGAAAAGCATATACCACTACAGAATAACATGTTAAAAATCACATGAAACTGACACTGTAAGAAGGCTATTTTATGACTGACTGATCTAGAAACACAGTTGGATCACTTACTCATAAAGAAGTTAGGAAAGATTCCAGTATGATATCAGCCACATTTTTTGAATTATCCTAAAGGGTAAGATCATGAGATATTTACAACGAAACTCAACAGGAGTATAGCCATTTAGAATCTTTCCATTTTGCTTATTTTGCTTCGGTACATTTAGGCAGGTAGATGTAAAGATGATTTGACACATGCTCAACAGAAGAAAACAACTTTGCATATTGAGATCAAATTTTTAACACATTGTTAAATACATAGGGAAAATGTAATGTTCATACTGATACTGCAAAAGCAAAGGCAAGAAAAATTGTATGTGTTATTTATAGATACTATAATATATGTTGAAGTAATAGTGTGTTGCATGAAAAATAAATGGATTTAATAAAATGCTGACATACTGTAAAACAAGATCTGGCAGTCATTCATAAAAATTCATTTTAACTTGCCAAATTTCCAATAGTATTTGTATGAAATGAGAAGAAATGACATTTACTTTTTTATACCACAGATCATTGCCAATACAGAGGCAATATCTTGGCATAAATAATACAAATGCAATAAGAAATGATCATTTTGTTTGTTTATAAACATCATTATGGCTGGCAAAGTTCTTATGAACATATCACAGTTGTATTAGTTGCCAAACTTTCCTGATTAGCTCAAGAAACTGAAAATTAGCTCAAAACATACAGTATTGTGATATCACTATGTTTAAAACAGAAAATCAGGTACAAACAATGAAATGAAAGTTTTTTTTCAAATTTCAATTCCAGTGTAGTTTCAAGTATAGAATATAGTGATTCAACACTTCCATATATTACACAGTGTTCATCAACAGAAGTGTACTCTTACTGAAATGAAAGCTTTGACTCAATATAGAAAAAAGTAAATTCAACTTTTTTAAAATTGAATTTTAGTAATGCATTAAATGAATATTTATTAAGCACCTACTGTGTGGTAAGCATTAGTCTAGTGGTTGAGGATATAGCTATAAACAGAAAGAAAACAGTCTCTGCTATCATGGAGCCCAGAGTCTAGAGACAGAAGCAGACAATAGCTGTACACCGGTTAACTATATAATATATTAGATGTTACCAAGCAGTACAGAGGAGAAATCAAGGAAAGTTTGGGCCATGTAGAATGCTGGGGGAGGCCTGCCAGTTTATACAGGATGGTCAGGGAATGCCTATGTAATAAAGCCTTCTTTTCAGGAAGTGAAGAAGTGAGTTGCATGAATATTAAGAGTAATAGCATTTTAAGCAGCAGGAACCATGAGTAGACACTAGATGCTAGATGCTAGATGGAGGGAGGGAGTGGGTGCCTGGATAGAACTAGGATTATAGAAATAACTTGTATTCAGTTATGATGAGCTCACAGGATTTTGGCTTTTATAATAAGTGGAACGGGCATGCATCAGAAGGTTTGGAGTGGAGGTGTACCATTACCTGATTCATGCTTTAAAAGTATATTTTGGCTGTTCTGCTGAGAATAAACTATAGTGACTAAGGGCAGATCAAGGTGCTCATGTAGGAGGCCTTCTCACTAATTAAGGCAAGAGCTAATAGTGGCGTGGACAGAGTATTTGTGCTGGAAGTAATGAAAACCTTTCAGATTCTGAATATATTTTGAGGACCAAACCAACAGCATTCACTGCTAAATAGATACGGGTATATATGAAAAAGGGGAGTCAGTGATTGTATCATCTGTTTAGTGGGAAGGATAGAGTTACTTTTTATTATTTTGTTTTAGGATGGAGTTACTTTTTAAGAGATGAGGAAGACTTTAGGAGAAATGGATTTTGTGGGTTTGTTTGTTTTGAGGGAAGAGGCACACTTGGATACATTAGCCTGGAAAAAGTAATTTGGGGATCGTCATCTTATAGTTGAGACAGGGTGGTAACACTTGGAAAGTGAAGAGGAGATCTTTAATGACTGAGCCTTGGGAAACTCCAATACCTAGAAATCAGGGACAGGAGAAGTGATCATCAAGGGAAATCAAGGTGGGGTGGTCAGTGAGGAGGGTGGGAGCCAGGAGAGAGTGGAGGTCACAGAGTCAGGCAGAGGAAGCACTTCCAGAAAGAGTTAGTGCTCACTCCAGCCAGATGCTGTTGCTAGTACCAGCCCCACCCATCATAACTGGCAGCAGGGAGACCAGCAGGACTTGGACAAGGGCATTTGGGGGAAGTGGTAGGGATGCAAGCTGGGTGTCTAGGTTGAAAGAAGAATTAAAAACAAGAATTATGAGGAGTTTTATGGTATAGAAAACAGGAAACTGAGTGTTGACTTGAAGTGGAAATGAGATCAAGAGAAAGACAGAGACAGATATTTTATATCATATATATTTATGCACTATTTTTACATGGTGATGGAAATGATCCTGTATAGGAGAGGGGATGATTGCCTGTAGGATACTCTTGGGTAGATGAGAGGGGTGGGATCCAAGGCATCTGTTGAGGGACAGGCCCCAGACTGGAGCAGTGGGTAGTTCCTGCGTGGTAGCAGGGGGGAAAACAAGAGTATCATGCAGGTAGGTTAGCAGAAAAGAGCATGTGGATATTCTCTTCTGATTGCTTTTGTTTTCTCAATAAAACAGAGAGAATGTTCATCTGTTGAAAAGGAGGACAAGAAAGGAGTGCCATGAGTTTGAGGAGAGCTGGGATGTGGCCTGAGTTGTCCAGGGCAGTGATGAGTGGAGAGACTTGAGACCTGCAGTGAGGTTGTCAGGTACCCTCATGATCAAGTTCATGAAACTGAAGTGAAATCAGTTCGGTTTGGCTATGTGTTTTCACGTAGCCACTCTGTGGTTTGTGGTAGCTGAGAGTCAGTTGGAGCCAGCATTGTGGTTTTGCTAGTAGAATTTAATGATAGAGAGAAGAGCAAGAGAGGTGTGGGTTAAGCCAGTGGATGATGATGACAACAACTCATGGGCAAGGACAGAAATGAAGATGGGAAGCAATAATGCTCAGTCAAGGTGGCAGAGTATCAATGCATTGTTGCTGGCAGGGTCAAAACCTCTCACAGTTGAGATCCTAGAGGATCTAGGATTGTTGGAAACACAGCAGGGGGGGGTTGAGAGGGTGGGTTGCTTGAATGTGATATTATGGAGAGGATGCTGTTATTAATAAGGATGAGGCCTAAGTTGATAAGATATGGGAATGGATACAAGTAGGGTGACGGACACACCAATTAGAGGTGTAGAGGTCAAGGGATTATTATTAATAAAGGGATTAGGTCAATAGGATTAACCTATTATAGGTGTAAATGTCAAAGGATAAGGTGTAGAGGTCAAGGGATTATTTGACCTCTACACCTCTACACCTATACTCTATACTGTATTATGAAGTAAATCATTTAGGGGATCATATTTGTGAATATTAAAATCACTGAGAATCACAACAGAAATAGTGGGGGATAGGGTAACTGTGGGCCAAGTGCTAAATGACAAGTGGGAATCTGCAATAGGGGACAGCAAGGAGTGGTGTCAGAGACATCTGACCCCCTTCTAGGTCCAGTGAGTGTAATGCATGTGGATGGGAAGAAGACAGCCTTCCCATGTAGGACTATGGAGCTTATGGAGTCCCATTAGGGAATGTGTGACCTGTGAAGAAGGAAGGAATCTAGTGCCACTGAGACACATGGACAGGGAAAGCATGATGGGGTCAGTGCCAAGAGTCCTCCAAGCAGAGTAGAGTAGAAGGCCATCAGTGCTGGGGAGTAACTGGCTGGGCGAGCAAAACTGGCCCCCGCTGCCACCATTCTTGCTGGTTGCTGCTGAATTTCTTTCAAGGACTAAGAACTAAGGACCAAGGATTCTTAGCATGTTAAGAACAGCATTGCAGAGTATTCTATCATACTATAGGGCATCATATCACACCGTGTCATACAATAGAATTCTCCACTCAATAATATTTGTGTACATCGTCTGACATACTACATTTAATATTCTTTTGACTTACACTTTGCAGTTAAGAATGTGAGCAGGTCTTAGACACTGCTACTGACAGTCCCCAAATCCTCTATGACTCTTTGTTCAAATGTTGGGATTAGTCTAATAGAAAAATAGGCTGAGGGGCACCTGGGTGGCTCAGTCAGTTAAGCCTTGGCTTAACTCTTGGCTTTGGCTTAGGTCATGGTCTCAGGATTGCAGGATTGAGCCCTGAGATGGGCTCTGAACTGAGTGGTGTCTGCTTAAGAGTCTCTCTCTTGCTCATCCTCTGTCCCTCCTCAACAACCCCCCCAGTCATGCACTCTCTCTAAAATAAATAAATAAAATCTTTAAAAAAATGAAAAAGAAAAATAGGCTGAAGTTGAAAATGGAGCTGTTAAAAACAAAGCAAAGAAACAAACAAACCCCAACGACTGTTGGTGCTAGCTGATAGGTGGGCTTTCCTGGTGCCCCCCAGGGTTGAGCAGTACAGAGTCTGCGCAACTCTGAGCAGAGGCTCTGGTTACCATTTGCAAAGCAGTAATTACGATTTTATCAATCCTGTCCCACCAGAAAAAAATCCAGAAATGAAGTGGGTGCTAAAACCAATAGTGAGGCTGCAACTGTCACCTGCATGCCATTAATTAATTTTTTTGTGTGTTTGTCAAAATAGCCCAATTTCTTTTAATTGATTGATGCAAACTTGAATGTAAAAAAAACTTAAATGAATAAACTCTTATCTGTTTTATATATAGTGGCTCCAATGTAAGATTTTATTTGAAAAATGGTTGCAGTTGTTAAAATATTTGAAAGCTTCCAAAGAATATTAGAGATTCCATGCTATGTCAATAGGGAGTCTATTTTTTAAATTTGCAAGTAATATTTTTCTTTGCAGATATTGTAAATAATGTAAGTATCATTGTAATATTAATGACACATATTATTTTTGTTCTTAGTATGCAATCTGCATTTAAGAAAATAGCATGCCTAATCAGAGAAAGCCAGGAAGTCACTGACAGATTATCTGACCTGGGAGCACATGACCTTTAACCTGGACACTAAGGCACATGTGGAATTTCTGGTTAATCTCTGCCTTGATGTATATTGTCCAAAGGATGGGAAGACTTTTTAATGTTATTTATCATATTTTACAGTATCAGCATATACTTGAGATACTACTCAAGGTTATTAAATATTGGGCATTTTACTATACAAGTATTTCCCCTTTGATGTGTTACTGAGAAAATAAATTTGTGGGACTTTGTTTTTTTTTCTACTTTAATGCAAGAGGGCATTATGTGTTTTTCTTGAACAAAATTAAATGCATTCTTCCATTATTAAGTTAAAATATTACTCAGATAATTTGGGGAAGTGCAGCTCTAGAGCAAAACTCATCAAAACTCTATCAGCAAACAGTGCAAGTGTTGATTTATTAATAAATTCTATACACGTATTACCATACCAATTTTAAGTACAATGTAAAGCAAACAAAAAATAAAAATTACAAGATGGGTTAATATTAGAAATATTTCCTCTTTGAATCATGTTGGACACCCTTCAGTGTTGTGTAGTCTTCTTTAGAGTTGCTGTAAGTGGAAACAGCAGCAATGACCAGAGCTGAACCACTTGCAGGCTCCCCATCCGGGCCCCGCCTACAGGTGGTGTGGTGCCTGAAGAATCAGGTGTTGGTATATACTGGACCACAAGAGGACAGTGCCAGAAAGACCGTAGTCTCTGGGGGCAAATCCATTTACAAGCCCGCAGTGTGACATTGACCATGTCTTTGAGCTTCATCTTAGACATTTGAAAATGGAAACAACACCATCACCAATGACAACACATACTAGGTTGGTTTAGTTTAAAGATTAAGCGAGATAATATATTTGAAAATTTTTCTAAATTGTACTGTATAAAATGTTATTTTCAAAAAATTGGAGGACACTACTGATATCTTTTGCATTTTGCTCGATGTATGTATGTTAACATTTCTCCTTGCCTTTTGTTATATCTGTTATTTTTATGGCTTATTTTCCTTATCTGACCTTTTTCTTTTCTGTCTTTCAGTGTTTCCATCCCCTTAAGTGGCCATATCTAGCAATGCTTTAATAAGCTAAAAGTTTATTAAAATGTTCTGGAACTCTATAAAAGAGTGCAGTCTGCATTTTACAGTGTAGAACTCTGAGGTTAAGCAATATGTTCCAGGTCATGGAGCTGGTAAATTATAGAAGTAAGCTTTGAGTCCAGACTATTTGACTGTTAGCAGTGATTGCAATCAGGAGAAAGAAATCAACCAGTAGAAAAGAAACCAACCAACCAGATAAGACATAGTGGGACTCAGGAGGTAACCCTGATCCTACCATTCTGGCCTGCTACACACCATAGCAAAGTGATGCATATTGTTCACAGACTATTGAGGATATTGTGGAACAGAAACGGCCCCGAGCCTGTTCTGATCTTGGTGGCCACTGACCCCAGAGGCAAAGAATTCACTAAATGGGCCCAGGGTGGCTCCAGAATATATGTATGGCTTAGGGATTGCAATCAGGATGGGTAGAAAGGACAGCCGGGGACTTGCTTAAAAGATTTTTTTGCATAGCAAGCACATTTGTTTTTGCTTATAGTTCTACACAAAGAAAACAGCTTACTAACTGTGTTTCAATTCAATCTTTATACAAGATGGCAACTGCCCATAAGGAACCCAAATGTCCCTTAGCGGAGATACAAACTCAAGAGAGGGAGAGGATTGAATCCTTACCCTGAAAGATCTGCTCCGTGGAAAACACACATTCCCCAAGCCTAAGGCCTACGTGCGGGAGGGGACTATGACAAATGTGGTTAGGCTTAGCCTTTCGGGGCCCCCAGAAGTATCTGAGATGAATGATATTCAGCTTGGTGGACAAAGAAAAGTCACATACTGGGATGCTGGGACAACTGGCCCATCCCTCAGGGGAGCCTGTGAACCCAACAAGCAGATAACATGCTCCCCTTTGTGCCAGTCTGTCCATAGCAACATAGCCAGGAGAAAACTCAACTGTAGAGCCTCTCCACTCCACCTGCCAACTCTACCCTTGCTAATTTCATTCCTGGGATTGTGTGATGCAGAACCTGTGCGGAGGATAAGCTCTATTTCTTGACTGGGTGGAGTTCATGCAGATGTGTTAACTTTGTGAAAATTAGCTGAGGTATATTATCAATCTATGCATGCTACTGTTCAATAGAAGTACTTTAAAATAATATACACACAGTTGCATAATAAACATAAAAATGTCCAGGAAAATTCTAAAAAATAAGACTGGTTTGTAGGGAGATATAATACAGTATAGAGCTGCTATCCAGTTGGTGTGGCACTGAACCATAAATATACAGATGGGTCAATAGAACACATGGGAAGTTCAGAGCAGGAGACAAATCTATAGAGGAAGTTAATACATGAGAAACACACCCTCAAATCTATGAAAAAAGGATCAATCAGTCAATAAATGTTGCCGCAACAACTAGGTAGCCATTAAAAAAAAGCTTCTTATTTTATACTAAGATGAGTTCTTAGAGAGCCAAAACACTAAAAATTATTTTTTAAGAAACTCCGGGAATAATCACCTATAATTTAAAAGTGGGGATCAATGTAATAACTATAACACAACAATGAAAAACCATATAAAAATTTAAAAACCATTTACATAAAAATTAACATTATCCATGTGGTTGAAATCTAACAAACAAAGTCAAAAGTCAAAAAACACACTAGAAGAAATTTTAGATATCACAGCCCAATTTTGGAATGAACACTACATAGTAGTATAATAGTATGAACACCACAAATCAATAATAGAATGATCAATAATCCAATTAAATATCAGGTAAATTGCATGACCAGGCAGTTTCCAGAAAAGGAAATACTGTGGATCCTAAACCTAATCAAATTGACTTATTAAGAAAACCTCAAAACTACTCTGAGATGCCATTTTTAACCTATCAGATTGGAAGACAACCGTGAATTTAATAACATTGTGTTGATGAGTTAGTGGAGAAATATGCAGTTTTATACACTGAGAGGAGCTATATAAATTGGAAAAACTTCCATAGAAGAAAATTTGACAATATCTCTCAACTTTATCCTTTGAGCCAGCAATTGCACTTAGAAAACCATATGCCCTCTCCCACCCTCTCTGGGAAATGACATACACCTAACACCTTCACTCCAGCATGCTTTGAGAGAGCCCAGACTGGGAACTTCTATGTGTCTCTAGATTATTCTCCAGGCTGAGCAACAAATGAAGAAATTCTTTATATACTGAAATGGAATGATCTTCAACGTACATTGCAAAGAAAATAAGCAAAACAATGTGGAGTTTCTCTTATTTTGTTAAAAGAGGCAAGATGTATTTATTTGTGTGTGCCTTTATTGCACATCCAATATCTCTGAAACTATATTTGAGAAGCTGATCACTGTTGGCTGAAGGAATTGGCATAACAGTATATTCTTTCGATCTTTGGGGTTTAGAATCAAGTATTACATGGGAATAATGAATACTATCAGAGAAGACCTGGGGGAAGCAAGGCCTCAGTGACTGGAACCTGGGAGTGAGGCACCATGAAGATTTGCTCCATTACTCTTTGCACTGTTAGTTCCTGCCAATTGGTTTCAGTTTTCTTCACCACCAGATTTAGCCCACTGTACTAGTTGGGAAGATATTTTGAGAACAGACATAAAAAAAGGGTTCCTTAACTTCACAAGTTAAGCTTGAAGTTAGGGCAGGCAAATCATGATCCACAGAGTAACTATCATCACTTACACATTCAATTAATATTGTTTGGGTGTTTCAAAGTTTCCTAGTGCCATGAACTAGACTACTAGGAGTGTGAGATATGTCGGTAGAAAAAAACAACTTTACCCTTTTGGAGATGACTAATTTTAGTAAGAAAAGAAAGACAATAGACAAAAACACAATAATTGCATTGTATTGTATGCATAGTACACCGTATGTATAGCACATTATACACATGGTATGGTGCAGGTATGTGAAAAGTGCTCCTGAGGAAAAGAAAATAGACC
This sequence comes from Potos flavus, assembly GCA_028534135.1. Taxonomy (NCBI): domain Eukaryota; kingdom Metazoa; phylum Chordata; class Mammalia; order Carnivora; family Procyonidae; genus Potos; species Potos flavus. The sequence continues at coordinate 71,443,795 of CM052900.1, read as the reverse complement.
ATGTAAAGGTGATTGGAGGGAAAGGATAGTAGATAGTAATTCTTTCTTTTTTTTAATCCCCAAATACTTTTATTTTTTCACTGTTACAAGATTCATTGTTTATGTACCACACCCAGTGCTCCATGCAATATGTGCCCTCCTCAATACCCACCACCAGGTTCGCCCATCCCCCCACCCTCTCCCCTCCAAA
>CM052900.1:71396134-71434802 GCA_028534135.1 Potos flavus | reverse complement strand
CATCCTCTCCAACATTTGTTGTTTACTGTCTTGTTGATTTTGACCATTCTAACTGGTGTAAGGTGATATCTCAATGTGGTTTTGATTTGAATCTCCCTGATGGCTAATGATGATGAACATCTTTTCATGTGTCTGTTATCTGCTTATTAGTTTTAATAGTTTCATGTAAATTCCATAGAGATTTGGATACATTTTATCTCTTTTTTCCTGTCACTTGACGCTATTCATTTTCTTCCTACTCTATGAGTTTTTAGCAAAAATGAATGTTGGATTTTGAAAATAATTCTGCATTTGTGGAGATGATCATATAGTTTTTTCTTTAGTCCATTAATATGGTGAATTATATTGATTGATTTTTGAGTATTAAAACAATCTTGCATTTCTGAGATAAACCCTTTCTGACTGGGTTGTTTAATCCTTCTTACATGTTCTTTTATTTGATTTGCTAAAATTTTAAGTTTTGTCTCTATGTTAATGAAGGTTATTGGTCTATAGTTTTGGATTTTTTTTTTTTCCTTATAAAATGAGAAGTAGTTCTTTCCTTCAGTTTCTGGAGCAGCTTATGAGAGAATTGGTTTAATTCCTTCCTTAGATTTGTTTTTAAGGATTTTATTTAGTTATTTATTTATTTATTTAACAGAAGGAGAGAGAGACAGAGAGCACAAGCAAGGAGAGCAGCAGAGGGAGAGGGAGAAGCAAGCTCCCACTGAGCACGGAGCCCAGTGGGAGACTTCGACCTCAGGGCCCCTGAGATCATGACCTAAGCTGAAGGCAGACACTTAACCGATTGAGCCACCCAGACGCCCCGCATCTGTAACTTTTATCTAATCTGTTAGAAAATCTTGCTGATTCTATTGTTAAAACACATCTGTAATCTGACCACTTCTCCCTGCCTCTACTTCTATCCACCTAGTTTCAAGCCACTACTACATTAACACAATTGCCTCTTATAGTTGAACCTGTTCCCATCCTTACCAGGGAGACCCCTTTCACAGTAAGTCAGATGATGCCATTGCTCTGTACAGCACTCTCCTGTGGTTCTCAGCTCATTCACCATGAAAGCCCAAGCTGCTACATGATTTACTGCACTGCCCACCATCACCCGCTCCTGCAATCTCATCTCTTACATCTCTGTCCCTTGTTCAACCATGCCCAGATACAGGCCTGCCAGATACTGGCTTGCTTGCTGGTTCCAGAGTATGCCAGGAAGACTCCTGCCTCAGGGACATGGCCCCTGCAGTTCTCTCTCTCCACTTATCCTCACACTGATGTCATTTTCCTCAGGTTGTTGCTGTGAGTCTCTCTTTTTTGCCCTATTTTTCTACACAGTATATCTAACATGCTTTATACTCTGGGCGTATGTTTATTTTGTTTGTTGTCTGCCTCCTGCACCTGAATGACAGATTTAGGAGGGTGGGGATATTCACTTGTTTTTTCCATACTGTGACCCTGGTACCTAGAACATGCGCTTATGGGAACCTCTCAATAAATAGCAGTCGTACAAAAAAGCAATAAAGCAGGATGTGAAAAGGTGTATCAGCAGAGAGAATGGGATGCACAAAGGCATAAAGATGAGTAAAAGTAACTTGGGAGAGCTGGTCCTGGCCCAAGCCTGCCCCTGACCTCCTTCCTCTCTCTAGACTGTGTCATTCTTTCCAAACCAGGGCTGGACTCGCTGACTGTGAAGGCCCCTCTAGCACCAGATTTCTTAGACCTGGATCTTTCACTAGGGAGGGAGGTGGCTCTGGGGTGACAGGGGCCATAGGCTCCTGGGAGAAGCACCAGAGGCCAGGGCACAGGGGAGAGAAGAGGGCAAGGCTGAAGCCCAGCAAGCAAGAACTTGCCTGTAAGGAGAAGCCCTGGACCTGCCTTTCTCCCCTAAAGCCCCCTGACCTCTCTCTCCCCTTCCTGCCCCCATCCCACATCAAGCAGGCTTTCTAGTAAAATTTGAGTGGCAGGAAAATAACACTCCCACAATTTCCATCCTCCCTGTCTACACTTTGCAGCTCTCTGGTCTTCCTCTGTGACAACTGCATGCTCTTCCTGGGGCTGCAACAGGACTCCCATATCCATCATATTCGATGGACATCTCTGTCTTCAGCGGTAGACAGATAGGCTGGCCTGGGAGCAGAGACTCCCTGCTTGATGCACTTGCTGGCTGCAGGACCACTGGCCAGTTGTTACACTACTCTGTGTCTCAGCCCTTCATCTGTATCATGCAGAGGATTAAGCTAGATAATAAGGAGTATTCGGCACTATGTCTCATACACAGCAGGTTTTGTAGGTTTGTTTCCTTTGCATTCTCCCCAGAGAGACTCTTGCAGCCCTGGTCTGTAATCACTTACATCCATGCACAGGCCAGGTTGCATCAAAGTACACCCATCTCTCAGTTTCTGTACCTATTGCTTCATCAGACGGGACTTTCCTGAGAGCAGAAGCAAGGTGTCCCCCCCCTAAATCTAGGGTCTTCTAAGGCCAGCAGTTGTATCTCCCTGTCTGACCGGGAGGGTAGGGTGGTAGGCCAAGGCTCTCACCAGTACATTGGCCCAACCGGGGCCCCAGTTGCCCCCCACTTGCCCTGACTCTGCACTGTGGCCTGGTTTGCTGCAGATAGTAAGAGGGGAGGCGTGTTTCAGGGAGGACAGACTAGGCATTGTTTTATAGTCTGGACCACACCAATGCATCTGGAGGCCTAGAGCAGTTGGACAGCTTCATGACAAACTGTCCACAAACACAGATTACAGATGAGGTTAGAAAAAGGCCATGATGGGGCTGCTCACAGGAGCTCAGTAGGACCCAAGAGAGGCAGGGAAATGCAGGCACTAACTCCTCCTGGTGAAAGCCTCTCTTCCAGGACCAGATATGTTGCCAGATCACTCCCACCACACACGCCTGCACACACTCACACACTCCCACACACACCCGCATGCACAACTGTGCATGCACATACTCTGTACATGTACATGCAACCCCTTTCAAAAGTCATTTTAAGAGCAATTACTCCTCTCAGGAGGCAGCTAATGCAGGGTTAGGTGTCCCCCACCCCAACCACTCCCTAATTACCAGGGGAGGCGGAGGGGTAGGGAGTGTAAAACCAAGAGATTGCCCAAGTCCTAAGGTGTCCGTGCCTCCTTTGACTTGTCTGACCATTGGCAACCCTTCTCGGGAGGCTGCACTCCTGGACTTGGTCTTTCTCTCCCTTTTGGTTCTGTACCTGACTCTTGTCTCTGCCCTATGATGTCCACCCGTGGCCTTGTCACTCTTTTTGTCTGCTTTCTACTAGATGTGCTCTTCTAGGCACTGCCATCAGATCCTGCACACAGCTGGGGTAAAGTCTTATCCCAAATGTTCTTTGCCCATCATCTGCATTCTCTGTGGTTGGCAGAGAACTTGGCATCCATCTCTGGCCCCATGGGGCTGTCTGTGTATTCCTCAACTGTCACGTGGATTCCTTTTTTTGTCCACATCAAAATTAGACTCCAATGGCTGCCTGTCTCCTGCCCACACAGAGCCCCAAGCCCCTCCAGGAACCATCATTCCTCAGTGAGCCCGGCATGAGGGAACACAATCAGTCTTCATGGGGCCTCATGTGCACAGTCTCCTAGGCTGAGCTGCCTAGGAGCAGGCCAGGAGCTCAGGAGCAGGCCAACCAGAAGAAGCAAATGGGAAATGAGGAGACCTGGCTTCTGTCTCCACTCTACTCCCATGTACTCTGGGACTTTGGGGCTTTAGATTTCCCATTGGCAAAATGAGAAACTTAAAGCTGACTTTAAAAAAAAAAAAACTTGCACCCTTTAAACTCTATATTTAGGCCAGTAACACTGCATTCCTTTAGCAAATATTGGCCATGACTCCAAACAATAAAACAGCCATTTGAGTGCAATCTATGTGCTAACCACATGTATTACCTCACCAAATCCTTACAGGAATAGAAGGAGGTATTTGTATCCCCATTTTATAGACAAAGAAACTAAGGACCATAGAGTTTACGTGACTTGTCCAGATAACAAGAGGTACAGTGAGATTCAAACCTGGGTCTTAGTCCAAGGCCATTGTCCATCCTTGAACAGTAACATCCTCCTGGTTGGATTAAGCTAAATAAACATCAGCACCAGCCAGAAAGTAGAGCTGGACTGATGAGGGTCAATGCAAGCAAATTTTGGCTGAATTTGAGCCAGAGAAGACTGGCCCTTCTTCCAGAAAACCTAGAACTGACCACAGTGGGATCAGTCAGTACATGGATGACTCCCAAACTTGGAAGATATCTGAGGTTATCTCATGCAACCTGTCATTGCCATCAGACACTCAGGCACCTGGGGAGACAGCCTGCTGGGGAAGAGAGTCCACTGCATGGAGATCAGGGTCATGTGGGTTCCAACCCAGCTCAATTGTAGACCATCTGTAGGTCCTTGGGCAACTCATGTCTCCTTTCCAGACTTCAATGCCCACCTGTCACTATAGGGGCTTGGCCTCCTTGCAAGCACCAGGCTGTATTAGGAAGCTCCTATGCACCAGACACTAGATGAGGCCTTCCCTATGCATTAGGTCCCCTCAGTTCAGGCATGCTGCTGCATTCTGGTGCAGAGATTCAACTACAAAGAATTTGATTGCCCAAACAGTGAGCCAAAGGGAGAGGACACATTGCCAGCTGGAGGGGGAGGGCGCTGAACATCTCCATTTCTCCACTACTGTTAATCTTTTGTGCCTTTGCTCCTCTTGCTCTTCCAAGAGCAGAGCTGTGACTGCTTTTCTACTGTCATCAGCACTAGGTACTGAATGTGGGAACCAGCAATCCCACAGGACAAGGAGGGGAAGCCAGAAGAAGACAAACAGAGACAAATGGAGCATATCACCCTAACCAACCCAGAAGCCCAGGGAGGAAGAATCAGCCTCTTGGCCCTCTCATCTCCCTCCCTTGCCTTATTCCCTCCCAGAATAGCAGATGGGCTCAAAAGGTGAATGAGGAGTGGAGGTCGGGTTCAGGAGGCTGCGAAGGCAGATAAGGAGGGTTCAGGGCATGTAAGGAGCTTATCAATGAGGGTTGCAGATTGGGAGATGATGTCAGTGGCAGTGACCTGGTCAGAGGAGGAGACCTATGGGAAGCAAGGACAAGTTAGCGGCTTCAGAGAGTGGGGGCATTGTCTCACCAGGAAACAGTTTAGGCATGGCTACCTAAGATGGGAACACAGAACCTCCTGGTCCAAGTCACCTGCCTAGGACCATCTGCCATCACCCCATACTTCAGTTTATAAAGATCTATCCTTGACATCCTCGTTCCGAGGCAGTAAAATGCTGTAACCAATGCTCCCTCCCCCCACACCTATACAATAGTTCAAATGGATTGTCTCACTCAGAGAGAAAGAGAACGCAGCCAATTTCTCCCTTTGCAAGAGAAATATCCAGGGCCTCCCTGGGTTAAGGAAGAGCTAGGATCAAGTCCTCTGCCATGTGTCATGGGATATGAGCTCATCCTCATTACACTGGGTGGGGGCTGGACAGTTACCCAGACTCATCATGTGCACCCGGGGCCTATGAGATCACTCACAGAGACATGGAGAGAATCTCCCCCATATACATGCATTTCTGGCTCCTAAAAGGAACAATCTGAGGGCAGAGCATGGGGCCTCTGAACACCTAAAATGCTGGGGCTTCTCCAACTTCTCTCCTGCATACACATACTCCCTCAGCTACCCGATCCACCCGATCCACCCTTCTCCCCACACCCTAGCTTTGCCCAGTGGCCAAAGGTTCACACATGCTGTCTCCCCCCAAAAGCTCTCATTATGCTGTGAATCAGAGGGCGGGAGGCAGATCTGGCAGATAGGAGCCCCTAGAAACCCATAAGACTGGTATGACTTCCTTGAGCAGGGCCTGCTGTCCTGGGACTGACTGTCAAGAGCTGGGGAGAGGCAGATTCTTCCCATATGAGGTCAGCATCTGAGTGCAAGTCACGGGTGCTCATGTGAGGATGCTTGGTCAATTCTTCATGGGAGAGGAAGACACAGAGGATGTGAAGAGGGCTTTCCCTACCTCAGAAGATAGCTTATCCCTATGCTACAAGGAGGGCAGTGTGAGGTCCTGGGTGGGTTCAGGGAACAGATTGGGCAAGGGTAGAGGGTAGTATTCCAGAGGAAGGAATGTTCCACCTGTCTTCAGACTGAGCCCCAGGCACATAGCAAAATTAACATTATAAATAGATCTATTTGGGGCTGAAAGGGGGGTGCCTATCAGGAAACCATTGGGAATCAGGACACTCCTCAAACTTAGCCCCAGAAATGAGTATTTGCCTTCATATTATTCTAGTATTTCCTTCTGATTAGGTTGCAAAGAAGAGAGTTGAAATGAATGATGTCTACAAAATAAGCTATTACCCAATCATTACAAAGAAAGGCAAAGTCACAATTCCATTTTGTTTCTATACACCTGTGTACATGCACAATGCTAAAATGTTTAATAGTGGTTATCTCCAGGCACTGAAATTCACCATTCATTCATTCCTTCAACTAATATTTATAGAGCACTTTGTATATGTGGTAGTTATGATAAATTCTGGGAACATGTCAGAAAACATAGCAGGCAAAAACCCTCCCTATAGAGCTTATTTTCCAATGTGAAAGACAAAAAAGAAACAAGTGAACAAATACAAAAAAGGCTCTCAACTGTTATTAGTGAAATGAAGTAAACCAGAAGATAAGCCTCTAGGTAGGGAGTCAAGGAAGGCTCTCCGGCAGACCCTAGCACTTATCGAAGCCAAGAGATACAAAGAGCCAGGGACCTGCAGAAGCCTGTGGGTCAAGAGAAAGCAGACACCAAACCCTGAGGTGGGGAAACCTGGACTTGTCCTAGGTACTGAGGATACCTACTGAGGGTCTTTGAAACCATGGCAGTGAATTTGGATTTTATTCCAGATGAGCTGGGTCAGTTTGGCATTGAGGAGGCATAAGCTCCAACCCCCACCCTGAAAAGTTGCTTAAGCTATTTTTAGAAAATGATTTGGAGAAAGCAATGGATGATTTGGTTTTGATCTTTATACCTTTATGCATTATTAAAAAATTATAGAAAAAATCAATAAGAAACAATCATAAAAAGCAATATTTATTATATTATATATTGTATATTTAATACCTGTTTCCTTGTGTGAGTGGTTCGTGATTTGGAGTATTTATGAGCATGGCTTTCTTGAGAACTTCTGTAACTACAAACTTGAGCATGGGACCTAGGCAGCCCCTAGCTCACAGCAGAAGACCTCTACAAGCCTCCTACTTGACCCTTCTGGTCTAAATTCTGACCCCCTCTGGACAAGATTTATTTCCATACAGAATGGAGTTACAGATATGTCCTGAGAGCAAATGGACTGTGGGCTAGTGAGCAAGAGAATCTCCAGCAACCCCATCCCTTCATAAGATGTGATTCTTCCCACCTTGACATCACATACTCCAGCCTGAACATCCCATAGAAACACATAACTTTCCATTCCATGCCCTTGGAAATGAATCTCCAGCTCTAGTTATCAGGATGACACTGTTTTACAAGAGAAGAAATTAAGATTCAGGGAAAAGGCTTGGCTGAGGTCACAAAGCAATAGGAAAAAGGGACCAGTTTCCCAAGATGCCTCCCTCGCCTCCCCATGCCCAGGTCAGATGAGTATCACAGGAGTGACAGAGCCCCCAGAGCTCTTTGTGTGTCTCTGTGAAAAGGGGCCCTGAGGGGTTTTCTGCTTCAGGTACCTGCGATGAGTCAGGAAGGGGCTGAAGGAATTTGACCAACTTGAGTGGTGAAACCAGTCCATCTCCTTCAACCAGGGAAGAAGGTTGGGCTGGGGAACCATATAAAGGGCACCCTGGCCTCTGCTCAGCTCAGAACTCCACTAGAGGCCTCTGCAGCCGTCCCAACTGTGAGTCTGGTAAGTATCAGCTGGGAGGACTGGGGCGCCCACCAGGTGCAGCCAGCATATCGGAATGTGGCTAGGGTGGCCAGCCTGCGTGGGTGTATGGATCACTCTCAGGCTGGATTCACCTGGACTACATGTCTTTCTAGGAGGGTTCAGGTCACTGTGCTGAAGGACATATGCCATAACTTGGAAACACAGAAGACAGAGCTATCCCCTCCCTTCCTGTCCCATCTTCCCTTGGTTTGATGTTCTGGAGTTTGTGTGCGTGTGTGTGTGTGTGCATGTATGAGAGAGAGAGGGAGAGAGAGAGAAGAGGTAAGATGGGGATGGGGGAGGGTCATACAGTCGATTTCTTCCCTGAAACTATTTGATTTGGGCTCACCGTGATTGTGCCTTCTTTAGGGGTTCAGGGGCTTGAGGGAAATGCATGTAACTCTTGTTGTAGAGATAATGGCAAAATGGGGAAAATCTTCTATTTGGAGAAATCCAGGCAAAGCAGGAGCTGGAAAACCCAACTCAGAAGTACAAGACTTCAAAGAACTGGCTCCACTTCCCAGTAACCTTTCAACCTCTCCCCCTACCCCATCCCCTAAGGGCTCGGGCTGCAGCTAAATCTTCGAAGGTCATGAGAGAAACCCCTGGAGTTGAATAGGCCAATCTGCTAATTTTATGGAGAAGAAATCTGAGGCCCAGCAGGATTAAGTGACCTGCTCAGAAACATACAACCTTTCAGTGGGACACTTAAGCTGATGCTATGCTGTGTGAGTAGCCCAGGGTGTGTCCATGGACCACTGATTTTCCAGGACTCAGGAGTCCTCCAGGAGTATCTCTCTTTTCCTAGGACTTCACCTCTTCCCATCAGAACCCCAGAACTCCTCTCTCCTTCTTGGTCAGTAGAGGTCGGAAGTAGGGACAGAGGCAAGGATTAGGCAAGAAATGGCACCCAGTCCACTGTCACCCAGTAACTCTGAAGACAGACCTCTTTGTTGGCTCTTTCTGGGAAAAAGAGGCTCCTAGAAGGGCCTTTCTCTGCCCTCCCCCTCCTTCCCCTTCACTCTGCTGCTTCTGGGGAACATAGCCCAGAGTGGGTAGGAGAGCCCCAACCCAAGGAAAGAGAAGAGATGCTAAGAAATCAGGCCCTTCTGCAGATTCTGGGGATTCATCCAGTCCCTCTGCCTTCAGTCACCCTTCTGATCCCTTCTGTTTTTCAGGTTGATCTAAAGCAGCTTCCATGATGTCCCAGCAACACACTCTGCCAGTGACCCTGCCCCCTGCCTTCAGTCAAGAGCCCCTCAAGCCTGTTTCTCCTCCCATCAATACCCAGCAGGAGCAAGTGGAACAGCCAACTTCACTACCTGCTCTGTGTCAGAAGATGCCCTCCGAGCTCCCAGGGGAGGTCCCCTTGGAGCATGGGGAGAAACACACAACTCTTGTGAAGAGGGTGCCTGAGCAACAATGTGAGCCACAGCAGCAGGAACAGCATCTGGAACAGCAGCAACAGTGGCAGCAACATGAATCACAGGAGCAGGAACTGTGCCTGGAACAGCAGCAGCAACAAGAATCACAGGAGCAGGAACTGTGCCTGGAACAGCAGCTGGAGCAACAGCAGCAGCAGGAGTCACAGAAGCAAGAACTGCACCTGGAACAGCACCTGGAACAGCAGCAGCAGGAGCTACAGGAGCAGGAACAGCATCTGGAACAGCAGCAGCAGCAAGAATCACAGGAACAGGAACTTCACCTGAAAGAGCGTCTGGAACAGCAGCAGCTGCAAGAGTCACAGGAGCAGGAACTGCACTTGGGACAGCATCTGGAACAGCAGAAGGAGGAGCTACAGGAACAGAAAATACAACAGCAGCAGCAAAAGGAACAGTGTGAGGAACATCAAGATGCAAAACATCTGGAGCAGCAGCTGGAGCAGGTAAAAGCACAAAGGAAGCAGCAGCAAAAGGAAGAGCTGGAACAGGAAAATAAGCTCTTGGACCAGCAACTGGATCAAGAGCTAGCAAAGAGAAATGAGCCACTGGAAAAGAAGGAAGAGCAGCTCCTGCAACAGCAGAAACAGCAGCCAGAGCCAGCAGAGCAGCAAGAGGGGCAGGTGCAGCAGCCTGCATTTGTCCCAGCTCCTGGCCAGGTCCAAGAGACCCAGCTAGTTCAGCCACTGAAGGAAGAACTCTTACCCCTCACGGAGCAGCAACAGCAGAAGCAGGAGGTGTATGGCCCCCCAAAACATAAGTAAGCACCCCCAATATCCCAGAGGCTCTCAGGCTATCCCACACAAGTGAAGAGAGAGCCAGTGGCCTTGCTAATCTCAGGTCCCCAGCCTGGGTGGCATGCCTCATCTGTGAACCTGCCTGAACCTGTCCTTCTGTTTTTTGATACGGCTGAGGGAAGGGGAAGTTATTGTCCAGCACCCACTCCTAATGAGCTCAGTCCCAACCTCTGCCTGAGGAGACAGTTACTACACTAACTCTGACTTCGCCCCCAGTATTATAGTTGAATTTGTGAGTGTGTACAATAATACAGAATAAATCCTGGAAGTCCTGGGATCCTGTATTCTCTTTGTCTTTTCTTCTCTTTTTCTCACCATATAAAAACCTGTGTGTGGGTCAATGGTTGCAACAGCCTCTCTTGGCCAGTTCCCAAAGGAGGAAAGACATTCTCTAATTCTGCTTCCCAAACTACCCAATACATTCATCAGTTTCTTAAAAGGAAACCAAACCAATACCAAACTGAAACAACTCCACTCTTAGACCTGAAAGCAATGCTTGCCAATTGCTGGTCATGAAGTAGGGACAAGTTAATCTGGTTGAGGGAAGGAGGATCTGCCCATCTCAGTCCAGCACTGCCTTACACCATACACCAGGACCAGTCCTAGCCCCTGGCAAGCTCAGCCCAGCACTTCCAATCTCTTCTCATCTCCTCACTTTAGGGAGGGTTCTGGAAAGATACCAGGGAGGTATGGGAGCTTTGGCTGGGTTCTGGTCCCTTCCTTGGTGTTCTCTCTGTAGAATGACTTCTAAGAGTTTTATGAACTGTCTGCTTGGCTAAGGAAAATTTTAGAAAAGTGATAGAAGCAGAATTGAGCAAGATAGGAAAAGGAGAGTCCCAAGAGTGGTCCCAACCAGTGACAGTGACAGAGTCACTAAAGAAAGTAAAGGTTGGGCCCACTGGAATCATGAGAGTACTCAGTAGGCTGGAGAAATGCAGATCCAAGGCCACCATAGCCATTACCCGCTCCCGCTGAAATTTCTGTAGCCTTTACTGACATCAATCACACCAGGACTTGGGGCCCTCTCCTTCCTGGAACAAATTCTGTCTTTAATGCTTCAAATCACCTGCTTTTAATTATTTAAGCCCATCATTTCAGGCAGGTTATCTCAAGCCACCTAAAGCTATTTTTCCACAGCCATGAGAACATGCTGGGGGTACCCCTACTGAGACATCCACAGGCAGCTAGACCCAACAGACCTGAATGGCACTCATGCAACTTATTGAATACTGCACTGAAACTGAAAAACAGAATGGTTGTATAGGTACAGAAGGGCTATAAGAGTATCAGTTATTCACCTTCATAACTGTGTGGCTGACAGAGAGCTGGGGCTCCCTGCCTCTGCCCAGTATCACAAGAGAGTATCATCCACATATTGCTAGCTCAGGAAAGGATCCAAATTCAAAATCTGAAGTATGGTTTCTACTGAATGCATATTGCTTCCACACCATTGCAGAGACAAAAAAAATCACAAGTCCAACCATAGTAAGTCAGGGACCGTCTGTACTTACAGGATGAGGATGCTCAAGTCCTCCTAACAGGATAAGAGTTAAGACAAGTCTGGGTAGAATGGGGCAGGAATATTGGGGCAAAGGGAGAAGTAACCAGAAAAACTCAGAGTATGCACTCATTTTCTTTGGAGAGTTAGGTTTTGATGTTTTGTTTTGTTTTGTTTTTTTAAATAGACCTTATTTTTTAGAGCAGCTTTTGATTTACAAAAAAAGTCGAGAAGCTAGTAACAGAGAGTTCCTATATACTCCACACCCAGTTTCTCATGTTATTAACATCTTACATCCATATGGTTCATTTTTTACAACTAACAAAACAATATTGATATATTAACTAAAGTTCATGATTTATACTCTAATTTCCTTAGTTTTAACCTATTGTCTTTTTGTGTTTCAGGATCCCACCTAAGATACTCCAGTATATTTAGTCATCTTGTCTCCTAGCCTCCTCATGATCGATAGTGTCTCAGACTTCCTTTGTGTTTAGTGACATTGACCATTTTGAGGGAGTACAGATTAGCTATTTTGTAGACTACCCCACAGTTTGGTTTTGTTTGATGTTTCCTAATCATAAGATTAGACTGAAGTTGTGGGTTTTTAGGAAGAAGAGTACAGAGGTAAATTTCCATTGTCATCTACATTATATGAAAAGCACATACTCCTAACGTGATTTTTCACTTTGATCTCCTGACTGATGTAGTGTGTGTCGGGTTTTCCCACTGTGAAGTTAAATGCTCCTCAACTTACCCCCCATCTTTCTATAGTGTATTGTTTGGAAGGAAGTCACCATGTGAAGTGGGGAGTAAGCTCCCTGTCATTGAGGGTGAAGTATCAACATAAATTATTTGGAATTTTCTGTACAGGAAATTTGTCTCTTCTTTCTATTTGCTTATTTGTTTATGTGTTTAATCACTTATTTATATCATTGTGGACTCATGAATATTTATTTTATATTTTGGGCTATAATACAATATTTCTTTCCTTTTTTATTATGGTAAAACACACATAATATAAAACTTACTATCTCAATAATTATACAGTTCAATAGTATCGAGAACATTCATTTTGTTGTGCAACTGCCCATCTCCAGAACTCTTTCATTTTGCAAAACTGAAACTCTGTACATTACAACATGGCAACCATCATTCTCCTTTCTTGATTTCTTTTTGTGTTTTTTGGGGGGAGAGACAAAGGGAAAGGGAGAGAGAGAATCTTTTTTTATTTAAAGTTGATTAATTAACATATACTGTATTATTAGTTTCAGAGGTGGAGTTCAGTGATTCATCAGTTGTATGTAACTCCCAGTGGTTGTTACATCACCTGCCCTCCTTAATGCCTATGACCTTGTTAACCCATCCCCCCAGTCCCCTCCCCTCCTCTCCAGCAACCCTCAGTTGGTTTCCTGTGTTTTTTTATGATTTGTCTCCCTCTCTGATTTCATCTTCTTTTATTTTTCCCTCCTTTCCTCTATGCTCCCTTGTTTTGTTTCTTAATTCCACATATGAGTAAGAACATAATTGTCTTTCTCTGAGTGACTTATTTTGTTCAACATAATACCGTCTAGTTCCATCCATGTCATTGCAAATGAAAAGATTTCATTTTTTGATAACCAAGTAATATTTCATTATGTATATATACCACATCTTTATTCATTCATCAGTCAACGGACATTTGTACTCTTTCCATAGTTTGGCTATTGTTGATAATGCTCAGTATTTTTGTATCCTTTGGATAAATCCCTATTAGTGCAATTGCTAGGTCCTAGGGTAGTTCTATTTTTAACTTTTTGAAGAACCTTCCTACTGTTTTCCACAGTGGCTGCACCAGTTTGCATTCCCATCAACAGTGTAACAGGGTACCCCTTTCTCCACACCCTCGCCAACATGTTGTTTCTAGTGTTGTTAATTTTGCCATTCTGACTGGAGTGAGGTGGTATCTCATTGTGGTTTTGATTTGCATTTTCATGCTGATTAGTGATGTTGGGCATCTTTTCATATACCTGTTGGAAACCACATAGATCAATGGAACAAAAGAGAGAAATCAGAAATAAATCCATGCATACATGCTCAACTACTTTTCAACAAAGATGCCAAAAATGCACAAAAGAAAAAGCATGGGCTTTTTCCAATGAGCATTTTCCCAACAAATGGTGTTAGAAAAACTGGATATCCACAGGCAAAAGAACAGAATTGGTTTCTTAGAATCTTACACAAAAGTCAACTGAAAAGGGGTTAAAGACTTAAATGGAAGATCTGAAATCATAAAACTCCCAGAAGAACACACAGGGGAAAAGCTATTTGGAATTGGTCTTGGCAATTATTTTTTTGGATCTGACACCAAAAGCACAGGCAACAAGAGCAAAAGGAAACAATTAGGACTTATAAAAGTTTCTCCACAACAAAGGAAACAATCAACAAAATAAAAAGCGAACAGGGGAAAATAATTGCAAACCACATATCTGATAAAGTGTTAATATTCAAAATATATAAAGAACACTTACCATGCAATAACAATAAACAAATTCAGAAATGGGCAAAGGACCTGAACAGTACTTTATTTTATTGCTCAGATTGTTCCAGCTCTGACCATTGGGAACTCTTTCCATTAGTTCCTGTGTCCTTTCCTCAATTTTGTTTTATTTTTTGTTTTTTCTTTGTTTATTTGTTTTGCTTTTTGAGTACTTTCTTACTTTCTGGCACCACAAAATGCTCCAGGCTTGTCCTGTATGTTTTCTCCCTCTATCTAGAATCAACAATTTCTTCAAGGAGCCTTGTTTTACTTAATGAAGAATGATATTAGAAACCAAGACCTGAGAGCACTTAATATGCTCATTGCTATTGGTTTGTCACTTCTTTTAGGACTTCTCAGCTGACAAAGAAAACATACTGAATATTCTAACTGGTGTATATGTGTATGTGTGTTTCTTTATGTAACCAATTGTATTTAAATCAAGACAAACATGAGTTTACACTGATGTCTTTCACTGTAATCCATTACTACATGGATCATTCTAGCCCCGTCTCTTTTCCCACCTTCAAACTTTGACTCCAACAGTGAGAAACCGAATATCTACCATCCACCACCTGTTTTCCTAATCATTCATTTCCAGTATACACATATAGTTGAATCAGCATTATTAACCTGAACCTTTTGCCCTTTCTATGGGTATTAGTATCATTATCAGCTATGGGACAATGCCTATGAACAGTTCCTTTGCCTTTAGTCTTACAGATCCCTCTCATTTCCAAAATCATTCAGGTCACCCCCTCCAGTGAGGTTGTTTCATACATTGCAACATAGATTCTCTCATCACAGTCTGCATTTCTCCCCTGGATTCCTTGACTTCCTAAATAATTTTTTTCAATTTTCATGAATTAAGCTTCACTCTTAACACTATAAAATTCTATTGGCTTTGACAAATGCATAATTATATGTATCTACCATTATATTATCATACAAAATAGTTTCATTGCCCTAAAAACCTCACCTATGCTTCACCTGTTCCCCCTTTCTTGCTCTCCCTGAATCCCTGACAACCACTGATCCTTATACTGTCTCTATAGTTTTGCTTTCTCTGGAATGTCATACAGTTGGAATCTTACAGCATGTAGCCTTTACAGACTGGCTTCTTTGACTTAGTAATATGCATTTAAGTTTCACCTATGTCTTTTCATATTTTGGTAGTTGATTCTTTTTATCATTGACTAATATGTTGATCCATTCACCTATTGAAGGACATCTGTCTGCTTCAATTTCCGGCAATTATGAAAAAAAACTACTACAAATCTTTGCATGCAGTTTTTTGTTTTCGAAATAGATTTTCAAATAATTTGGGCAAATCCCTACAAGCACAGTTGCTGGATCACACAATAAGTCTATGTTTAGCTTTGTAAATAACCTCCAAAGTGACACATAAAATTAACCATCACAATCATTCATTATGATCCCTCTGTTTTGTTTTGTTTTGTTTTTGAGGGGCAATACTGGTGAATTAAGTAGGAACGTATAAGGGGAACTACTATGAGAATGGCACTAATCTCTGTCATTCTTCCCAGGATGATATTTTACTGTATTTTCTTTTTTTTTTACAGAGAGAGAGAGAGATCACAAGTAGGCAGAGAGGCAGGCAGAGAGAGGGGGGAAGCAGGCTCCCTGCTGAGCAGAGAGCCCGATGCGGGGCCTGATCCCAGGACCCGGAGATTATGACCTGAGCTGAAGGCAGAGGCTTTAACCCACTGAGCCACCCAGGCGCCCCTATTTTACTGTATTTTATGTACTGTCTTGATTAGTGGCAGTGGGACAGGGGAGTTGCATGGTGTTATGGATTTCAATTTGGCCTTTTTAAGTCTTACTCCATGGGTCAAGAAACAAATACGAGAAAACTTTCAGGTCCTAAGTATGTTCATCCTGCAAGTTCATCTCACCATTAAAGCATCAGTGCACACAGGAACTGAAAAAATGACCTCTGAATGTGTCTACGGACCTCTTCCACCCATTGTGAAAAAGACCTGGGCCTATCTATCAACTGACTCCCTCACTCTCTTATTCTACCAAGAAGGC
The DNA here is from genome assembly GCA_028534135.1 of Potos flavus. NCBI lineage: Eukaryota > Metazoa > Chordata > Mammalia > Carnivora > Procyonidae > Potos > Potos flavus. Next base: position 71,418,574 of record CM052900.1, on the reverse strand, counting down.
TATGATGATCCCTGGGGCCTCTAATATTAGTATCAACTCAAACTATATATCCAATAGTCCTTAAAAGATCTGGTTATTTCTCTTTCTCCAAAGTATAGTTACTTGGGAAATAATTGGGCGCATCACTATTGTATATACTTGATGAGGTGTTGTAGGGTCCTTCTTCAAGAGGACTGGATCTCCTTTCAATCAATGGGCTCTAGGTCTGAGAACTGCCTTAGGACTGAATATGGGATAAGAAATTGTAACTTAGCTCTGAGGTAGCTGACACCTGCCATATATATGAAATAAATATATATACTTAATGACTGACCATCCATCTTGTCCCTAAGAGTACCAACTTCTATAACTGATTGCTCTAGATATCTGTGAGTCAGGGCACCTAGGTGAGCATTCTGAGATTCCAATCTTGCTGACAGTCATCACAACTTCCTTCCCTCTAAAGGCTCACTAATGCCACTTATTCTCTGCTATTCCAGAATCCTATCATTTTCACTGACACTGTGGAGCCCAGTTCAATAAATATTTCCTACCTCAGCCCCAGACTACAGAAGACAGCCAGTATCTGGCTTCTCAATGATGATGATGATGCCCTCTTATTGGTACATTCTTTATAACTTTAGTGAAAGGACAATCTTCCAAGCTCTCCTGAAGAACATATCCAGTTGCTTAGTCTGGGTTGTATAATAGATTCATTCTAACACATCCATCTCTCAAATACTTTATCCTTTCCTCAATACTCTCAGGTGGCTTGGCATCTTCACCACAACTTTTTTCAAGTCCTACAAGCATCCCAGCAGCATATTAAGACCATCTCTGGGAAACTGAGTTATAAGTATTGCCTCAGATCAATAAATAGACTCCTAGTCAGTCTCCTATTTTCCTCCCCATATAACTCAAACTCATCTCCCAGGTAAGTGCTCCTGTGTGCTGGAACAAACTGCTTGCAACTCCTTCAGTGAATAATTCTCCCTGCCTTCCCTCTTGTAAGGCAGAAGCAGCACTAATTCAGGTGGCTCTACTGAGACTTTAACCAATGACCAGGAGAGAAGGGAGGCGAATCTTGAGTTAGACAAGTATTATCTTATAAGGCATCTACTTTAGTTGAAGTCTCTTCAGAATCTTTAGCCAACAGGAATGTGAAGACTGAGATCTCCTACCCAAGGAGAGTGGCCCATTTCTACAGGCTGAGAAAATTCAGAGGTTTCTGGAATTCAGTGTTATCAAACACAATTGTGAGTATGTTCCCATTTCTTTCTTTCTTTCTTTCTTTTATGTTCCCATTTCTTCCCCAGGGCTCTGATCTTGGTATAAGAAACATGTGAAAAGCAACCTTCATGCACGGTGGGTGGAGAATGTAAATTGGTGCAACCACTATGGAAAATAGTACAGATATTCCCCCCCAAAAAAATAAAAATAAAAATGTTATATGATACAGTAATTCCACTACTAGGTATTTACCCAGGTAAAACAAAAACACTAATTCAAAAAGATATATGCATCCTTATGTTTATTGCAGCATTATTTACAATAGCCAAGATAGGGAAGCAACCCAAGTGTCCATCCATATAAATGGATAAAGAAGATGTGGTGTGTATATATATATATAATGGAATATTACTCAGTCATAAAAAGAATGAGATCTTGCCATTTGTGACAACATGGATGGACCTAGAGGACATTATGCTAGCGAAGTAAATCAGAGAAAGAGAAATGCCATATGATTTCACTCATATGTAGAATCTAAAAAACAAAACAAACAAAAAAATCAGAACCATATATATAAAGAATAAATTGGTGGTTGTCAGAGGGGAGGGAGTAGGTGATGGACAAAATAGGTGAAGGGGAGTAGCAGCTACAGGCTTCCAGTTATGGAATCAACAAGTCGCAGGGATAAAAGATGCAGCATAAGGAATATAGTCAATGGTATTGTAATCACATTGTATGGTGACAGAAAATAGATACACTTATGGTGAGTACAGTATAATATACAGACTTGTCAAATTACTATGTTGTACACTGAAACCAATGTAACATTGTGTGTCAGCTATACTTCATTTAAAACAAAAGAGGAACATGTAGATACTACAAATTCAGCTTTCTATGAAGGTCAAGATTAGGTCCTAGGCCTGGTATTTAGCACCATCTGCCCTCTGCAGGAGAGGAGGGTCTTTAAACACTATTAGGGAGGCTTTCTGACTTTCATATCATGTCCTAAGATAGTAAACGGATGACCTGAGTTTGTAATTTGTTTCTCTCTAAAGCATCAGTAGGATCCAGGAATAATCAGCCAATCTCATTGCCCATAATGATTACCGTTTTCTCCAGGTGGCTCAAATGTCAAATATACTGCACAAGCCAGCACAACACCTTCCACTGGCCATATTTTGCCCCAGTTCACCATAAAAGATAGTAACGATATGCTACAATATGCCAAGGGCAAGCAACACTCTACTTATCACCAATGAAGGGGTTCTAGTCTCTTCTGGCCAGTGAGTGAGCCAATTACAGAATCCTACCATAAAGATTTGCTTCCTGGAACCACAACAGGTTGTCATTGTTAGGTTTCCTAGCAGCACTCCCTGAGGTGAGAATTTGTTTGCAAGTGATTTATGAAGGCAGTGCTTCCAAGAGAAACTAGTAAAGGAGTAGAAGAAGCAGGACTGGGAAGAAGACAAAACCATGCAAGTGTGTGGTTTCAGGCAAAGACGTATGGAAGGTAGCTTCAAACTGCTCCCACAAGAGAACTTTAGACCATAAAAGAAGCTTCAAGGATGTACTGATGTGACGCAAGAGAGCCAAGCTTCCACACTCCAGTGCCTATAAGTCATTGTCTAAGGGCGACTCCAGGGAGACATAAAATCTCAGGCACATCAGGTTTGTGCATGTGAGGACAGAAGAGGTTCCATTACTCATGGGAAGTCATATGAAGAAGTATGACAATATGAATAAATGGAGGCAAAACTATACCAAAGCCTATGTGATGTTGAAGGACAACATGAGGACACAGCCAGCAAAATCCAGGTAAAAAATTCTAAATTTCAAATAATGTGATTTCTTAAAAAAAAAAATGTCAAGGAGACAAAAAATGGACGGAGAACTTTATAGATTAAAATAAACTTTAAAGATATATTAACCAATAACAATGGATCTATGTTATTTTGATCTCCTCAAATAAGTTCTTAAAAAATAATGATTTTTACGAGATAATTGGAAATGTGAACACCGAGTGGATATTTCATAATAAAAGTTTTTTTTGGTACTTTTAAGATAATATTTAACATAACTGCTTGGAGGAAAAAGAATCGCCCTTACCTTAGAGATATCTATAGATGAAGGGACATGAATTTGGAATTTGCTTTAAAAAAAACAGGGGGGCAATTATTGGGGATATAAATGAGACAAGACTGGTCATAATTTGATGATTATTAAAGCTGGATGATACACACGGGATTCATCCTCCAATCCTGTCCACCTTTGTATATGTTTAAAATTTGCCTTAAAATAGTAAAATAATCATTGAAAAATGTTAATAATGACAATACAGAAATTGTGCCCTATTTTATAACTACTTAAATATATAATAAAAAATAAATTTCAACTTAAAAATGTAAAGAGGAGGGGTGCCTGGGTGGCTCAGTGGGTTAAGCCTCTGCCTTTGTCTCAGGTCATGATCTCAGGGTCCTGGGATCGAGCCCCGCATCGGGCTCTGTTCAGCAGTGAGCCTGCTTCCCCCTCTCCCTCTGCCTGCCTCTCTGCCTACTTGTGATCTCTTTCTTTCTGTCAAATAAATAAAATAAAATCTTAAAAAAAAATGTAAAGAGGAGTGCAGAACTTTTAAAACATTTTATAGAGATGTCTTAGCTTGGTTTCCCCTTAAAAAGGTGTGGTCTAAGACAACAGAATGCAAACAAGTAGTTTACTTTGAGAAGTGACCCCAAGTAGCTGAAGTCAGGGGCAGTAGAAAGAATCAATAAAACAGGAGCAAAGTCAATCCAAGGGTGTGCTGTGAGCTCTGTGCTACTGTGGGCATCTGCAGCTAAATCCCACTCCAGAGCTTCTAAGGACCTTGCAGAATGTGCATCAGAATTGCTCATCTGAGACTGCAAAAGGATGTCCTCTCTTTATGGACTCCTGCCTCCTAATACTCAGTGGTTGCAAGGGATGTTACCTCCCTCACACTTCCATTGGCACCAACATGATGAGGCAGTCTCCTTGTGAGTGTCCTATGTGTGGCAGTCATGAAGCCTTGGGACAAAAGAGCCACCTGAAGTAAGGTGCTGTCAAGCTAGCTCTGAGCTTGGTGTTTGCCATAGCTTCATACCCCTAAGCAAAAAGGGTCATTAAGAAGAGGGGAAATGGGCATAAAAGTGTCAGACTGTAAGCATCTAAAAAGCCTGACAGACTCTCATCAGAATGATCTCTCTATTGTCATAGTTACTCTCTCCTCTTGCAATTATCATTTTGAATAGTCTCTCCCTGCTGCTACTACTAGTACCACTACTAGTACTACTAGTAGTAATAATAAAACTTTGACGCAACTGAATTATTTTCCTGGTATTTTTTCATTCATTTATTATAAATTTATTTTATGTTGTAGTTTCTACTTTAACTCTAATGTATGACGCTCCTTTTATATTTTCAATATTAACTTTCTTTCTCTTTTTACCTTGGTCAATATTATTGATCTTAACTATTTTTCATCTTTTCAAAGAATTAATTTGGTTTTGTTGCTTCTCCCTTTGTTGTATATTTGTTTTCTATTTTACAAACTTCTGATTTTATATTTAGTATTTCTTACATGTACTTCCTTTGGAATATTCTAATTTCTTAAATTCTAGTTTAGGTAGATTTTTAGGTCATTAACTTTCGCATTTCTATGAAAAGTTTAAATCTTTCATTATCTTTCATTGTGTTGATTTTACTGTATATCCCATGAGTTCTGGTTTGCAGTACTTATGTTATATTTAGTTCCAAGCATTTTCTAGTTTCCTCCAGATTGTCATGTCTAATAGTATAAGTTACTGTAATTCCACAATATGTTATTAGATCAATACCTAGTATCTCCACATTCCATAAGAAACAACATTGGCTCTTATCTCTCAGAAATAAACATTTGTACCACTCTACTAGGTAATAGTAACAACAACAAAGAACCAACCAAACAAATTAATAAATAAATAAAACAATCTGACCAGGCAAGGTACTACTGTGGAGGTTAAAAAGATGTCTATTGCGGAGAGACACACTTGGGATTGAACCTGGTGTAGTCTAGCCAAGAGGAAAAGCATCCAAGATGGCTAGCCAGTCTTCGAAGTGCCTGTGGTCTCTGGCTACCCTCTAGTGTCATGATGCAAAAGTGCAGGCCTGGAAGAGAGGGACTCCACCCATCCCAGGAAGGTTCCGAAAAACAAAACTTGGGTAGCTATGCTGTTTGAGACAACTCCATGGAAATAGTGTTGAATAGGATAGTTTGTGCCCTGAAGGATTCAGAGTGACCATGGGTATAAGACAAAGTCAGATGACTCTACTAACAATAATTGCCACCATTTATTGAGTGTTGGCCATAGGTCAGTCCCAGTGTCTTTACACGCATAATCTCATCTCCTTGGCACAACAATGCCAATGTATGTGTGATTATCCTTCTTAACTTAGAGACAAGGAGACTGAGGTTTAGAGAGGACAAGTCACACACCGAAGGTACTCAGAGAGTCACTAAGAGTCAAACCCAGATTTGTCTGAATCCAGAGTCCATGCCCATGCAAATGCTCTGAGGACTCAACAGTGGGAAATCTCACAGAAGCTTAGTGGATTCTCAGAGCACCTTCCTGGGGGAGATGACATATGATCTGGGCTTTGAAGAATGAGTACCAAGAGTTGGATCCCAAAAGGGGATGGAGCAGGAAGCCAGAGGGAACTACCTGAGTCAAGGAGAAATGGGGAGAAACACCATGGATATGAAGGGATTAAATGGTTCCATTTGGCTTGAGTATAGGAAGCAGAGAGAAATGAAATGAAAGGGCTGGTTTGCTTGAGACTATGTTCTTTGCTCTTCTTACTGTGTTCTTCCTTGAATCCCCTGCTATAAGCATGGGATGGCTGAAAATGAAATAAGAAGTGTGAATTCCACCCCAGAACCTTGGTGGGTTCTGGAAAGACAGAGCCCATAGCCCCGTATGGCCCTTACTGAATTCTGGGCACCACAGAGCAGCCAAGAACTCTGAGGGGTGAGAGATGGAGGCCTAGATGAAAGCCAGGTTAACAAGTATAGTAGGGCTAATCTGAGGTGGTAGTTCTGCCTGCCTGCAAGAAGGGCAGTAGGAGGAGGTTCCTCTAGCAAAAGGCCACTTGTTATAGTGGCTTCCCCCTCAAATAGGAGTCAGTGGTCTAATATGGTTGAATGTGTTCAGCTGGACAAAGTTATACTTTTAAAATCAAGACACTATTCAGGAAAAGCTACAATATACAATATAGTGCAAAGAGACCTACACTTAGTATCAGTAAGTATATGACTGCTCCTTTACTGAAACTTGGTTTTTTCTTAGCTAAGTTTAAAATAAAAAATTAGCATAAAAATACGCTTTCTGGGTTCTGATAAGGATACAAGATAAGAGGACAGGAGTCTTGACTTGTGCTTTGTCTCAGCCTGAGCTCAGAGTGGCCTTTCTCAAGCCAAACTCAGATCAGTTCACTAATAGCTTAGACCCTTCTACGGCCCTGCACTCCATGGAACATGGTCATGGCTGGTACCCAGAACTCACCTGCTCTTTGTCTAACATGCTGTAGTCCTGCAATACTCATCAAACACATCAAAACCATCCCTGTCTCAGGCCTTTCCACTTGCTCTTGGTCTGCCTCTATCCACAGACTTTTGCGTGACCATTGTGCCATCATGGAGCCAAGCTCCAAAGTCTCTGCCTCACAGAGGCCTTCCTTAGCCACTCTAATGAAACATTAACCATATTGTAGTTTCTTCATAGCCCTCATGCCTTCCCTGAGATGATGTGGTCCACTTATTTGTTTCTTGGTTGTGTGTGTGCTTATCATGTATCTTCCTTCCCTAGCCCCACCCCCAACTGGATGTCGGCCCTGAGGAAGAAGAGCCTGTGTGGACTTTGCTCTGCCCTGTTTGCTCTGTGCCCAGGAAGTGGCCAACGCAAGGTAGACACTCAATAAGTGGTATTTGTTGCTGCAGACAAGTTGACTCTCTGTAAACGGAGTTTTCCAGTAATGGGGTGTTCTTGATGATTCCTGCCTTTCTCACCTAATTAGGCCTCACAAAGACCCCTAAGGTGTAGCAAGAACAGGCCCCCATCATAGAGCTTATAAGTCTGGAAATTGGTCAGTGCTTTGGACTAATTTCTAGACATTCCTTCTGGATGCCCAATTCTCAGTCTCTTTTGGGGTTTTGTCAGAATGATGGTAGCACAATGGAATGGTTTTCCATAGAGTCAGGTGGAAGTGGAGAGGTGGTGGGAGGGGAAGACTTCTCTGAGCCAGAGGGATGAGTAAAGTTCTCCCTCAAATCGGGAAAGTTCTGGGGGAAAAGAGAGGGCACCCTTGATCTGCATTCACCATGAGTGCCTTGGAAGATGATACTGAGCAGGGCTCCCTTCTCTAGGAGGACTTTAGCAATGCCTCCTGGCTGGTTCATTTCCCTCCCTATCTCACAGCAGCTTCCAAATAACTCCACCAAAGTATTTATTATATATTGTTGAAATAATTTATGCAGTCTATTTCCTGCTCTAGTTCTCATGACTTGTGAGACAGACACTAGGCCTTAATTATCTCTGAGTGCTACTTCAGTGCCTGGAACATAGTAGATGCTCACTAAATGTAGAGTCCATATTTTTTTTTAGGTGTGCCTGAATGAGTTCTCTGTTTCTACACTGCACCTGAGGTGGCCTGAGGTGGTCTTATCATGTAAAGAGCCACTCAGTGTCATTGGCATCCAAGACCACACCCCTGCATAGATCCATATTCCTGAGCAGCCTCACAACAAAAGGAGGAGCCCAAAGAAGCAAATCTGGAACTTGCATCATGAAGATACCATTCTATTTATACCCTTCCTTGAAGAGAAACAGACATATCTGTAAACACAAAAGTTCTTTACACACCTAAGTCTGCAAGTATGCATGTGGGGGTTGGTGTGTGTGTGTGTGTGTGTGTGTGTGTGTGTGTGTCTGCACACACCCCTTTTGGGATAGAGGGTGAAGAAGTTGTTGCCCACATGACTGTATCTCTCAGCTCAACCTCCTATAATCTTCTAGTCAGACCATTCATTCAACAAATGTTTATTGTGTTTAGCCCCACATTCATTTGAGCTTGCTAGTAGACAACCTTGGAAAATTGGTATCTGGTTGCTTTGTTCCTTCGGATTGCTATTTACTCTCCCCGAAAGCAACAATTCCCTCAGCCTCTGGTCTCATCCATGGAACAGCATGACTTCAGTCCCGAGAACATTTACTGGGATCTTATTATAAGCATGGCTCTGTGCTGGTTTTTGGGAAGACATTTGTGGCTCTGTCCTTCAGTCTTCAATACTATTGAGGTTAACAAATCAGATGCCCAAATGTCTCAAGAAACAAAAGGAACATTCTACATATCCTAGTAGATGTGGGAAGAAAGGCTGTGGACATGAGAAAGAGTATTTATCTTTAGACAGAGAGGACACATTTCTTGGGGATGAGAAAGGCTTCATGAAAAAGATACCAACTGAATTTTATATTTTACGTTTTTTTTTTTCTTTCCTACTCTACTGGAATCTCAAAATATTGGACACTACTCATTTAAAACGGAAATGAATAACTTATCATTACATTTTCATCCCTTCCCTCTTGGGATGTCTAAGTTTTGTTTCCAAGAGCCCTAACTTGTTTCTCAGGTTAGCTTTGGCCTCCATGCTGGATGGTACTTCTCTTCTCTCTGTCACTACAGCTCTGGGCTCACTGTCTCTGGAGAATCTCCCATCACATCCCTTTTGTAGCCTCTAGGGTTTCCAAAGCCTGCCTTCTTCCTCCAGGTTGGATTAGTCTCTGTTGCTGGTAAGGCCTTCTTATTAGCCCCTATAAGGTCCTCAGCCATGATCAGCCCTAATACATAGCCCTGCTGCTGCTCCTTTTGGACCTATGTGGTGGTGGGGAAGTGCTTAAGTGCATCATTGGCTACTCTAGCCCGTTCATCCCAACTGGCTACAATTCTATTCTCCTCTTTTGAGCAGAATCTTCGGGTCTTGTCTTCTCCCAGAGAGTCTTATTTATCTGTCCACAATCTGATTCTCAATGGAATCCTAGAATTCTATACTTAAATAAAAATCGAGCTCCCCTTCTGTTCATTTTCATTTTTGCCAGTTGCTAAACTCTAAGCAACTTGAAGACAGGATCCTTTTATACTGCTTGCATTTTTGATGGTATCCAACTTTGTCTTAACTACATGCTAGGTCCTCAGCAAACATCTGGGGATTCATTTTATTTATGGGTACTTCCCTCACTGCCTAGCAAAGGACATTGCACAGAGAGAGTCCCAGACTAGTGGAGACCAACTGAGGGTACATGTGTGTGTTACAGAGCCTTTGATATGACTCAGAATTCCAGACACAGTGTTTGATCTCCCTACCAGAAAGCAAATATGGTACCTGTTTATCTGAGTTCCACATGCCCACTTGCCAGCACCATCCCAGCTGAAGGGTGTGCATAGAAAAGGAGACGAAGGCAGGGAGGGCTACCACCACTACCACTGTCTACCCTGCCCCTGCTTTACTGCTGAGAGCAGAAGGAAGTTACCCAGGGAGCCAGGGGGAGTGGGACCTGAGGCTCCTGGGACCCACATTTGGGCTCTGCACTTCCATGCTTTGTAGCATTGCCATGTCTCATCCCAAAATGTTGAGAGACCATGCCCCAGCCCTTTTGCCTGATTCTTTGCTACCTAAAATGAACTATATTTCAAATTGCTTATTTAATGCATTTCTCTTTAATCTTAAGAACCAGGGAGTGAGCCTATATTTTAACACTATAAGAATGTATTTTACATAGTCATGTATTTATAGATTTCCATATATCTGTAATTAAAATATGTTTTAGCTACATATTTTTTGAAACCTGCATATAATCAGACAGTTTTGTGACTGATTTAAAAAGTGTATCACCTCAGTTGGGCGAGCCTGGTGGTGGGTACTGAGGAGGGCACGTATTGCATGGAGCACTGGGTGTGGAACATGAACAATGAATCTTGTAACACTGAAAAAATAAAAGTATTTGGGAAAAAAATAAAAATTTAAAAATTTAAAAAATTTAAAAATTAAAAAAAAAGAAGTGCATCACATCAAAGAGGTACCTCAGAGAGCAATTAAATATTTAAGACCACTAGAAAAATACCAAGGAAATTTTCCACTAATACTCAGAGCAAAACTTCTTTAAATCACATTTCTCACCATGTATCTAGGTATAGAAAAATAGATACATGATAGATGATAGGTAGATAGATGATAGATAGATAGATAGATAGATAGATAGATAGATAGATAGATAGATGATAGATAGATGATGGATAGATAGATATAGATACCACATAGATAGAAATTACCACCCTCAAAAAAAATTCTCTTCTTCCTTTCTAAAATTGCATGAAAGATTCTTCTCTACCATCAACCAGATGTTCAGTAGGTGTGCATACTCATTTCTTATCCCCTCTCTTCTATGGTCCGTTTCTTAATGTAGAGATCAACTTAGCCTTCTCTTCTCTTTAGTTCAGTATCAGTTTCTCTCACTTATGTATTTCCCTGATTCTGAACAATACAGAAAGTCAAGTAAGGGCCCTCAAGTTTGGAGGACCAAGATGATTTGTAACCATGATTCTCCTTTATCTTCATCAAACCTAAAGCTAGAGAGAGGAACATGCTTCCTAAATGCTCCTGAAGTAACAGCAGTCTCCAGCTCCAGGGGTCCCCGCCAGGTCAGAGAATGTATAAGTGGCTGTTACATCCTATAGATCTGGGTGTTCCAGGCCAGTAGGCGTCCTTCCTCCCCATCCATGGGACCTTAACAGAATGCCTTCTTGCTTAGGGAAGGGGGTTTCTCACAAGTACTTTTTAAAATTAGGTGTAATAACTGGTTGGCATCCCTAAAGACAGGGTGAAGGGTGGGGTACTTCTTGGCAGAGGAAAGTTGTACCTTGTCTACCTCTTACCCCTGCCCTTACCCAAGCAAACACATAGGTATGGGCACACAAATGCCTCTGGCTCCAGCTTAGATTTGCCTGACACACTTCATAGGGGATTGGCTAGAGATTTATTTATCTCTGTAAAGAGAATCTGGAGTGGAGCAGGACCAGACTTCATGACAACTGTCCTCTCAATTGAATGATAAGAGATAAGAGATAAGAGGTAAAAAAACACAGATTCAAAAACACAGATATCAGAGACTTTGGTCACCCCAGAGGCACTACTCAAGTTTTCTGAACCTGTCTCTAGCCCACTTAAAACATAGGCTATGCCTCAGAATCCTTTGTGTCTGTATTCCAAATGAGGGGAACCACCCATAGCAAAAAATGGAACAAATCATAGCCATCCAGAAGGAAGAAGGTATGGAAAAATGGAAAGTTCATCCAGCTCCATCCACCATTCTATGTGTTTGAATCATTTCTCTGACTTACCCCGTAGCCAGAAAGGGGTGGGTGGGTGTTGGGGATTTGGTCAGAAAGATCACATGAGCTTTGCAATGAGAAACAGTAGGTTGTCTGCTAGGAACTTCAAGAAGGTCCTTCCTGATGGGGCAGAAGCATGACCAGGGAGTGGTGAGATAAAGGAGAGGTGGGCAGAATTTAGATTCGGTCCTGTAGGTAGGGACTATGAGGAACCAATGAGGGATTCTATGTAAGATAATGACACAGACTCTTTACATTTAAAATGAATTTATTTGAAAATTGTTTATCTTGACACAATTTCAGACTTACATAAAAGTGTCAAAGACAGCACAAAAAAATTTCTGGGTACCCTCCACATAGATTCACTGAGATTCCCAAATGCTGATATCTTTTCCACCCCACTCTGTGTACGTGTGTATATGTATTTTTATAGAGAGGTATATAGATATGTATGTATGTTCAGGAAGAAGATATATGTGCATTTATGTGTGTATATATATATATATACACACACACACATATATATATAGAGAGAGATGTATATCCATATGCATATATAGATATATGTATATAAAGCTGGTACACATACATACAGATACACATGTATATGCTATATGTATATAGACACATATCTATCTATATAACTGTATATCTGTATCTATCTTTCTATCATCTATCTATGTTTTGTTCTCTCTTTCCTGAACATTTTGAGAATAAATTGCAGATGTGATATCTCTTTGCTCCTAACTACTTCAGTGTATTTATTTCTTAAAGACAACAAATTCTTTTGCATTTGCCTTTCGGAATGAACATTTTGGCTTCTCTGTATAAAACTGTTTGCACTAGAGAGACTGCAGACAGGGAAATGGGTTAAGTGATCTCTTTGGCAATTAGGCAAGATCTGATGAAGACCAGACCAGGGAGGGGCTTCTTAAAAACACATACACTGTGGGTGGCATACATTACCTATCCAGGTGATAGATCAGCAGGACTTGGTGAGTGGTGGGATGTGGTTGGAGGTAGTGCCAGGTTTCTGGTCCAGTCTGTTGGGTGGATAGTAGGGGTGCATAAGGGTGCTGTTCACCAAAATGAAGAGTGAGCAGGAGGAGTGATGACAAGTTAGGTTCTGGCACCATGGTTGAGACCAACATGTCCTTGAGATAACCAAATAAAGATAGTGAGGAGGCAACTGGATATCCCACGGATTTAAAGCACCAGGTAGCAGGCCTGGTCTGGAAATACAGATTTGCAAGTCATTAGTATAAAGATGGTAATTAGAAGCATGGGAGTGAGTGATACCACCAAGTGAGACCAGGAGCCTGGAGGCAAATCCCTGTTGATCCCCAACCTTTCAGGGGCTTCATTCTACATCTTGGGGCCAAAAAGAACAAAGTTAAACAAAGTTAACAAAGTTAATTCCTTGGGGCAGCAAAACATCCCAGGACATCCCTATCCTGATGATGACATCATTTGCTCTGGGCATTGAAAAGCCTGGTGGGTAAAAGCAGCATAGGGACCTTGGAAGTGAATTACTTCTCACAACTAGGAATTTCCCCAGAGTCAGGAAAGGAAGAGGTGGTTTGAAGGGATTAATCCCCTCTGATGTGAGAGGCTGGGTGAAGGCAAGGGAGAATGGGTTCCATCTCAGTGAGGTCACAGTGCAGGCCACAGTGTGTCTCCTGAGAACAGGAGTGGGCCAGAACCTTGCACTGTGTCCTGGGGAGTCTGGGAAAAGACAGATGTGGGTGCCACACAAGTCTGGTCCTGCCGTCACTGCAAGGCCTGGCTTTAAGGGGGATGGTGGTGAGGAGTAGACAAAAGGGAAGGAGAATTTCCTGCTGAGATTTTGACAATGGCCAAAGTCTGGTTTCATTTGGTTGGTTTTGTTTTATTTTGTTTGGTTTGATTGGTTTGGATTTTGGTCAAGTATCAAGTGTTCAAGTCCTCTCTCGGGCATTTGATAAAATGTGACCTCAAGTAAGTCACTTCCTTTGGGTACCCTCCCCTTTTCCATATTTGTTAGTGACAAACTGGACCGACCACATTCATGGTACCCAGGCTTTTGGCGTTCACTAAAACTAAAATTATTAAAAAAAAAAAAAAAGCATAATTGCTAAAGAAAACAGCACAATTGCTCATTGCTTAATTTTCCCAAGTAAGGGCAAAGGCCCTTTATAATTACTATCACTTCAATAAATAAAGCTAAATTTTAAAATTAATGACTCCAGAAAGTGTATAGTCTCAAAAGAGAAAACAGAAAATGACCTTCCAAAGAAATGGAGCTCCACAATCTTATACCAAACTCCACAAAGTATGGTAACATTTTCTCATTCTTTGGTGGCCTGTTAAGAATGTCACCGAGTGCTGACAAGTCCTCGGGTCAAGAATTGGGAATCTTTTGTCTGACTATTGGGCTCCTTCCGACTCTGGCACTTCTCTGTCTGGAATGCTTTCTGCTCCCTGACCAAGCCCTGCTACCAGGAAGGAGGACTGCACCTCTGGGACCTAGAGCTTCCTTGCCTGCATGTCTCATGCTTCTCCACAGTGCTCAGCACAAACTCGGCCCAGCAGGTGAAATCTCCTTCCTTCCTCTCCCCCATCACGCCCCTCCACTACTACCCAGCGGTGTGTACACAGTTTATGCCCGGCCATGTATGTGCAGTGCCTGGCCATATAGCTTTTCAGTGTCCTGCAGGCACAGACACAACATGTTTGAACAAGACTCTGGTCTCTGCTCTGCTCCCAGCCTTACCCTCTGCATTCCCTGGTTTTGTCCCTTAGGATCCTAATGTTTGATTTGACTCCTCTCCTGTTTCCCTCCATTCTTTCAGCCCTCTAGTCATGTGTATTCTCAGCTAAAGATCATTTTAAATGTGTCCCTCCCTTTCCTCATCTACTGCTGCTATCTGAGGCCAGGTCCTTACTATTGTTTCTCTCCCAACTGGTGTCCCTTTGGCTCCATCATGCTCACACCTCCTGCCAACCTAGTCTTTCAGACGTGTCTGCCCTCTGACTCCCTGTTCTCTATGGGCAAGTCATACCATGTTAATGTTTGGAAAGAGATTTTGGAATTATCATGTTTCACAAAGTAGAAAATCTGAGCCTTAGAGAGGGGAGGCCAGTTGTCCAAAAACACACAGCTTACTTCCGCCAGAACTGGAAGTTTACCGAGGCCTTCTAAACATAAGCCAATGCCTTTCTACTTCCCTATGCTACTCAATAGAATTTTTAAAAATATATATAGTACATTATAAAGTGTCACATTTGACTGTATAGAGCCAAAGCCCAGGTGTCATTGCACTTTCCACCCTGCAATCCCAGCTGTCCTGGTGAATCTGCCCTCTAGGGGCCTGATCCCATGGTCACTGTCTGCTGCTCATCAGCACCAATCACCCACTACAGGTAGGCCAGTCTCTTTCCCCCAAAAAACACATAACATCTCCCCAACTTCAAATGTTTAGTCAGTCCATAGTCCCTCACCTGGAATGTCCTCGTTCATTTCACAGAAATTTATATTGCTCCAAATCTGAGCCAGAAGCTTTGCTAGGTACCAGGTTGCAAAGATGAAGTGAAGTCAGTGTTTGTACCCTGAAGGAGCCCACCACCTTGGAGCTTCTCCCATATTCCCTGATGTTTTGCCATCAACAGTGGCCCAGCCCATAAGGGTGACAGCTCCTCCAAGATCCTGTGCCGTCCTAGTTCCCTTGGGTCCTAACACGTGTTGTCTGCCTCCCAACTTCAGGTCCTCTGTCACAGTGAGCTGGCCTTATTTTCCCAGGATCAAACACTCTTTGAGGGCTGGGCCTGTGGTCCTACAGTCTCCCAGCCACCAGAATACTGGGCATGGTGTCTACTTCCTATACACTTGATGACTGACTGGGTCCCAGCAACACTCAACCCCTTGCCCTTCTACCAAGCTAGGTCCTGGTTCTTCTCACGCTGAATGTGCTAATGGGTGCCCAGCACTAGAAACTAAGCAAATGAGTGTCCTTTTTGCAAGCCAGAGAGAGACATCATGGAGGGAAGTTTCCCCACCCGCTTCCTTCTTCCATATATATCTCTAATCTGTACTCCCTCACCAGCATGTGCATATTCACACAAGTGAGATAAGGATGAGATAAACATCAAGGAAATCCTAAAGGGGGAGAAATGTCATCCAGAGCCATATGGAGCCTTAGAAGATGGGAGCCATGCAAAGACGCAAGGGTCATGGGCCTACTAGATACAGACCAATGCTTGGAAGTGAGTATGTGTATATGCTTTGGAAATTGGTAGGAAAATACTACCTTCTATTTCATCAACTTTACTGAGAACTGGACTTACAGGCCCACAAACACTTAGGGCTACTAGAGTGTGGGAGAGATTGACATGTGTGCGTATGTGTCTGTGTGTGTGAGAGAGAGAGAGAGGATTGGAGAGAGAGAAAGACAGAGTGCAATGTTCATGAAAACCAGAGAATAATGGCATTCCAAATGCCCAGGATTAGCATTTAGTTTTTTTGGTGGCTTCTAGATTACCCATTGCTTTTCTGTCCCCTGGTGGTAGAAGCAATACTGTGTAATACATCGTGATACCCAACACGGGGCTTGAACTCATGACCCTGAAATCAAGACCTGAGCTGAGATCAAGAGTCAGACACTTAGCCCTACTGAGCGACCCAGGTGCACCTGTGTAATACATTCTTGAGGTAGCTGAATCCACCACAAAAAGTCTGTTCTTCATGGTCAGGGCCCACGCAAGAAAAGACTGACAGAATTTAACATCCAAAACTTGTGAATTAGCTGTTGTTCATACTTTCCCTAGCTATGCAGGCATCACTCCAGTGATATTTAGATTTGAGTTTTTTAGCTAACCCAAGTCAAGCAATCAAAAAACCTTACAGCCACTGAGGAAAACAGTATGAAAATTCCTCAAAAAAGTAAAAATAAAAAATATCATATGATCTATCATTTCCACTACTGGATATTTACGCAAAGAAAGCAAAAGCACTAATTTGAAAAGATATGTGCACCCTAATGTTTATTGCAGCATTATTGACAATAGCCAAGATATGGAGCAACCCAAGTGTCCATCAACAGATAAATGGATATAGAAGATGTGGTACAACAGCAACAACAAAAAAGATGTGGTATTTATATACAAATATTACTCAGCCATCAAAAAGAATGAAATCTTGCCATTTGTGACAGCATGGATGGAATTAGAGGGAATTACACTAAGTGAAATAAGATGAAAAAAGACAAATACCATAATTTTACTCATATGGAATTTAAGAAACAAAACAAATAAAAAACAAAAAACAAACAAAGAAGATAGAAACATGTCTATAAATACAGAAAACAAACCAATAGTTGCCAGAAGGAAGGGGAATGGGGGATGGGCGAAATGAGTGAAGGAGAATGGGAAATATAGGCTTCCAGTTATGGACTGAGTAAGTCACAGGGATGAAAGGTGTAGCATAAGGAATATAGTCAATGGCATTATAATAACATTCTGTGGTGACAAATGGTAGCTACACTTGTGGCCATCCTATGATAACATATAGAGTTGTTGAATGGTATACACCACCCAGGCCACCCAGGCCCTGTTGCCTTGAGGAACAGTGAACGCCCAGCCCCTTCTTGCTCACCACTGGCCCAGCACAGGCACAGTGCCCTGCCTGTGCACAGTGAGAGTGCACTCCATCTTGATAAATAAATGGTGGTCATGCCATGATAACTGCCCTACACAGCCTTTCTTCTCTGCTTTAGTGACCTGAGCCAAAATCCTTTTCCGAGACTATCTGGGATTGCTTCTGTCAGGGTGACAGCAGGCCAAGGGATTTTTCCCTCTGGTTTCTTCCCAGTCTCGCTTGTTTCTCCCGTACCCAGTCTGCCAGGACCATGGTTGAGGAGCGAGACGATTGATTTCCAAGCCCGTGTCTTCAGTGCTACAGCCTGACTTCCCAAGATCTTGGGATATTTCTAAGGCTTTAGTAGAGCTTACAGCTAAATTCCATGCTGAGACTTAAGACACTTCACCCTTGACACTAGCTTGTTCATGTTCATTTCTTTCAGCCAAGGTCTTAGGATGCTGGGTGGCAAGTGCCACTGCTTACCTTCGAATTCTGAAACTATTTCATACTTCCAAGAGAGTGTCTTGCCCTAGTATTCAGAGCCTAAATCCATGGAGTCCCCAACAATTGTGGAATATTCATTCTGTGCCAAATACTACACCCATACTTTATGTTGTCCATTTTAACCCATTTTAACATGCAGGGTGGTATTGTTATTCTCCTCCGTAGATGAGGAAATTGAAGCTCAAAGACTTTAAGTGCCCAAGGGCACCCACTGGTAAAGGTCAGAGCCCCACTTTAAACACTTCTTGGGGATGTTTCAAAGATATATTCCATCCATTGACAAATATGGAGGGCATCCAGGTTTGTGCCCTGTGCCATCCCTCTGTGTCCTGGAATCTCTAACAGGAGTGGGGAGAAAGAATTGGGATGGGCTCTGGAAGCTCAGAATCCAAGACCAGCCCAGGTGACTCCTCCAGGATCTCATTCTAATTCAATGCTTGGGTCCCCCACCCGTTCCACCTTATGATAATCACTTCCCTGGGAACCTCAGTCTAGGTGACTTATACATATGTAGAGAGATGAGAGATAAGTACTGTCTACAGTAACCACCCAGTTCCTTTAATGGAACCTAATGGTTTTCTCAATAGAAGACAGGACAGAGGACTATAGCCCCCCATCTATTGCCTAAATAACAATAGGCACAAAAACATTTGCCCTGTCTTTCCACCAGTTCAGGCTCAATGTGACTCTGAGCCCAGGTTAAGTCAAAGTCATGCATGTTTAATGGGCCTTCCAGAGTGCCATTCACCTCCTCAGTTGTTAAGTTTCACTTAAGACAATGCTGTCTATGTACCCCACCCAGACCCTCTGCCAAACAGAACTTCCTGGAACCCTGCCCTCACACTCCCACAACATGAATGCTTGCTTGGGACCATCCCAGATGCCAAGGTTCTAAGTCAAAAGTCACGAGTGGGTTTGGAAATCCAAGGCAGCCAGCCTCATAAAATAATGGGGAGGTGGGGCCAAGGCCAGAGCGGAGGTACCATCAACCTTAAGTCCTGCCATGCCACGAGGGAGACTGCCAGCCATGGTGGGTGAGTAAAACCTGAAATTTGAGGAAGGACAGGTGAGTCCTATTGTGATTAGGGACTAATTACAACACTCTGATCCTAGGCCATCTCATGGCCTTAGGCAGGGATGTGAGATGTATAAAAGGTGGGCAGATTCAGAGCATCCCAAACCCCTTGACATCTCCACACTCCAGCTGCTGGCAAACTTGGTAAGTCTGACAAAGTGGTGCTTCTCCTTGCAGCTTTGCTCTACATGGTTCCTACCTGGCTGGGAGCAGGGCTGGAGCTCTGGGTGGTTGGTCAGAAAGAAAGACCTAGTTTGGGCATTTCTCTTTTCCATATTATTGGGAACCAACCAATAGCGGTTTGCAAGCCATCCAGCTGAGGGTGTGGGGAGCTGGGCTGAGATAGGAGAGGAAAGTCTACCAAAAGACCAGTGTCTTGAGAATCCTGCTGGTGTGTTATGGGTGTTGTATCTTGCCAGATGCTGAGAGGGAACCAGCAGAAGGAGAGGGCACATCAACCTTGGGGCAGAGGACCTGGCAGAGTTGCCCTTTAAGGAAAAGGCAAATACAGAGAGGGAAAAGAGAGGACTGCATTGGGGAACAGGGGTGCAGAGACCCCAAGGAGCACAGAGCAGCAGGCATAAGATGATATGATATAGCGCCAAGGTCCTGCTCCAGGAATTGGGGACCACCATTTCTACCTACTTGCGCTGAGTGGCTGGGGACTAATTACTTCCCTCTCTGAGGTTGGCTTTCCTCAACTCTAAGAATCAAGCTAAAAAGTCCATTTTGTCTCCAGACTCCTTTCTCCTATAGTTGTCCTAGAAAAAAAGATGTGCTCTTTCCCATTCTTTTTAAATTTTTAGAAATTTATTTAATAAATCAAAACCTTTACACTGTGCTCATCATGTGCTAGCTATGCTGCGTGGTTGCACGTGTGTGTGCACGCACATACACGTATATATGCATATTTATATGTATGTATTTTATATATGCATGTAATCCTTACAACAACCCTAACACAGGTGTGTACAGAGAGCTAAGTAACTTGATCAAAGTCACACAGCAGGTTAGTAGTTTAGCCAGGACTCAGATCCTAGGCAATCCTCTTCCAGATTCCATAGTCTTGCCATAAGAGTATATTACTTTTTGTTCTTGCTCTCCTTGTCTTTCCTTCTCTCTCTCTCTCCTCCCTTCTTCTCCCGTTCCTTCCTTACCTCATTCCTTCCATGTAGCTCTGTCTCAAAAAGAATTGAAATGACTTACAAAACATTTAGCCACAACTTATACTCAACACACATTTACACACACATGCATGCATATTTATACACAGACATCTTAAATTGTGAAACCACCAGGGCAAAGTAGAAGCAGAGAAGGATGTGAATGTGGCAGACTCTGTCCTGCAGCCCAGAGTGTCTCTACAGTGAAGGCATCCCTCACTTTTTTGTCTTTCTGTTTCCAGTTGTGTGTCAAACCAGAATGTCTCAGCAGAAGCAGAAGCAGTGTGCTCCACCCCAGCAGTGCTGCCCTCCACCCCAGCAGTGCTGCCCCCCACCGCAGCAATGCTGTCCTCCACCCCAGCAGTGCTGCCCTCCACCCCAGCAGTGCTGCCCCCCACCGCAGCAGTGCTGCCCCCCACCGCAGCAGTGCTGCCCTCCACCCCAGCAGTGCTGTCCTCCACCCCAGCAGTGCTGCCCTCCACCCCAGCAGTGTTGCCCCCCACCGCAGCAAACCAAGCAGCCATGTCAGCCTCCACCCAAGTGCAAGGAGCCCTGTGCCCCCAAGAGCCAACAGAAATGTCTACCCCCACAACAGTGCCAGAAGTCCAAGCAGAAGTAAGACCCCAGCATATGACCAGAGGCTGAGGCTCCTGGGAAGACAGAGAGCATGAAGTTCACTGCCCCTCTCTCACACAGCCATCTGTCAGCACCACTCACCCCCAGCTTCAGATTGCAGCCACACTTCAGGAAAAGGCAGCACCAGGACGGTGGCTTCTTCGAGCTCTACCTCTTACTAATTAGCAACTGCAATTTCCACCTCAGATAAGGATCTGGTTCTCAACTGTCTAATCATCCCTACTGACATGTATTTACATAACTATATCTGCTTCTGGGAAGCTTGGGCAGCATGACGAACACCTTTCTTACCACCCTCCCTTTCTGCTCCTGTTTTCCAAACAATTAAATGGAGTACATCTGGCACTCCTGCCTCGGTCTGATTCTTCTGTTGTTGGACAACATTACGTTCCTGCAGATTTTGTGTCCCGCTCCCACCCCAGAGCCCTGGGGAAGCTGGGCATGTGGGTGCAGGCAGAGGAACAGGCAGGGACAGATGCACTGGAGAGCTGTGAGGGGTTCCCGGTGGTCATGCAGGGGTAAGGAGGAGAGGAGGGTGCTTCTGAAGCATGGAGACACATCCCATACCCGCGGAAAGTGAAAGCACCACTGGAACCAGGGGGAGACGATGCCCATCTGGAGGACATGGGGGAGAGAAAGCATGCTTGCAGGCTGAGAAAGAGCAAGGGAATCCCCCAGGCAAGAGCTACATAGCAGGGAAGGGTTGAGGCACATAAATTATATTTCAGAGAACAGACTCCAGGGGCTTCTGGGTCCAGAGGAATTGAGAATAAGGCCTTAAAGCCTCTCCCATCAGAAAAGAGAAGACAAAAATTTCTTAAGCTAACCAAATGTGTCATTAGGATGATCACTGGGTGCTATACGCAACTGCTAAATTATTGAACACTGCATCTGAAACTAATGATGTACTATATGTTGGCTAATTGAATTTAAACTTAAAAAAAAGGAGACAATCTATACCCAATACATGATACCTACCATTAATATGTGATCAAAATCACAGCCCCCATTATTTCTAGTTGGGGATTTCCCCAAACTATTTCCCCCATAGCTCTCCTACTTTCAATTCTTCGAATTTCTGGATGATTGCGGTAATCAGATAATTCAGAGCCACAGGTAATCCGAACTGCTAGTTCCTATTGTTTCCGCTACCCACTCCATCCCTCTCCACCAAACCCCTCTCCTACAAAATAGTCCACAGATTGGGGTATTAGAACATCCTTTCCTATACCTGCCTCCCCTTTCACACTTCTGGGCTCTAGGGCCATCACTGTGAGCCAGCAGAAACACCCAAAAGGAAGCAGAGAGGAAAATATCATGAATTAAAAGTCTGGATTATCCCCAACACATTATTACAGACCCTGGAGAATGCACAGTTAGCTAAAGACCAAAGTTTTGAGCATGGCTTGCCTGCATGGCTGGGCTCCTCTTCCTCCATCAGACTCCTTCTGTGTCTTTCAGCTGTCTCCCCTCCTTCTATCCATCCCCCATCCCTCTGTCACCCCAACCCCATCAATCCATCAGTACAGCCTTAGTACACACCTCCCTTCCTGTTTGTGCAGAAGGTGAGGGGTGCTATAAAAACAGAGAAATCAGCACTGACTCTGGGTCTCTGGGTCCAACAATCGCTGGGAGAAGACCCTCATGAAACAAAGAACATTTACTTGATCCATTCATCTGTTGAAGGGCATCTTGGCTCTTTCCACAGTTTGGCGATTGTGGCCATTGCTGCTATGAACATTGGGGTACATGTGGCCCTTCTTTGTGCTGCATCTGCATCTTTGGGGTAAATACCCAGTAGTGCAATC
>CM052900.1:71379490-71395634 GCA_028534135.1 Potos flavus | reverse complement strand
TCTCTCAACTTAGATGTCCACTGAGGGTCAGCCACAGCCCTGCACATTAGTTTGACTTTGGGATGGAAGATGACAGAGCAACCTCAATCTGGAACATGGTCAGTCCTTATGGCAGAGTGGCAAGACAGTGTACTGAACTGCAACTCCTAAGGTTTACACTTTATGGGCAAAGTAAGTCCCCTGGCCACAGCTGCCATCACCAATGGGCAAGGTAGGATACTTCCTGGGAGAGAGGAGCAGAGACAGCAAAATCTTTATGAACACAGTACAGTCTACTTCACCCATGTAAAGTGATTCTTGGAGTTCTCCCCCTTGGAATTACTGATGCCAGTGTTGTCTTCTTTTGAGTTGTGAATATTATCCTAGAAAAGCCAACCTTTATCACGTTCTCCTGTATGCAAAGGATGCCTAAGGCCCTGAGCTGGAGGAAGGAACCAAGATGGAGAAAAATAGATTCCTGCTTGTGATCCAGAAAGGAAGAAAGCACAGTGGAAAACAAAGCACATGGAAGGCATGCTTGACATGCGTCAGCAAAGGGAGAGGAAAGGCACCAGGAAGGGCGAGCCCTGATGATGTGGAAGGACTGGGCTCTGCTGCATCAGTCGGAGGGTGTTGTTGCCCTTCCCAGCCACACGCTGGGAGAGCCCACATCTATGCAGACCCTGGACTGGCCACATATTTTTTGTCTGAACACACATTTATCGTGTAGCTATTGTGAATGAGGTAGCATACTACTACAAACAGGAGTTGAAGGAAAGTAAGGAATGTTCCTGCCCTCAAGGGGCTCACAGCTAACACAGGACAGAGCAGGGGATAGTCCATCTCTAAACCGCAGAGTGGGTGCTAAGACAGGAGCCTCCTGTAAAAACACCAACACCAAGGTCAAGGTAAGAGAATGAGGGATGTTCAGAGAAGAAATGAACTGCTGTCTGAGATTCTAAGAGTAGTCAAGCTCAGATTAGGGCCAGGCACTGCAGGCAGAGGGAGTGGCTTATTGGCAGAAGAATAAGAAAACAGCACATTATTAAGAAAACAACCTGTAAATAGTTCATCGAGGCTTACGGCTAGAATAGTAGAGCACTTGTCCAGAGAGAAAGGAAGGTGGAGTGATGGGAGAGATGAGACTGGAAGACTTCCCCGGGGTCCAGAGTGTGAAGGCCCCTTTGAAACCATGTCAACAACTGTGGACTTTCTCCTGAGGCCTGTGGGAAATCACCAAAGGGTTTGGGCATGGAGTGGCTTAGTTACTATGGATATGAAGTATCGTCCCACCCCTTCCCTCTCACCCCACTCGGGAGGGATGGCTGTGGTGGGGGGATGTATTTGTCTACCAGTCTACTGAGGATGTGCAAGGCCAATCACAGTTCAGGGTGGCAGCTCGGAGCTCTGTGAGCCCTGGTCCTACCTTGGGGTTCAGGCATCACCAGACACCGTGTGAGCTGAGGCCGGCAGCCCTAGCTTGCTGCCTTCTGTGGCCACTTTCTCAAGGAAATTGTCTGCGGTCAGAGAGTAGGGCATCAACCAGACAAACCTGCCCAACTTGTGGTATCTGCTAATTTGTCTGTTTGGTTTGATTCCCTATCTCAGCCACCATCACAGAGGCCCCTTTCTCTGGCCTGAGGGATAATTTGAGCCCCAGCTCCTTCCTCCCAGTGCCCAACGCTCAGGAAAAAATCAGGTTCCACAGTGGGCAGTGCCATAAACAGAAATGTCTTTGTGCCCCAATCACCTTCTGCCACCATGGTTGCCTCTGTCTGGGCTTTGCTTGAGGTTGTGTCCAGTAAGCTCAGCTGACAGGGGATGGAAATCACAGTGAACACCTAAGTGATACAAAACAAGCAATTTAAGAGGTGGCTGTCCAATTCATAGGATGCACTTCTTAGGAACTCCTATCCAGAGCATTCTTTTTTGTTCTATACCATTAGCCCTATGTCCCAAAGGGGGTTTCCTTTGTTATACTGCACCAAGATTTGCCTTTCAAATTAGTCATCACACAACCAGTCAGCCAAACAATTAGGAAATCAAGTGGTCAACCACTCAACCAGGCAGCTAGTCAGTTGTTTAGTATACTAGGCAAGCAGTCAGCTAGTTTGTCAGATCATTACTCACCCTCCTTCTTTCACTCACTTCCTGACTCACTCACTCAACAGCATCCTTTAGTAATTGAACCACCCACTCATCAACTAGCTAGTGTGTCCACTGGCCATGCACAAGTTCTTACCAGGGTAGAAGTTCTGTCCTCAACATCCTTCCTGCCCCTGGGAAGCTTGCAGTTTGGCTGGTTATAAAGAAGTCCCCCATGTACACATACACACACACACACACACATATGCATAGGTACCTGGAACTCTTATAGGTGTGGATGATGTCAGCATAGGTCTTCAAAGATAATGCATATGGTGTGATAAACAGAAAGAGCTACTTAGAGAAGACAAGCATCAACCTGAACTTGAAAAGAAGGACTAGATCACAAAGCATCTTGAGACTTAATTGATTCTGACTGTTAAGCCAAAATGTCTTACTGTGGGTTTATCATTCAGTTTAACTTATTCGTTGATAAAGCATTCATTTTTCCACATTCATAGAGTGGGTATAACATGCATTTAGCTGGTGTGGGGATAGATGATAAACACATGGATATATGATGAGAGTGAAGCAGCTCCTTCCATCAGGTAATGTACATGTGATGCTGAGATTAGTAAATAATTTATACATATTCAAGTCAAAACATTACATAAAAAGTGCTCGTAGTACATATAATTAAAAACCTGTGAGTGTTGAGCATAATGGGAAAACATATCTTTTGGGAAAGATTTAGGAAAGCGGTCACAGAGAAAGTAATATTTAAAATGCTTCCTAAAGATTACCTTGAATTTCACTAGGAGATTTGAGAGTAGTGTGCCATTACAGATCAAATGATTTGAGGCAAGAAACCATGAGGTCAGTTTTGGCAATAGCAATACCCTTGTCTAGGGCTGAGTTAAGGGAAGCTGGGAGCCAAGGTAGGAATTATATGTGGTGTCAGCTTGTGCAGGATTTTTGAACAGTTCATACCCTCTCTCCTTCTTCAAGAGCATTAGCCATTCTCACACATAAGTGCTAGCATCTCTCTCCCTGCTTCAGGCTAACTAGGGTTAACTGCCTGTATCCCCATGGTCACTTACCCTCCCCCAGCAGATGTCTCTGATCAAGATGGCACTCTTCAGCTGAGTCCAAATGCAGCATCAATGCCCTGTACTCATGATTAATCCCCAAAGGAGGAGCTCAGCTGCCTTCCCAGACCTTCTTAGACCCATACATTTATAGAATAGAGGCTCAGTGGGACCCTCGAGGGAGCTGTAGCCAGACTCCTCACAATGGAAAACAGGAAAATCGAATCCGGGAAAAGTTGAGGACCATGTCTAAGACCTCACAGCCAGTAAGGGGTGAGTATCAGTAGAGCAGTTTCTGAACTTCCTTGGCTCCTTCCCTTCCCTCTAACCACAACATGTCATGTCCAAGGAGAGGGTGACCAGTGCTTCAGCTCCACTCAACTTCCAAGAGGCTAAACTTTGGCTATCTTTCCAGAGGTCTGCACTTTGCCCACACACCTCTTCTCTTCCACAGCCACTCTTCAGCTTCCACAGGTGACAATCTGTGCATGTTGTGTCAGAACCAGCCTCTCACCATTCAGGACTTCTTTAACCCTTTTATCAAACTCCTAGGACTGTTGGGGATCTTGTAGAAATAGAGCATGGAGGGGTGGAAGGGGAGATAAATTGCTCACATATTTCTGGAACCTTATCCTTTCCCTCTTCTCTCTCCATGGGACTGCTTTCAATATTACTTCACAGAATACAAACACCAGATGCTCAGATAACTGAGCATCTTATCTGCAAATAGGAAAATTAGAGGCTGAAATAATCCATGCTGCAAATGGATTTCCCACATTTAAAAAGGTCACAAAATCTCTCTAAGTAGCATCTTCTAGTTTTTGTTTACAGATCATCAAGCAATTAGTGGAGAAAGGAATTTGAAACAGAAATGTCCTAAACAGTGACTGCTGGTTAAGTATGTACCAGAACTCTAGATGAAACAAATATGACATGCCTATGATTTTTTAAATGAAACGCAAGTTGCTCAGGTTTAAATGTTCATTTCACTGAACTGGCAGCTGAAATACAGGAATGCTGGCAGGCCCAAACTCCGCTGTCCTCCCTGCCAAGCACAGTCTTTCCATTATAAAATCCTCTCATGAGTAAATCAGAGCTCTCTTTTTTTTTCTTTTTCTTGTTTCATCCTTACAGATAATAAATATATTCTTTTTTCCCCCAAAATACTTTTATTTTATTTTTTCAGTATTACAAGATTCATTGTTCATGTACCACACCCCGTGCTCCATGCAATATGTGCCCTCCACAATACCCACCACCAGGCTTGCCCAGCCTCCCACCCCTTCCCCTCCACAACCTTCAGTTTGTTGCTCAGAGTCCACAGTCTGTCATGGTTCATCTCCCCCTCCGATTTCCCCTAATTCACTCTTCCTTTCCTTCTCACAATGTCCTCCCTGTTTTTCCTTATGCTCCACACGTAAGTGAGACCGTATGATAATTGACTCTCTCTGCTTGACTTATTTCACTCAGCATAATCTCTTCCAGTCCTGTCCATGTTGATACAAAAGTTGGGTATTCACCCTTTCCGATGGAGGCATAATATTCCGTTGTATATATGGACCATATCTTCTTGCTCCATTCATCTGCTGAAGGGCATCTTGGCTCTTTCCACAGTTTGATGATCATGGCCACTGCAGCTCTGAACATTTGGGTATATGTGGCCCTTCTTTATACTGCATCTGCATCTTTGGGGTAAATACCCAGTAGTGCAATCGCAGGGTCATAGAGTAGCTCTATTTTTAATTTCTTGAGGAATCTCCACACTGTTTTCCAAAATGGCTGCACCAACTTGCATTCCCACAAACAGTGGAAGAGGGTTCCCCTTTCTCCACATCCTCTCCAACATTTGTTGTTTACTGTCTTGTTGATTTTGGCCATTCTAACTGATGTGAGGTGATATCTCAGTGTGGTTTTGATTTGAATCTTCCTGATGGCTAATGATGATGACCATTCTTTCATGTGTCTGTGAGCCATTTGTATGTCTTCTTTGGAGAAGTGTCTGTTCATGTCTTCTGCCCATTTTTTGATGTGATTATCTGTTTTTTGAGTGTTGAGTTTGAGGAGTTCTTTATAGATCTTAGATATCAGACCTTTGTCTGTAGTGTCATTTGCAAATATCTTCTCCCATTCTGTGGGTTGCCTGTTTGTTTTGTTGACTATTTCCTTTGTGGTGCAGAAGTTTTTTATCTTAATGAAGTTCCAAAAGTTCATTTTTGCTTTTGTTTCCTTTGCCATCAGAGACATGTCCTGAAAGAAGTTACTGTTGCTGATGTCGAACAGGTTACTGCCTGTGTTCTCCTCTAGGATTTTGATAGGTTCCTGCCTCAAATTGAGGTTCTTTTATGCATTTCGAGTTTATCTTTGTGTATGGTGTAAGAGAATGGTCAAGTTTCATGGAAAACAATGAGAATGAAGACACATCCGTCCAAAACCTATGGGATATGGCGAAGGCGGTCCTAAGAGGGAAATACATATCCATTCAAGACTCACTCACAAAAATTGAAAAATCCCGAATACACCAGCTCTCTTTACACCTTAAAGAACTGGAAAATCAACAACAAATTAAGCCAACCCCACACACAAGACGGGAAATAATCAAGATTAGAGCAGAGATCAATGAGTTAGGAACTAGAGAAACAGTAGAACGCATCAATGAATCCAGAAGTTGGTTTTTTGAAGGAATCAATAAGATCGATAAGCCACTGGCCAAACTAATCCAAAAGAAAAGAGAGAGGACCCAAATTAACAAAATTATGAGTGAAAGGGGAGAGATCACGACTAATCCAAAGGAAATAGAAACAATCATCGGAAACTATTATCGACAGCTATATGCCAATAAGTTAAACAACCTAGAAGAAATAGTTGCATTCCTGGAAACCTATAAACTTCCAAGACTGAAAAAGGAAGAAATTGACAACCTGAATAGACCAATATCTAGTAACGAGATTGAAGCAGTGATCAAAAACCTCCCCAAAAACAAGAGTCCAGGACCTGACAGATTCCCTGGGGAATTCTACCAAACATTCAAGGAAGAAATAATACCTATTCTCCTAAAACTGTTTCAAAAAATAGACACAGAAGGAAAACTTCCAGACTCTTACTATGAAGCCAGCATTACCCTGATCCCCAAACCAGGCAAAGACCCCATCAAAAAGGAGAATTTCAGACCAATATCCCTGATGAATATGGATGCCAAGATTCTCAACAAGATTCTACCTAATAGGATCCAACAGCACAATCAAAAGATTTTTCATCATGACCAGGTGGGATTTATCCCTTGGATGCAAGGGTGGTTCAACATTCGCAAATCAATCAATGTGATAGAACAGATCAATAAGAGAAGAGAGAAGAACCACATGGTCCTCTCAATGGATGCAGAAAAAGCATTTGACAAAATTCAGCATCCGTTCCTTACTAAAACTCTTCAAAGTGTAGGGATAGAAGGAACATTCCTCAACTTCATAAAATCTATCTATGAAAAGCCCACAGGGAATATCATTCTCAATGGGGAAAAGCTGACAGCCTTCCCTTTGGGATCAGGAACACGACAAGGATGCTCACTCTCGCCACTGTTGTTCAACATAATATTAGAAGTCCTAGAGACAGCAATCGGACAACAAAAAGAAATAAAAGGTGTTCAAATTTGCAAAGAAGTCAAACTCTCTCTCTTTGCAGATGACATGATACTTTACATGGAAAACCCAAAAGACTCCACCCCCAAACTAGAACTCATACAGCAATTCAGTAATGTGTCAGGATACAAAATCAATGCACAGAAATCAGTTGCTTTCTTATACACTAACAATGAAAATATGGAAAGGGAAATTAGAGAATCGATTCCATTTACAATAGCACCAAGAACCATAAGATACCTGGGAATAAACCTAACCAAAGAAGTAAAGGATCTGTACTCAAGGAACTACAGAACACTCAAGAAAAATTGAAGAAGACACAAAAAGGTGGAAAAGCATCCCATGCTCATGGATTGGAAGAATAAACATTGTTAAAATGTCTATACTGCCCAGAGCAATCTATACTTTCAATGCCATCTCAATCAAAATCCAGCATTTTTCAAAGGGCTGGAACAAACAATCCTAAAATATGTTTGGAACCAGAAAAGACCCTGAATTGCTAAGGAAATGTCGAAAAAGAAAAAAAAAAGCTGGGAGCATCACATTGCCTGATTTCAAGCTTTACTGCAAAGCTGTGATCACCAATACAGCATGGTAATGGCACAAAAACAGACACATGGACCAGTGGAACAGATTAGAGAGCCCAGATATGGACTCACAACTCTGTGGTCAAATAATCTTTGACAAAGCAGGAAAAAATATCCAGTGGAAAAAGACAGTCTCTTCAATAAATCGTGCTGGGAAAATTGGACAACTATATGTAGAATAAATATGTTCTATTTATGTCCAGATGGAGCCATCAACAACCCTTCTTTTCCCCAAAAATACCCTGGTGGAAATGTGTTTAGATTGATAGCTCAGTGATTAACATTGTCTCTGACAGGGTCTCCTCCCAGGATCAGATCTCTCTCCCAGCCACCTCACTGTTTGTCCACAGGGTGGGGTTGGTTTTTCTCAAGCTTTGACTCACCTTCAGAAATGAGCCTTGCTTGTGCCTTCCCCTTCCTGATGGAGTCATGGTACACACCTGTTCTCAGGTGTCTGCTCCCCAGGGAGGCAAGATGGAGAGCCTGGCTTCCTGGTTTGAGTCCAACATGGCCCTTTGAGGATGAACGAGCAGATGCAGGACTCAGGACTTGCCAGGCAACAGTGCCAAGCCCAGGCTGAATGGCAGGGGTGGAGTCGCTGGTCCACTGAGTTTCTCAGGGCCCACCTTCCCTAGACAGTTGCTTATACGGGCTGGTTTGAGGGTGCCAGCAAGCCTCCCCTCCTCCTTTGAAAGAATGATCCACTCCCCAGCCAGCCAGGGTGTCTGGAAATCAACCATTACAGGTGTAAGAGACTTGGGACAGCCCTATTTTCTGGATTCCAGATTCATCAACCATTGGAACCAGCTTTCTCATTTATAAAATGTATTGTACAATTAGCTTTCTTCATAGATTATCGTGAAAACTTGTATACGGAAGTGTCTGTAAGTTGAATGGCTATAAAAACTGCCCCCGTGCCTAGCAGTCTGGTGGCAAGGGACTGGTTAGGGTCTCTTAGAGGAGGGAGGGAAACAGGCTCACTGGGAAGGACATGCCAAGTGCCAGAGAGGAAAGAAAAGAGGTGGGGCAGGAGGAGGGAGAGAACCAGCTTCCTAGTTCTGTCATTAACAGAGCCTCTGCCAGAAGCCGCCTAGTAGCTCAGGCACTTCAGCAGACTGAAAAGAGCTGTGAAGTCAGGAGCCCTGTGATCTAGCCCTGCGTTCCACATTAGCCACTGCATGACCTTGGGCTGAGTTTCAGTTTCCTCCTCTATAAAATGGAGATAATGTGTCTAATGGGAAAGTTGAGTGCCAGGGTTTGGGGAAGCTTGTGTTGGATGCATATGAGCTTGACTGCTCACATACTTAAATAGGACCTAGAGGTCACAGCCTCGTCAAGTTCAGCCATGTCTGGCTGTCTATCCCAGCCACTCCTGGAGCATCCTCGGAGATGACAGTATAAAAAGTTGTGTTATACATCCAGCTGTATAACTACAGAGAGTTCCCAAAATGAAGCAGGAGTTGGTTATGAACCAAGCAGAAGGCGAGTGAGCAGACTGGGGAAAATGAGGAGTCCTGTTTATTCCAGAGAAGCTGTGTGTGTGCCTGAGATATGGAGGGAGGACGTCATCGCTCCATTCGTAGGTGGCACATATACACTGATGCCTTCCAGGTGCCAGGCACATGAGAATGCCATGCCAAATATGTCTTTGCTGCCTATCTCCCTTCTGGAGATCTTGCATCTAGATAAGCAGAGTGGAATGGGAGCCAGGAAGTGAGGCGTGGGAGGTGGCAAAAATGCAATGCAAAATGTGGAATCTGGAACCCGTAATGTTACTTTACTTCTTTAGAATGTTATATTCTTAGAGTTTATAGGCTTGTGGGGAGATGGGATGAGGCCTGGCCAGAACAGGAACTTAAGGAAAGGGCTAACCTGTGAGTGAGGCTGACCCTAAAAAGTAAGCCACATATGATAGAAAGCTCAGGAAATATCCTGAATCATGGCCCCACCTAGCAACAGTCACTTGTCTGCCAAAGAGAAGCTGTACATTGTGATGCAGAGGAAGTGAGCCCTAGGCCAGGCCCTGCCCCAGCTCTTCCCTGCTTGCTGCATGTTGTTGAGGAAGTCAGTTAACTTCTTTGGATCTACTTTTTCAAATTGTAAAATTGGATTTATAATACCTAACAGGATTGTCATGATAATTAAATAAGGCAAGGGTTTGAAAGTGCTTTGGAAAATACTTCTAGGTATTTTTATCATTTCTCAGGCAGCCTTACGCTTCGCTCTGCTAATGACAAAAATGACCACATCAGTGTGTCTTGTCGGGCTGGACACTGAGTTTTGAGGCCTTAAGTACAAAGGTAGGTCAGCTTCGCAGAGCAGTCCTGCCCTCTCCATCGTAGGGGCTATGAGGCCAACTAGGGGACCAGGGCTCCTTCCTGCCATCTAAATAGGTCCTTGAGTAAACTGCCAGATTTAGCAAATAAAAATACAGCCTGCCAAGTTTGATTCAAATTTCAGATTAACAAGTAATTTTGTATTATAAGTATGTCTTATGCAATATTTGAGATGCACTTTTACTAAGAAAAAATTCTGATTAAGGAGGGCACTTGATATAATGAACATTGAGTGTTTTATGCAACTGATGAATCACTAAACTCTACCTCTGAAACAAGTAATACACTCTATGTTAATTGATTTTAAATAGAATTTTTTAAAAATACTGTTTACCTGAAATTCAAATTGAATTGGATGTCCTGTATTTTACCTGGCAACCCTACCCCAGCGGCTAAATTCTACTCCAGCCCCTGTCTACCACTAATACTGGTCAGCGACTAATTCCTGGTGGGCAGGTGAGGGATAGCAACACCATGTTGATTAAGCTTGGGGGCCCCATTCTCATTCTTGTCCTGGTGTTCAAGGAGAAGCCTCCTAGAATACATTGCAAACAGTCCCTGGTGGGTTGGGAAAATCATAGGCACCATGTACTGGGGCAGGGGGTGAGGGGCCTTTGTGTTTGGATTCCCTGAATCATCCAGACCTGGATCTAGACCCAGTCCCATTTCTGCTGTCTATTAGCTGCACGATCTTTCCCAGCCTCACTTTTCTCATCTACAAAATGGTAGCAATGGCATTTGCCTTGTGGGGGCTATAAATTTACAGTGGAATAACGTGTAAAGTGTGATCTCAGCACTAGGCAGTGCTCATACCAGTGCCAGATCTTAGTGCTCAACAAATGGAAGTAATAACAGCAAAGAGGATGCTCATATTTTTGCCAGAAGTGGCCCAAACCCATATTTCCTCTTTTCCTCCTATTTCCTAGATGGTTTTTACAACTCTAGGTCAGAAAAAAGCACCTCAGATTTGTTCCATTTTTTAAAGATTTTGAGTCCTTGTGTTTGAGCAAACACCTTAGGTAGGTGAAGTCCACTTAGCTAGACAGGGACCTGGAAGGCTGGAATGTCTGGAGGTGTTTTCCATCAAAACAGGCCAGTAAAGCAAGTCCCTGGAGGAAGTGCAGGTGGGAGAAGTGGGTGAGGAATTCCCTGGAAGGAGGTAATCAGAACCACGCCAAGTGCCTGAGGCAGGATGGGGGCCTTGTAAGGTTTCCAGGAGAGGCTGGCCACCAACTTGTGTTCAGCCTCCTCTCCTGGGGTCCTGCTTGAGCCTCTGGTAAGTGGGAATGAATTCTTCCTGCTGGGATCTGCTGGGCCCTTCCTCCTTCTACAACTGTCTCTAGCCTCTAGCCAAGCTCCTGTCCTATTCTAGGGTAATCAGAGAAGTGACTTAAGCATTGTGACAGTTAAAGAAATGTCACACTAATTGTTACTTAGGAAATTCAATCTCCATCCTTCACCGTTGCTGGGTATGACTAATTACCTGATTCTGGGTCTCACTCCCTGGCAAGAGGATTTTGCTTATTGAGGGGAGATATTTAGAACTGAAGCGTATTATAGCAATTCTGAGCTTCCTCCAAATCTTCTCATTCTTAAAAAGCTGCCTTTTTGGCCCTACGAGCAAGCCTTTTCAAGCATTTTACACTGTGCAGCTCCCATGCCTCACAATCATGATTACCACTCAGAACCTATACTTCCCTTTATAATTACAAATTTAGAAGAGAGGAAGGCTGCTTACAAACCCAGAGACACGCAATGAAACTGGGAAGGCCTCAGAGACCTTTCCAGATCAACATCTTCCAAATAAGGGCATAGAAGTCCAGAGAAGGCAGATTGCCCACAGGTACGCCTGGCCAGTGCATGGCAGGTTTGGATCTAGAACCCATGGCCTACCCCGTCTTGGCCCAATGCTCCTACTCTGAACCAGGCTGCCTCTTAGTGTAACATACTTCTCTTGTCCCTGACCTCTAGCAATCTGGGTGACCTTCAGTTCCCCAGTTCTTCATGGAAGGCTAGAACCTCTGTCCTATGGCTACAATAAATGACTAGCCTTAGCATCCCAAGGCAAGTCAGGGGTGGAGCGGGGACTACAACTCAGACCTCTGAGTTCCTGGAACAGGTTTTTTTCCCCATCACTTATGCACCATGACACTTCCCTCTAAAACAGGGACTGCTCCTGCCCTCTACCCCATGTGCTCTCATCTTTGCCAGCAGGGTCCACATTACTCAAGGCAGCCAGTTGACATTGCAGACCCATCAGCCAAGACTTCATGCCTTGATCTTATAAAATGTTTGTACTACCTTTTAATCCTCAACTCAGCACCTCACCTTGTTTTCTGGGAAGTCTGAGAAATCAATTATGTATTTAGTTAAGCCAGAAGTCTATGGGAAGATTAAGGATGATAGGAAATCAGAATAGCACAGCAGAAGGATGAAAGGGAAAGATCACAATGGGTGCATGTGAGTCAATCTATTGACCAATTTGAGGCTCTTAATCACTTACCATGTCCTTGGCCATTGTAAGAAAACTGCTCTAGGTGTCAAAAGGGAGGGGTGGTGGAGGGGGCCCTTCTCGTGGTGTCCATTGCCTGGGTTTCTTTCAGGCCCCCCCGTTCCTGCGACAATGTCTTCTCAGCAGCAGCAGCTGAGGCAGGGCCTGCCCCAGAAGGCCCAGCAGCAGCAGGTGAAGCAGCCCTGTCAGCCACCTGCTGTCAGATGTCAAGAAACATGTGCACCACAAACCAAAGATCCATGTGCTCCACAGCCCAAGAAACAACGCCCACCCAAGGGCACAACAATTCCTACCCAGCACAAGTGTCCCATGGCCCAGGAAGTCCCTGAGAATAAACAGAAGTAAGGGTGGACCAGGGTACCACCTGCCTGACATCCAGACTACCAGATGGAGCCTTCTCTTCCTCCTGTTCCTCTTCCCTCCAGACCCAAGAGCTGCCTTCCTCTCCCACCCCCTCCTACTCAGGGTCCAGTGAAGCATTGTCAGGACTTCTTCCCATTTAGCCTTGTTCAAGTCTTCATCCCACCCTGATGCTCTCCCAGGTAGTTATGAAGAGTCCTCATCCTTTCCAGCTTTCAGCCTGGCCACAACTAGGGCCCCATCCATGCCCCCAAAGCAAGGGATGCATCTAGGCTTCTTCTGGGGTTCCACTCTGACTGGTGGGGACTCCAGAGTCTGAGGCACAGCTTCTGTCTTACTGCTTCCTCCAACTCCCTCTCCATGCACTGCTCTCTTTTTCCTCCCCTAATAAATCTTTGTTTCGTGTCATTGTGTCCTACCCCCATCTATGACCCATTCATTGGTTCAGAGGGGCATTTTGGGAATGAGTGTGCAAACACACATGTGTGGGGAGTATATCCTCATGGGCATCATGGCTCCGGTAATTAATGATGGGGTAAAGTCAGATCCTGACGCATCTTACTTAAAGGAGAGGGAGAGAAAACCCAGGGGCTACTTGACAAAAGTCTAGGAGACCCTTGCTAAGTAATCTTATCTACAGAAGGACAAAGGGATGAACAATTGAGCTCCTACCAATAGAGGCCCCCAACCCACCTAATAAATGTGGTTTTGGTCTCTTGGAAGTTGTCATTCTAAAAAGCAGAACAAATGTACATATATGATGTTAGAGTACCTCAAAGCACATCTATGAACATGTGCAAATGAATTTTTCATGTATTTATGTGTTTTCCATTCATTTATTCATTAATTCACACTCAATCACTCAGCCATCTAATATTTCACAAGTTCTGCTATGAGTTTGGTTCTCCACTCTGCCATGCTGGTTTTCCAGAGCTCTCCCAAGAACATTTATCCTGAGTCTCAGTCTATTCTGGATGTCACGGTCATTTTCTTACACAGGGAAAGGTTGTTGCAGGGATAGTCATATACAGAGTATGTGCAATTTTACAACTGGCCTTTTCAGTTAGTCCAACTTCATGTGCCTTATAAAAGAAGTCCTATTTTTACAGCTGGTTTCCTCACTCTGGTGCAAGATTGGCTACTTGTATTAGAAAGAAGCTGTTTTCTCTGTATATAAAGAGATGAGTTGTAAAGGCAAGGCCCTGGGTGGGCAGGAATAGCCATACACACAGCCAGAATTGTTCACTTGAGCTTTACTCTTCTCTTGAGATCTGCTCACTGAATTCTAGGTGCCATTAAAGGCTAGGGAAATAATAAACTGCTTCATCATTTCACACACTGAACTAAAAAGGGATTAATAACCATGTTCTCTGTGTCCCCTTAAAGTTGCCATCCATGGCTGATATTTCCAAGTAGTAATTACTTAACACAGTGGGTGCAGGCATTAACCAGGAAAGTCAAAGTGTGGTAAAAAGAGTTAAGATTCAGAAGTGAATGTTTCTAACCCTAAGAGTTCTCTGACAGCTCTCTGAGCCCCAGTCTTTATATCCTGAATAAACTCCTCTATCAGGTAGAAAGGCTGGTTTATCTTGGCAGACCCCTTGCCTGCTTCTTTCCTTCTAAGCTCCAGCCAGATTGTTGTGTGGGTTGGTTGGGTGGTTTTTGAATGCCTTCCTGAAGGCTCTGGTGAGTCCCTCCACAGACACTTGGGTCCCAGAGCTAGCCGACGTGCATAGAGCAGCTAACTGTCAGGACAGGAACAACTGAAACAAGGAGTTCCTCTGCTGCAGTCTCAGGTTATCAGCTCCGTGGGGAAGGAGACACATCCATGCCTTCTACGCCAATGGCCAAGGACACAGTTCCGCTTCTCTGTAAATATGTGAGAACCCATTCCCTGCATAAGAAATTTCCCTCCTCTTCCTTTTACCTTTTGACCCCCTTTATTCATCTCCCCCCCACACCTTTCTCCCAGCTCCAGCAACTATTAATCTGTTCTCTATATCTATGACCTTGGTTTGTTTTTGTTTGTTTATTTAGATCTTACATCTAAAGAGATTATTATATATATTGTGTATATTATATATATATTATATATATAATATATATATCATACATAGATAAAAAGATCATATGAAGTTTGTTTTCCTCTGTCTGACTCATTTCACTTAACATAATGCCCTCAAGATCCATCCATGTTGTTGCAAATGACAGGATTTCATTCCTTTCCATG
Organism: Potos flavus; assembly: GCA_028534135.1. NCBI lineage: Eukaryota > Metazoa > Chordata > Mammalia > Carnivora > Procyonidae > Potos > Potos flavus. The sequence goes on along the minus strand of CM052900.1, from coordinate 71,380,825 downwards.
GCTGAATAGTATTCTACTATGTGTGTATATATACCACAATTTCTTTATTCATTCATCTATTTATGGACACTTAGGTTATTTCCATATCTTATAAATTAATATATATAAATTAATATATAAATTAACTGTATAAATTACAATTATAAATTAATATATAAATTAATTGTAAATAATGCTGCAATGAACATGGGGATGCATATATCTTTTCAAGTTAGTGTTTTCATTTTCTTTTGATAAATACCTAGAAGTGGAATTGCTAGATCATATGGTAGTTCTATTTTTAATTCTTTGAGGAAACCCCATATTATTTTCCATATTGGCTACAACAATTTACATTCCCACCAACAGGGTGCAAATGTTTCCTTTTCTTTATATACTTGCCAACACTATTTCTTGTCTTTTCTATAATAGCTTCTAGCAGGTATGAGGTGATATTTCATCCCGGTTTGATTTGCATATCCTGATGATTAATAATGTTGAGCATCTTTTTATGTGTCTGTTGACCATCTGGATGTCTTCTTTGGGAAAAACGTCTATTCAGATCTTCCCATTGTGTAATCAAATTGTTTTTGCTATTGAATTATATGACTTCTTTATATATATTTTTATATTACCCCCTCATCATATATATGATTTATAAACATCCTCTCTTATTCAGTAAACTGCCTTTTTATTTTGTTGATGGCTTCCATTGTTGTGTAGATGCTTTTTAGTTTAATATAACCTCACTCATTTATTTTTGCCTTTGTTGCCTATGCTTTTGGTGTCAGATTTAAAAAATTATTGCCAAAAACAATGTCAAGGAGCTTACTGCCCATGTTTCCTTCTAGGAGTTTTATGATTTCAGGTCTTACATTAAAGTCCTTAATTAATTTTGAGTTCATTTTGTGTATGGTGTAAAATCGTGGTCGAGTTTTATTCTTTTGCATATGGCTGTCCAGTTTTTCCAGCACCATTTATTGAAGAGATTGTACTTTCCCCATTATATATTCTTTCCTCCTTGTTGTAAATTAATTGACCATAGATGCATGGATTTGTTTCTGAGCTCCTTATTGTTTTCCATTGATTTATGTATCTGTTTTTATGCCAGTGCCATACTATTTGATTACTACAGATTTGTAATATAATTTGCAGTCAGAAAGTGTGATGCCTCCAGCTTTGTTCTTCTTTCTTAAGATTGCTTTGGAATGCTGCTGGGAAAATTGGACAGCTATATATAGAAGAATGAAACTTGACCATTCTCTTACACCATACACAAAGATAAACTTGAAATGGTTAAAAGACCTCTACGTGAGGCAGGAATCTATCAAAATCCTAGAGGAGAACATAGGCAGT
>CM052900.1:71355308-71378990 GCA_028534135.1 Potos flavus | reverse complement strand
CAAGCCTGGTGGTGGGTATTGAGGAGGGCACGTATTGCATGGAGCACTGGGTGTGGTACATAAAAAATGAATCTTGTAACACTGAAAAAATAAAATAAAAGTATTTGGGGAAAAAAATAAATAAAGTAATATCATGTCAGAACAAAAGGGACATCATTTAGTTCAACTTCTTCATTGACCAAAGAGAAAACTTAAAAGTATAAAGTTTAAGAACTACTGGTTTATTCCAAAATTCCCCTATGAGACCCAAAACATGCCACAATTCTGCAGCAAGAAAGAATTCACTTTCCCCAAAAATAACATTCAATTTTGACACCTATGTTTTCTGGTTCATGTTATTCCTTCTGCCAAGAAGGAATTTCTCCACTGTGCTCTCTAGGAGACCCTCTTTGTTTTAAAGTTCTAGTTCAAACATTTCTATGGAACCTCATTTAACATTTTAGAAAGAACCGATACCTTCTAGAAGCTCTCGTGACAACTTTGTACAAGTTTCTATTAGTAATACAATTACTGTAATTATTTTATGAATTATGCATATAATTATTTTTTGCATTATAGTTCACTTTTATGTGTTTATTTCCCCTATTAAAATATGAGCCTTTAAAGCCTATGGGTACTAGTGATCTTATATCCCCAAATGCATAATGAACTTCTGCTTCTGAGTCGAATGGGATTGCTTGTAGAAAATCAGTAGTCTAGTGCAAGTCTAGAATAAATTAATAAATTATCTGAACTCAGATGAAGATCTTAAGGCTCCAGAGGAAGGAGAACTTCAGAGGTGAGCTGAGAAAAGTTTATCCTGGCATCATTTCTGGATTCTAGGCATGAGGAAACAATGAAAACTTGGGTTTTCCACTGTGGCAGATTCTTACTGGGGGACAGAGAAACCCAACAGTTGTTGAATGCTTTCAGGAACTTCAAGTAAGTGACTGACTTTTCCACTCTTAAAATTTAGTGAATTCTTGGAATGTTCAGGTAAGGGCACTAAAATTCTAAATAGAAAGTCCCTGAAAAACAGTAGAATTCTTAGTAGGTTTATGAGACAATGATTGGCCTTTGTGACCTGCTGGTGTTATAGGCCCTGGGGAATATACCAGATTGACAGAACTGTTAAGACCACGGGAAAATCTAATCTGTTATGATAGAAGTTAGAATAGTTATTATCCCTGGTGAGAGCACTGATCAGAGGGGGCATGATGGAGCTTTCTAGATTTCCAGAAATGTTCTGTCTTATGGGTTGTGGTGACATGTATATATAACTACATAAAAAAATTCACTGAGCTGTACTTATGATTTGTGTTTTTCTTAACCTCAATGAAAATAGGTACATTTTACAGTATATACATTAAATTAATGTATATTAATTTAAATCACTATATTGTGCACCTTAAATTTACACAATGTTATATGACAATTGTATCTCAATAAGGTGAATGGGAGCAAAGAAAAAAAAACAATAGCATCAATTACCTTAACTAAATTTTCTGAATGATAGATGAGATCTTTATACAAAAAGTATAAAACATTACTAAGAGAAACTAAAGAACTAACAAATGCAGATATGTGTCATATTCATGTATGGAATATGAGTCTAATAAGTCATATAGACACAATCATCTGACTCATTACAAAAAAAAAAAAAAGAAGAAAACAATGGCATTTACAAACCATGAGAAAAGAATGATTTTTCAGTAAATGGTGATTGAGTCAAATGTGCTTTCATATGAAACAGGTACATCTTAACTCTCACCTTGGGCATCCACAAAAATAATTCCTGATAAATTATAGACCTTAATTTAAAAAATAAAATAACATAAGATTTTAGAAGAAAGCACAGAAGTAAGTTTAACTGATGTTGGAGTAGGCAAAGATTTCCTAAATAACATATAAGTGCTATGTAGAAAAAAATTAGTACGTTTGACTACGTCAAAAGTGAGAACTCTATTCAACAAAAGATACTATTAAAAGACACAAAGACAGACTGGGAGAATTTTACACACACAGACAAACACACACACGTATGTACATGTGTATATTATATAAATACATAGTATAATATGTACATGATACAGACATTTAGAGTACACAAAAAACTCCTAAAATCAATAAAAACTACAAACAACCTACTGGGAAAATGGGCAAAGATTTGAAGAGGTGATTCATGAAAGAGAACGACCAATAAACATATAAAAATTTGCTGAGATATTCAAATTAGTTACTGCTAAACAATAAAATATCTTGGTAAAAATTAAAAACATAGAAAATGCCAGGTGTAGGAGAGGGTATGAGTAAATAGCAGCTCTCCTGCACTGCTGATGGGGGTGTGAATTACAGCCACTTTGGAAAACTATCGGGCAGTATTTTCTGAAGTTAAATAAATGCATCACTATCCTAGCAAGTTCACCCTTTAATACAAAAGAAATGCATACATTTGATTGTAAAACATATAGATGAAGATGTTCATAGTAGTAGGACTCACGATAACCTCAAGTTGAAAATATCCTAAATAAATAAAAAATAATAAAAAATAAAAAAAATAAAATATCCTAAATATTCATTACAGAGCATGAATAAGTTAATTGTGGTATGTTCATACAATGAGACACTACATGGCAATGAAATTGGGCACAGACTCCATGACATAGATGAGTCTCACAAACATATCGCTGTGGGAAAGAAAGCAGATAGTAAGAGAACATACAGAATGACTCCACTGATGTATGATCAGATGACTGGCAGGTGAGATGTGGAAGGTGACATGGTCACATTCTGCACCTCTCTGTGTGTGCTAGACAGATGGATGTGGTCACTTTGTGAAAATTCATTGAGCTATGTGCCTTTTCTTATTTAATATTGTACTTCTAAATGTTTTTAAAGTGAATTTAAAAAGTACTCAATGTTCCTATCCTGACTGACTTGTCAAATGATGACTTTTCTCACTGTTCTTGACTGATTTCCCGCCCCATTCTTTCTTCAAACCCCATCCACAACAAATCAATGAGATTGAAATAACATTTCTGTTCTTCTGAGGAAAAGAAAGTGTACTTAGAAAACCTCTAAATGTGGCAGTAGGGGAGGAGGCTCACCACCCTCTCCCCCCTCTATTCCAACTTCTCATCATTCCATTTGCCCAGAAAATCTCTCCACCCCAGAGCAATGGCCCATCTGATCCCCCAAGTATGCCTCTTTAACATAGAATTATTTTGGAGAAGATATTCGCAAATGACACTACAGACAAAGGGCTGATATCCAAGATCTATAAAGAACTCCTCAAACTCAACACTCAAAAAAACAGATAATCACGTCAAAAAATGGGCACAAGACATGAACAGACACTTCTCCAAAGAAGACATACAAATGGCTAACAGACACATGAAAGAATGGTCATCATTACTAGCCATCAGGAAAATTCAAATCAAAACCACATTGAGATACCACCTTACACCAGTTAGAATGGCCCAAATTAACAGGACAGGAAACAACAATTGTTGGAGAGCATGTGGAGAAAGGGGAACCCTCCTACACTGTTGGTGGGAATGCAAGTTGGTGCAGCCACTTTGGAAAACAGTGTGGAGATTCCTCAAAAAATTAAAAATAGAGCTACTTTATGACCCGGCAATTGCACTACTGGGTATTTACCCCAAAGATACAGATTTAGTGAAAAGAAGGGCCATCTGTACCCCAGTGTTCATAGCAGCAATTGCCACAATTGCCAAACTGTGGAAAGAGCTGAGATGCCCTTCAACAGATGAATGGATAAAGAAGATGTGGTCCATATACAATGAATATTACACAGCCATCAGAAAAGATGAACACCCAACTTTTGTATCAACATGGATGGGACTGGAGGAGATTATGCTGAGTGAAATAAGTCAAGCAGAGAAAGTCAATTATCATATGGTTTCACTTACTTGTGGAGCATAAGGAATAACATGGAGGACATTAGGAGAAGGAAAGAAAAAGTGAATTGGGGGAAATCGGTGGGGGAGATGAACCATGAGAGAATGTGGATTCTGAGAAACAAACTGAGGGTTATGGAGGGGAGGGAGGTGGAGGGATAGGTGAGCCTGGTGGTGGTTATTAAGAAGGGCACATATTGCATGGGGCACTGGGTGTGGTGCATAAACAATGAATCTTGGAACATGAAAAAAATATAAAATTAAATTAAGATGTTAAAAAAAAGAATTATTTTGAGCTGAAGCCAATTAGGAAACAGCAAACACAGAAAAAGTCCCCCATTTTCTGCTGGAGGCAGGCTATAAATTCTCCTTCTACTGGAGACAGACTCCAACCAGACCAGAGATGGCATCAGAGGAATCTGCAAATGAACCTTCCTCTTTAGTTCTCTTCCATATACTTACCTTCCCACAGGCTGGTGCCCTGGGAAGCCTACCCTGTCATTTCACTACAAATGTAAGCCACAGTCCTGAGCTTATATGGCTTATTCTTCGTCTTAAGTTTCTCCCTGGAGATGTGCATTGTACACATTAATAAACTGTTTTTTTATCTTGTTAGTCTTTTATTTTATTTTTAAACTGTCTGAGCTAAAAACCTAAAATGGTTAGAGGTACAGGTTTCCCCCACTATCCAAAAGTAGAGCATTCCTGTGACAACTTTGGTAAACTGAAATGGCATGAAGCAAAGAAGAAATGGTTGCTAATTTAATATGGGAAGGTTTTTTAGCATTCTCAGACCCAAAAAACAACCTCCCTTAGGCTTTTCTGATATCTTAGGACACATCTTGCTAAAGGATGCATAAACTAAATGGAGATGAACCACAGGTGCTCATAGACACAGTTGTGCAAGAACTTTAATATCCCACAAGAATTTTCCACAAGAAAATTAAGGAATGTTCTGAGTCACTGCAGATGAGTTGCCAAAAGTCAATGAACTTCAGATCCTGGTGGCTGGATGCTGAGATGCTGAGTGCATTCCCGGGCAAGGAGCTTGGCAGGTCTACTCGGAGTGCACACTGCCTCTGTAAGGGCTCACTGCAAAACAAAAGCTTAACACTGTTTTCACTTTTTGCCCTTTTTTCATAAACATGACAATATTCTTCAGATTTCTTTTGGTTAGCAAAAGTTAGGAGACTAGTTAGGTCTTTGGTTAAAATAATGGTATAACGTGAACTTTTAAGAAGTAAAGGATACCTGTAGTTTTGCCTTCCTCCTACACCAGCAAAAAGTCTCCATACCATGTGCATGATGGTGTCAAGGCAGGTGACATGGGACAGTCTACTGACTCTAAGCCACTGGCTCTAGGACCTGCCTGGCCAAGCCAGCCAGAGCCTGTCCTTTGATGATTCTTTGGAGAGAGGGTTGGGTTCAAGGGTGTGTGGAAGTACTTAGCCTTCCTTAGATGGGACGTAATTGCTTCCCAAGGCTCCCGGTGTCCTCAGGCTAAATACCTATCAGCATCTGGTTGCATCAACATCCATATGTGCCCAGTACCCACCTCACCTCCTTTCCCCAGGGAGGAGTTCAGGGCACTGGAGCTCTCTGGTTTCAGAGAAGAGGAGGTCAGCCATTCTGTTACAGCAGTGATTTTTAACACTCATAGTGTCTGAGGACTTGTTAAAAATCCACTGGTTAGAACTAAGGGGAGCCCAGATAGGGACATTTTTAAAAAATACTAGAAGATGTCCATTGCAATCAAGGGAGAAAAGCCATTGGATTGAGAAGCTAGAGTTCCCCATTATTTGATCATAAAAACTACCTGATGAACACTTTAGAAATACAGATCCTCAGGCCTTCCCTTGTTATTTCATTTCATTTAATAAACATGATTCTTATGCTTAGGCCAGTTGGGGAAACACCTTTCACCAATGGGTATTGGGTCCCAGAAGCTGTTTATTCCTCCAGCAGACTTCATAAAGGATGGGACTTCATACTTGATTTTTGGTTGTAATTCAGAACATATATGTTAGATAAATGACTAACTGACTACTTCACAAAACCAATAAAATTATAGTATGTTCTGAATTACTGGAGATGAGTTTCCAATAATCAATTTACTTCAGACACTAGAGGGAAGAAACACCCGTGATAGCTAGTATCCATCTACTATGCTCTAGTCACTATAGGAGTAGCTTTGCATTTGTAATCTCATTTAATAACAGCTGTGGAAGCAAATATTATCATTCCTAATTTACAGGTAACATCAACTGAGATTCATAAAGGCCTCAGTGCTGGGTTTGCATCTTGTCCCTGCCACTTGTTTGCCATGTAAATATGACAGGTGACTTATTCTTTGTGCTTCAGCTTTATATCTGTAGAATGGATTGAATGACCTGCTATACACAATAGCCCTGCTATTGTGAGGATTAATGTCAAGTGATTAAACCAAAACTCTGTAGGCATTGAGCTATTATTATTAAGAAACATTCCCAATATCACCCACACATACCTAGTTAGGAGCAGAGTCAGAATTTGAACCCAGAATTTTTATTTCCAAACCTGTAATCTGTAGATCTTTATATATACTCTGCAAACTGGAGGTGCTTACTTTCAGAAGTGGATGAGGAACAAAGCAGGCACAGATGAACCAACGAAAGAAGGGACCAGCAACTACAAACAGTGGTCACCTTCAATGGGTTTTGAACTCTGTGTGGAAAATATTAAGCCATGAGGTTGTCACTGTGTCCCTTCAACAATGAAAGATAGCAATGAAAGATAGGCAGGTAGCACACCTAGGACATTAGTCTGAACCATCCAAGGTTCCATTTTAAAACCTGATACCCTCAACAAGAAAACATATCTGTTTCTTTGATCATCCATACCCAGAGAAACTATCTCAAATAGACAATAGATGGGCAATTGATCAGTTCAGCTGTGCAAGAACATCAGGTCCCAGTTGGTGTTTGTCCTGAAAGTAGCTTACAGAATGACCAACTAGTGTTGAAAAGCCATATGGCAGAGTTGTTAAGGGACTATATCCTGGCACCCCTACCTTTTGACCTCTGGCAGAGTTTCTTAATGTTTTTTTGCCTCAATTTCCTTGCCTAGGGCATGCCTAGGCCACTGCATGATCTCCATCACCTTTAGCCACCCCCTTCAGCCCAGCTCATGTAATGCATGAACTGTGCAATCTGACAACATGTACACATCAAAGTTTAGTGGAAAAAACAAGAGGGAGATAAAACAATTGGAAAGCCCTAGCATGGTGCCCCACTGGCAAGGGGCACCCAGCACCTGGGTCCTCACACACACACAGAGACACAAATACACACACAGAGCAGAAAAAGGGAAACACACAGACAACAGGAAGAAGTTTTCATTTGATTTCTAGTAGAAGGAAAGGAAAGAATGAGACAAAGTAGCAGAACACATTTTTAGTCCATTCATCCTAAGAGTGTTTGAAGCACCATTCCATTTCAACTTTACAACACTCTCATGAGGTACACATTAACATTCCCATTTTAAAGATGGGAACATCCTGTGTTCCCAGGTGGCTCAGTTAGTTAAGTGTCTGACCTTGGTTCAAGTCATATTCCTAGTGTCCTGGGATTGAGTCCCACATCGGGCTCTTTGCTCAGCGGGGAGCCTGCTTCTCCCTCTGCCTGCCACTCCCCCTGCTTTCATTCTCTCTCTCTCTCTTTCTGACAAATAAATAAATTAAATCTTAAAATAAAAATACGGGAACATCAAAGGGTAAAAGTTTAGAGAACAAGCTCAAAAGCATCTTGCTATGAAGAGGGTAACAAAGCTTTGGAACACCTGGGTCTGACCCTAATTCTGGGTCCTTTCTTTTCTACTTGCCTCAAGCAAGAAAAGCCAGATTTAACTTTTTATCCCTCCATTGAGGGACTGAGAGGGGACAAGAGGGAGGCTGAGGGGGTTATGCTCTGTTCTTAGAGAGACAGCGGGTTGGAGAGGCAATTGGGCATCCCAGGCTGTGGCCCGATTCTGCTGCTAAACAAGCTGTGAGGACTCCCCAGATGTCCTTTACCCTCTCTGGGACCAGGACCAGGACAAATGGAGAGGCTTTCCAGTGCTAGCACTACTGTTCCTCTCCACCTTGGCATCCATCTCTGCAAGCTTCACATCTCCTGCCCGTAGGATCCAAGTGTTCAAGAGGCTTCAAAATGCCTGGTATCTGGTTTCTCTTCCCCCCCATTTCCTCCTCTTTTTTCAGATGGAGAGCCCCATATGCTATGGAGACTTCTTTAAAATCATCATAGCCCAAAATGAGCCACTACTCTCAGGTCCCTAGCTCCTCAAGGTGACTGGGGGAGGGTCTCTTAGTATTGCTTGCCTCAAGGTGTTAGCATGTTTTAAACATGGCTCCCATGATAAAATGACTAGAGTTCAAATTCTGCATGACAGTCTCTGCATGCTTTGGGTCTCGGGGAAGCACAGGAGGGAGTGATGTAAGCAGGGAAGGGCCTGATCACTGAAGAGCTCGGGACTACAACCTTCCCCACTCTGCAAATGCATGATGAGCCAGAGGCACACACTGAACCGAAGGGCATTCTTGCAGCTGGTCCAGAGGGGAGCCAGGTTTTGACATATGAAAAGCATCAGCTCCCTGTGTGCTAAAGAGGGGCTCCTATGGAGATGTACTTCCCATTGTAAGCTACCCCATTTCCCCTTAATGTGGGATATTTGTGGGGCCAGATTCACCCACTAACCCCACACTGATAGTGAAAAGGAGCTTCTCTGAAAGGGAGAACACACTTAACACCTACCACTGAGTGAGCCTCAGATGAACAAACAAGGAGGATAGTGTTGGGAGTCATGGAATGTTCCAGAGGCCAGAACAGCACTGGGTGGAACCAAGGGAGCACAGGTCAAGGAAGGCGGGAGATTCCAGCCAGGGCACAGTATCAGGTGTCAGGGAAATTCCTCTGTATCTAGGGCCAAGGCCTGGGGAGGGCACAGGATACTCCAGCTGCAGAGCTGGGTTCAGATCCTTCAGAGCCTGAGACAAGCTGGGTGACCATACAGGACAAAGGAGCAGGAAGCAGTATCCTCCAGCTAAGAATCCTACCAGATAGAGCAGCAGGTTCTACCTGCAGCTCCTTCTGTTAGGGCCTCCTAAGAGCAGATTCGGGCGAAGAGAGGGAACCAGTCCAAGCCTGGAGGAGAGTCAGAGTGAGATGAGAGGCTTGGAGCTCAGCCGTGGTCATGGCATTGTCACCAGCCCAGAGGGAGATGGTCACTAGACTGACTGACAGTGAACAGATGTGTGGGGAAGGCAGTGCAATCTGTCCTTTGCTGAGCCCTTCCTCTTCTTCCCAGCTTACCCCCAAAGATGAGGAACTCTGGACCTCTCTTTACAAATAATGCCATTCATTCATTCATTCATTCATCTTTCAATCAGTTAGTCATTCATTCTATAATTGCCAGCTTGCTGAGCAGCTACTACCCACCAGGCACTGTGTGAGGATGGAGATGCAGTAATGGCGATAAGGACACAGGGAGAGGCTGATCCAGGACTCAAGTTCACAAGAGGTGACCCAGCTGGAGCCAACAGCTGCTTCACAAACACTAAGGTGTATGTTTGGGGGCAGGAGAGGGGAATGAGGAAAAGGAGCTATCTGCACATCTGGGTTCTAAACATGATTTGGATTTTCCAAAGGCCACACCTAGTAACAGATGTGTTTTGAGGATATCGCTGAACTAGTGACTTCAGTTTCATGTTATGTTGATCACAGGAAGTTACTGGTGTAAAGACTCAGAAGATCCCTGTTCTTATGTTCCCAGGAAAGAAAAGCCTGTGACAAAGAGAATCTTGAGGATCTGACCATCATGGAGGGAAGACATACCTGGGCAGAAGCTTCAGAGCCTGCTCACCACCTGCCAACCTCAGTGTCATTAATAGTCAAGGTACCCAGACTCACTATGCCATCCTGGGGCCTCCTCCAAAGTGAAAGCAACTCTGGCTCAAAACAGGCATTTTAGCCTTTCCTGTCCCCTCTCAGACCCTGGTCCACTGAGTGATAATATACTGAATGAGTCCCTTATTTCCACCTATGCTAATTCATGGCCCTCCTATTTTCAGCAGAGCTGGAAATACTTACTGTTGCTTGTTTGTTTGTTTTTTTTTAAGATTTTATTTATTTATTTGACAGAGAAAGAGATCACAAGTAGGCAGAGAGGCAGGCGGAGAGAGAGGGGGAAGCAGGCTCCCCGCCGAGCAGAGAGCCCGATGTGGGGCTCGATCCCAGGACCCCGAGATCATGACCTGAGCCGAAGGCAGAGGCTTTAACCCACTGAGCCACCCAGGCACCCCTGGAAATACTTACTGTTAATCCTAGGGCCACTTCAAACATTAAACAGCCTTATTCCTACCTAAGAGGATTCATCTTAGCAAAGATTAAGGATTTACCCCAAAGGGAAGTCTCTTTTCTTCTAACTTTGCCCATCACACAAAGCTCTCCCAGGATAGTGGATCCAGCTGCAAGCCAGGAAGCCTGAGTTCCCCTTTCCACCTGTCATTATTTTCCTGCCTTGGCTTAATTTCCTCTATAGGCATTAGGAGTAGGGGGGTGTTAAAAAAAGAAGAACATAGGCTTTCACTGTAGACTTCATTTTTTCATGGGGCTTGTGGTTTGATCTTGAGGGAGTTATTTCACCTCTTCATAGCCTCTAGCGCCTCAGCCCTCACTTGAAGATTATGGACTGAGGCTCTCTGAGAGTCATTAAACTAGTGACTCTAAAGTAGAATGTGGCTCTGATGCTAGGTAGTTCCCAGTCTGTTGAGGGAAGTGGCCTTCACACTTGGATAGCTCCCAGAATGAAACATGCCTGGCATGTACTAGAGTCTCTGTTAATATTTGTTGAATGAATGTGGAAACAAATATCACCATGGGAGTGCTATTGTTTTGAGCAGGCACGGCTCTGATGCTGAGAGAGCCCCCAGGAGATACAGAGCCAAGAGAGGAGGAAAACACTGCAGCCAACAAGACCTCCAGGTGTCAGGGCTGGAACTGGAAGTGGGCTAGCAAGGGTTCGGAGTGGGGTCATCCTGGGGCTCTGTGGATGGGCTTGAACAAGGTGCTGAAATAGTTAGGGAAGGCTTCCGGGTTTTCAGAGGTGTGTGGGTGGCATGCAGTTGGGTTAGGAAGGAAGGACCAGGGCCAGAAGGCTGGGTGGAGTGAAGGGAAAAGGTAATCCCAGAAGAGGAATTAGCCCTTGAAAATTTCTGAAGGAGAGGGGTGAAGGTGTGGTTGGTGAAGGCAAAGCAGGTTTACCCAGACTAGCAACCAGTCAGGAAGGGGTGGGGTTGGGGGGGATACTTAAGTAATCTGAATGTGTATAGTTCAATGGAATTAGGAGAAAGATGGAAGAAATGGATTGGATCCCCAGACAAGGAGTCTGTAATCAGTCAGTCGATGACCTCTAGCATCTACCTTTAAAAGGCAGAAAACTGTTTCCCATCTCAGGTCTTCTGCGCACCTCTCCCACTTGTTCATGTGCCCAAATGTATCCTAACCCACAAAAGAGGAGGAACAATCCCCTCAAGAGAAGAGAGAGCAAGAAGATAGCAAGGCCACAAAAAGGCCTCTGATCTTCCTCCAAGTTTAACTCATTAACCCCTCCAGGAAGCCTGTGGCTCACCCCTCCCCAAACACAAGCCCTATGCCTGGTCTAAGGGGGAGGGTGGCACTGAGAATTAGGCATCGGTGACATCATTGTCACAGAGCCTATGCCAAAAAATATCAGGTGGGTGGTTTTCATCACAAAAGCTGATCCAACTGGTAATTGAGGGGAGTAGGGTGACTCATGTTTGACAGGTAAGGAATGAAAACAGAGGGGGCCTGGGGTGATTCTGTTTCCTTGAGGCAGGGCTCATTCATCCTATAAAAAGCCAACTGGCTGCTGACTTCACATCAGACCAGAGCAACCAGACACCCCATTCTCGGTGTACCCGGTAAGTCTCTGATTGGAACCAATTTGAAATGCAGGTTTACTTTTTTTGTTGTTGGAAACTGGATAAAGGCAAATGTGTAAGAGGACTGATGAGGATTTTAATTAGAGAGAGAATACTGGGCATTTTTTATTAAAGCACAGTTTGGATATGAAGGGAATTAGGGGCAAGTAAGTCTGCCACTTTGGTGAACAGCCATGGGACTGGGGGCCAGGGAGGAGACAGGTTTGTGCAAGTACCGACAGTGAGTTAGTGGCAGGATTGTGACTAGGACTCTCAGGCCTGGGCACTTTCAGCAACACCACTGTATTCTCTGTTTATGACACTTATAAAACGTTAGTTCATGAGATGAGCCTCTACTATGAATTTGTTATTTTTTTTAAAAAGATTTTGTTTATTTATTTGACACAGAGAGATCACAAGTAGGCAGAGAGGCAGGCAAAGAGAGAGGGGGAAGCAGGCTCCCTGCTGAGCAGAGAGCCCGATGCGGGGCTTGATCCCAGGACCCTGAGGTCATGACCTGGGCCGAAGGCAGAAGCTTTAACCCACTGAGCCACCCAGGCACCCCGAATTTGTTATGTTTGAGGCACCATGTTAGGTACTTTGGGTAAATCAGATCATTATGGATCTCATTCAGCAAGTTCACAGTCTAGCAGGGAAGATAATGCATGCTGATACATAGATGAAATGCAAAGCAGGTAGTGATTGGTATGAGAACAAAGGGACAGGGAAGGGCTATTTGGGGAAGCCATGCGCAGTATCTCATGCTGATAATGCAAGATGTGAGCTACAATGGAGGCATATTTAACAAGCAGAAATGGGAAGGAGAGCACTTCAGAGCAGACTGTATAAGTAAAGGCAGAATGAGGTCAGAGGAGCTGAGACTCACAGAGGCATTTTGTAATTCACAGGTGGGCTGCATGGTCCTGGGGGTGGGTAGACTGCAGTTGTTTCTATAACGTCACTTTCCAAAAGACCTCAATGTAGTCCTGGGTACTTGTCAATGAGGGATATGACATGTTTGGGGAAGAAAGGTTGCTGAGGAATAAGCCCCACTGAAATGGAACAAACGAATTGACTTTAACTCCTCCTCTTGAAAGTGCCCAGAAATTATCAAAGCATATTTTACTTTTCAAGTGTGTGGGGGGTGGTCAGCCAGAGGAGGTGAGGGGCTGTAAAGAAACATTTGGCAATGAACATGGCATCCATCCTAGATAATCCCTGGTTAAATCATCTGTTTTCTGTGTAGGTCCAGCCTCCTGTGAAGCATGAGTTCCCACCAACAGAAGCAGCCCTGTACCCCTCCCCCCCAGCCTCAGCAGCAGCAGGTGAAACAACCCTGCCATCCTCCACCCCAGGAACCATGTGTCCCCAAAACCAAGGAGCCATGCTACACCAAGGTGCCAGAGCCCAGCCACCCCAAGGGTCCAGAGCCCTGCAACCCCAAGGCTCCAGAGCCTTGCCACCCCAAGGCTCCAGAGCCCTGCCATCCCAAAGCTCCTGAGCCCTGCCACCCCAAGGTTCCTGAGCCATGTCCCTCAATGGTCACTCCAGCACCAGCTCAGCAGAAGACCAAGCAGAAGTAATAGGGTCCACAGTCAAGCAAGCCCTGGGAAGCCGAAGACCGGATGCTGAATACCCTCTCCCATTCTGCTCCTGTGTCTTACTTACGATTAGCATGCTGTCACCCTGAGTCATACCCTCCCTCTTCGCACCCTCACATTGCTCTGGAGGGCTCTGAGCCTCTGAATGATGCTAAGAGTCTCACTGACTGAGCTACTCATTTACCTGTTCAGGGCTCATCCAAAGAGGGGCCTGGAGATCAAGTGGATCTTTCCTGCCCTGTCCCCATTAAACCATTTTTAACTCCATAGCTGGCTGTGCTTGTCGTTGACTGACTCAACTTTTTCCTTGTTCTCTCATCATGAAGCAGCAAATGGCCTGGCACAGGCACTGAGAGCATGGGTGTGTGTGTGTGTGTGTGTGTGTGTGTGCGCACGTTTGTGTGTGTGCACGCTTGTGGGCTGGCAATGGGTCAAGGCTACCCAGAGCCTGCTACTTTGGGAAGCCTTAGCTAGAGCAGGACTTCTTTCACCTGAGTGACTTCTATCTGAGTATAGATGGTACCTGTTTCAAGCCATCTCTGACTCAATCTTGGCCCCCAAGTTGCCCTTTTTCTGTTTGGTTTATTTCTTTATTATTATTTTTTATCCCAAAGAAATAGTGCTTGTAAAAATTCCAACATGATTATTCATGCATCATCCCTTGCTGATGCCCCAACACATGGAGCCAAACCCTGAATCACTCATACTCACAGAGACACACACATACAGACTTCTGCACACACTGACACCCCAAATCACATCACACACACACACACACACACACACACACATGCTGATTTGATCACCCTAGTCCCTCTTTATCTTTCACTGAGACCCCATACTATAATAGCAGGACAAAAGGAGAGTAGAATCCACAGTGCCTGCCTCAGAGCCTAAGGGAACGATCTTCACCCCATTCCATGTAAATAGACACTCATGCAAATATGTACTGACACCAAAACACACACATACCTCTCCCTGCTCACTTGGGTCCCCCCTCCCCAACCTCTCTCCCCACATATACAGGGTACCTTTCCAAAGAGAACATAAATATAAATGCATCAAAGTAGAAAAAAGAAAGTTTAGGTAGGTTTCAGAAGGAAGACTGTTTAATGCAGATAAGACGGCCTGAAATTAAGGGAGAGTAGGTCATCACCAGGTAAAATGTTAGGGTGAAAGGACACTTTAAAACACCTAGCAAGCCCATTCAGCTTCCGGATAAAACTGATATCCTTTCCCAGAAATGGGAAGATAATTCATCAAGACCACCCAGAAATCATATTTCTGAGTCATAACCAGAGCTCAGCTCTTCAGATTCCTACCATCTGCTCTCTCCCTCAAGAAGACAGCCATATCTTCTTGATGTTGTTGGTGACCAGCAAAAAGTCTGGAAGCTGAGAGATCAACAGGATTTCCAGAGGGGCTGCAGTGGTCACTGGCAAATGAACCCTACTCATATAATAACATCAAGCGGATATGAGGCAGGCAACAGATGTCAGGTGACAGATGTGTTGCCCATCACCTGCCTCATACCTGTATGATGTGCAAGCACTCCAGATATGTCTGGAAAGAACTCCAGAGAAATTTGGAGACTATAAGAAAAAAATTATCCAGCAAAGCTTTGCAAGTTGATGAGTAATCATCAGACTGGGAGGAGAGAATGCTGTCACCTGAGTATGCAAGGTTTGTGCATATTCAGGGGATTTCAGATTGCTGCTTGTTGGCACGATGGGTAATGTCAGCAATCACTCTAGGGGCAGTCACCATTACAGGGGCAGGCCGTCACTGGAGACATGGTTGGTGACACATTGCTATTAGGGGCATAAAGTAAAGAAATGATCTTAGTAAAAATCCTTATACACCTGCATGCCTTCTGCATTCCACTGGGAAATAGGCATTCAGACACACAATGATTTATTTATAAGTGTCATCACTTCAACATTATATATAATGGCAAAAAAAGTTAGGAGAGAAACAACATAAATTCTCCCAAAGGAAAATTGATGGAACAAAGCATTTTATCTGTCATGAAATATACTGTGATCATAAAATAATATTTAGTCATATGGAAAAATGTTCGGAAAATTTCAAGATCATTTAAAATATGGCATGTGACACATAACATCTTTGTTAAAAATGTATGGAGATATGTATAAATTTTTTAAAATCTGGCATAAAATACAGCAAAACTTAATCAGTGACTATATTGGGATGGAGAATAAAAGTTATTGGTTATTTTATTCTTTGAATGGTTCTACATTTTATTAATTAATTAGTTAATTAATAGTGCAGTGGTGGGAGGGGCAGAGGAAAAGAGAGAATCTTAAGCAGTCTCCAGGCTCAGCACAGAGCCGGATGCAGGGCTTGATCCCAGGACCCTGAGATGATGACTTGAGCTGAAATCAAGAGTCAGATGCTCAACCACCTGAGTCTCTCAGGCACCACTAAATGTCTCTATATTTTAAACACATTCTACATCACAGATTGGAATTATACTTATTTATAACACTTCTTTCACATGTTTAAAAAAAAACAAAGCTGTCCAAGATGTCCATGAGCTAGAGAAAATATGTTTTCCAGAAACTTCTCAAAGCCCTGAAGCAATTTCTGGGCCAGCTTCCCACAAGAAAAAGAGGGGGGTACAGTTAAGCCTTTTTAAAAATGATATTCTATACAAACCCCGCGACCACCAAGGGTTAAATAAGGTTATGGGGCAGGAGTGAGCTCCTCTTCCCTCTGCTCCTTTCCTTCTCAGTAAAAGAATGCCATTCTCCCAGCCAACAGTAGAGGGCAGGATACTGCTTTCAGGTGAGGAATTTGAGGGACAAACTACACACAGGTTGGGAGATTGTAGGTGCATGGTGCTGTTGCAATCTCACCTGTGCAAATAAAGGAATGCACATTCGATTCTTTTCATGGATAGATCTTGGTTTCTTGGTTTCTTCATGATCATGTTTCTCTGTCCTAGGAGCACCTCGGTATGCTGAAGGAAAAAGAAGATAGTACCTAGTTTAGAGGAGGACTGTTCAATAAGAGAGTTCAGCTAGACTGTGGGCTGTTTTCTCCTGTGTCTGACTCAGAAGAGCCTCTTTTCCAGGTGTTTATGCCAATCTCTTTTCCAGCTGGCTTCCTGCGTCTGCCTACATAATGTCCTTGACTCTCCACCAAGTTGCTCCTCTTGTTCCCCTTTTCCTCCTGTCTCTTTTCTGCTGTATGTTCAACACCCCCAATCCAGGCACCCCACATCTCTGCAGAGCCAGGTGTCTGCCAAATGATAGGAGTTTATTTGATGTCTGCTGGGATGTTGAATAGTCTGTACCTTCACCAGAAGATGCTATGAATTTGAGGGCAATTCTGAACCTCGCTCCATGAGCACTCAGTGCCTGTGTCATTCAAACTGCCAGGTGAAGTGGGGTCTCCAGTCCTGAGCCTTTGCCTGACATAGTATCATGGCTGCCCAATCCTGTTAGGATTTTCACAGGGCTTGCGTGTTAGCCCAGCTGTTCCACTTCCCTATGAGAGGGGCCTCCTGACCCTACAAATGGCTCTTCCTCATAATTGCCACTCTTTTAAAATTTTATTCTCAATCTGTATTAGAGAATCAATCAGGTGAGTTGGAATTCTTGATAATCATGTCTTTTTTTTTTTTTTTTTTTTTTCAAGAAAACACATGACAGATATCAGGGTATGATATCTTGGAACATTGGCATCTTTTTCTAAAAACCTTTAGTTTCATGGCACATAATGATGATTTCTTATGAATACAATTTAGAATTTGAATCCTGGGTTTTTTTGTTGAATCCAACCAACATTTGCTATTTCACAAGAGAATTTTCTTTGATGACATAAGAATGGAGTATCTGTATAATATAGAACGAATTGTTGAAAAGGAAAAAAATGCCAAATAAGAAGGCAGCCACTCATTAAAATCATAGATTTAGGTGATCAAAAAAATACCCTCACAGATTAGAGAATTTCCCAGCTCGTAATATGAGCATTGGTTTCTCTCACCTCTGCCAACACCTTCACTTGCTTTCTTTGAACTTCCCTGAGTTCAAATAAAAGCAAAAACAGTGCAGCCTTTTTTTGCTATCACCTGGAATTCCATCCGTGTGTCTTGACCATGCCCCTTCTAGTGCTTAGAGACATCGACCCCAAAATGCCCAGTAACTTACACGACTCCACAGAACTCATCTTGCCATTGTCAGCATTTATTTTTTCAGTATCAACCTATAGAAGTCAACACCTCCCAGTGTCCACCCACACAGTATCCACCCTAGTCATGTCCACAATGCCAGCTGATGTGTTTGCCCTGTGATGCTGCCTCCATTCAGCTAGCTGCAGTGAAACCCCCAAAAGCATGAAAAGCCTCAAAAGCTTACAGGACTAAAACACAACAAGCATAAGTGGTTTTTTCTTTCAGAGGATTTCCATCACATTTCCTTCAAAGCCTATTCTTCTAATGGGAGATGGCATTTTCCATAGGTTCCATTCATAATCTCCTTGGAGAGATAGCAAGGGATTGACTTCCTTCTGGAATTTGTTATTTTTAACATTCCAGGAATCAGCTGAGAAAGCATCGTTCTTAGCCATGCCACACTTGCAGGTTCCAATGCCATCCTATACAAGTTTCTGTGGAGATGGAAATGTTCTCAATCTATGCAGTCCGGTACAGTAGCCACCAGCCACGTGTGGTTATTGAGATCACGAAATGTGGCTGGTGGCTGGCATGACTGAAGAACTAAATTTTTAATCAGATTCAAGTTTAATTACATTTATGTGTTAAGTCTTCAAATATTTATTAATTCATTAAAAATACCAAATATAAATCCATGGCAAATTCACATAAAAACAACTATATTTTCCTAAACAAAAGAATTAGTCACAAGAGTAGCACGGTTTTAAAAATACCTTTAATGTCTGTGTTAGTGGAATATAGTTGCTCTCTCATATCTGCTTCTGCATTCAATCTGTTGTGATGTGTTGTTTCAGTTGAAGAATATGGAGAAAATACAACTTCACACAAATATGTAGCTGGGAAACAGATGTATTTTAGTAACTTTCATATAATTAATTATGGATATCCTTTGACACTATACCAAAACTCAACAAATAGTAGTTTCCTAAAGATTAGTTGTGGAGAGAAAGAAAAGCTCTTCTCAACTCTCAAGGTCTTCCAACTGAACTAAAAATTATATTTAGATGAGATAGATTAACAGGAAAAAAAACCACAAAGTTTTATTCTATGCAGATGGAAGCCCAATAAGGAAATGGAGACCCAAAGAAATGACCAAGACAGGCAGTTTTTATAACTTTTAGAAAGAGAGACAATAAAATCTGTGAGGAATTCACAAGCAAGAAAAACTTAACTTTGAGAGCTTCATTTAGTAAGGGATTCTAAACAGAGTTTGGACTGGAGTGGTAAATTAGTAAAAAGTAACAGTCTTCTCTGCTCTAAATTTCCCACCTCTGGTGATGAGGGTGTCTCTTTACCACCTGCTACAGGGAGGCTACCTTTGACCCGGGGAGATTTATTGCCTGCTTTCAGAGGAATGGAGGAAGATCTGACTGCCTTTTTTTTTTCTCTTAAGTAATTTTTGTTTAAAATAACAAATAAACCAAAGTGGGATTTTTTTAAATTTTATTTTATTTTTTCAGTGTTCCAAGATTCATTGTTTATGCACCACATCCAGTGCTCCATGCAATGTATGCCCCCCATTACCCACCACCAGGCTCACCCATCCCCCCACACCCCTCCCTTCCAAAACCTTCACTTTGTTTCTCAGAGTCCACAGTCTCTCATGGTTCGCCTCCCCCTCCAATTTCCCCCAATTCACTTTTCCTTTCTTTCCCCTAGTGTTCTCCATGTTATTCCTTATGCTCCACAAGTAAGTGAAACCATATGATAATTGACTTTCTCTGCTTGACTTATTTCACTCAACATAATCTCTTCCAGTCCTGTCCATGTTGATACAAAAGTTGGGTATTCATCCTTTCTGATGGAGGCATAATATTCCACCGTATATATGGACCATATCTTCTTTATCCATTCATCTGTTGAAGGGCATCTTGGCTCTTTCCACAGTTTGGCGATTGTGGCCATTGCTGCTATGAACATTGGAGTACATATGGCCCTTCTTTTCACTACATCTGTATCTTTGGAGTAAAAACCCAGTAGTGCAATGGCAGGGTCATAGGGTAGCACTATTTTAATTTCTTCAGGAATCTTCTTTCCAAAGTGGCTTCACTAACTTGCATTCCCACCAACAGTGTAAGAGGGTTCCACTTTCTTCACATCCTCTCCAATATTTGTTGTTTACTGTCTTGTTGATTTTGGCCATTCTAACTGGTGTAAGGTGGTATCTCAGTGTGGTTTTGATTTGAATTTTCCTGATGATTAGTGATGATGAACATTTTTTCATGTGTCTATTAGCCATTTGTATGTCTTCTTTGAAGAAGTGTCTGTTCCTATCTTCTGCCCATCTTTTGATGTGATTATCTGTTTTTAGAGTGTTGAGTTTGAGGAGTTCTTTATAGATCTTAGATATCAGACCTTTGTCTGTAGTGTCACTTGCGAATATCTTCTCCCATTCTGTGGGTTGCCTGTTTGTATTGTTGACTGTTTCCTTTGCTGTGCAGAAACTTTTTGTCTTGATGAAGTCCCAAAAGTTCATTTTCGCTTTTGTTTCCTTTGCCTTTGGAGACATGTCTTGAAAAAAGTTGCTGTGGGATCTTAAACAATTTTAAATAATCATTTATATTTTGTTACATTAAAATCCATTGCTCTGGAAAGAAGAAGTAAAATGGTCTTTATTTGCAGACATTACTGTCTATGTAGAAAATGCCAAGGAATTTTCTTTTGAATCCTACAACTAATAAGTGAGTGTAGCATGTTTGCAGGATACAGATACACCAAAAACCAATTGCATTTCTACACACTGGCAATGAAGAGTAAAAAGTGAAATAAAAAATGTGATGCCATTTAAAATTGCTCCAAAGAAAATGAAATACTATTAATCTAAGCAAATGTGCAGGATTTGTATGATAAATATAAATAAAATGGGTGAAAGAAACCAAAGAACACCTTGATAATTTGAGAGACATAATGCGTTTGTCTATTAGATGTCTCAAAATAGTAAGAATGTCAACATGTCCTAAATTAACTTACAGGATGAACACAATTCTTAAAATCTCTGCAAGACTTTTTGTAGACATAAACAAGTTTACTTTAAAATTCTTAAGGAAATTAAAATGTCCTAGAATATCTAACATAATTTTGTAAAAGAAGAATAAACTGGAGAGAACCGCTTTTTCCAATGATAAGTACTGTATAGGTACAGTAATCAAGACAGCATAGCACTGGTGGAGGATGTACACTTGGATCAATGGAACAGAGTAGAACCATCAAAGAGACATCCACACATATACCCAATCAATTTTTTATGAGAGGGCAAAGGCAGTACAACAGAGGAAGGATCACCTTTATAACAAATAAATATATCACCTTTATAACAAATAAATAGTGCTAAATTGGACAGTCATAGGTAAAAGAATTAAGTTGAACATCACATTTTATACAAATACTAACTCAAAATGGATTGTGTACCTAAATAAAAGACATAAAACACAATAAACTATTTTGAAATAAGGGGAAAAGTCTTTGGGACCTAGAACCAAGCAAAGGGTTCTTTTTTTAATGTCCATCATCTATTTCACCAATCCACCACCCCCCTCCCCACCAGTTACCATCAGTTTGTTCTCCTTAGTTAAGAATCTTTCTTGGTCTGCCTCTTTCTTCCTTCCTTCCTTTCTTCCTTCCTTCCTCTCTCTCTCTTTCTTTCTTTTTCTTTCTTCTTTCTTTCTTTCTTTCTTTTCTTTCTTTCTTTCCTTCTTTCCTTCCTTCTTTCTTTTTATCATTTGCTCCCTTCTTTTGTTTCTTAAATTCCACATATGGGTGAAATCATATGATATTTGTCTTTCTCTGAATGACTTATTTTGCTTAACATTATACTCTAGCTTCATCCATGTCATTCCAAATGGGAAGATTTCATTCTTTTTATGACTGAGTTATACACATGCATACCACCTCTCCATGCAATCAACATGCTATATCACATTAATAAAAGAAAGGAATATCCATTGGGGAATATATGCCAGAAAAATGAAAACATTTTCACACAGAGAGTTGTACATGAATGTTCATAACAGCTTTATCAGAAATAGCCCACAACTGCAAACCCAAACTATGGAAAGAGTCCAGATGTCCATCGACAGATGAATGGATAAAGAAGATGTGGTATATACGTGCAATGGAATATTATGCAGCCATCAAAAATAAAATCTTGCCTTTTGCAACAACATGGATGGAACTAGAGGGTATTAGGCTAAGTGAAATAAGTCAATCAGAGAAAGACAATTATCATATGATCTCACTGATATGTGCAATTTGAGAAACAAGGCAGAGGATCATAGGGAAAGAGAGGAAAAAATGAAACAAAATGAAACCATAGAGGGAGACAAACCATAAGAGACTCTTAATCTCAGGAAAAAGACAGAGTTCCTGGAGTGGAAGGGGGTGTGAGGGATGGGTGGCTGGGTGATGGACATTGGGGAGAATATGTTTTGTGATGAGTGCTGTGAATTGTGTAAGACTGATGAATCACAGACCTGTATCCCTGAAACAAATAATAAATTATATGTTAATAATAATAATAAAAAAGAAATAGCCCCAAATTAGAACTTACCTAAATGTTCTTCAAAGAAGGAAGGATTAAAAAAGCTATGGTACATTATTACTATGGAATACTATTTAGCAATAAGAAGGAGTAGAATATAGATATGCACACCACAACAGCTTAAACAAATCTCAAGGAAAATGCTGAGTAGAAAAAAAGCTAATCTTAAAAGAATACAAACTGCATGATTCTATTTATAACATTTGTGAAATAACATCATTATAGGGATGGCAAACATATTAGTAGTTGCCAATAGTCAGGGATGTAGGGAGAGGAGAAGTGAGTGTAGCTATAAAAGGGCAAATGAGGGAGTCTTGAGGTTATGGTAAAGTCATGTCACTTGATTATATTAGTGGTTATGTGAAGCTACACATGTGATAAAATTGCATCGAGCTATACACATGTGCATGCACACACACGCATGAATGCATGTGTAACTGGTAAAATCTGAATAAGCTCAGTGGAATGTATTAAGGTCAATCCCCTGTTTTTGATATTATACTACAATCATGTTAGTATTACAGAAGGTTGGGTGAAGGTATACATTTCTTTGCACCTACTTGTAAATCTATAATTACTTCAAAATTAAAAGTTAAAAAAATATATATTTATATATGTGTATGTATAAAATATATATACTTTATATACATGTGTATATATGTAAATATACACGCATATATAAATATACACACACATATGTGTATATATAAATATATATGTGTATATACATATGTAAATGTATATATATGTATGTACATTATATGTATGTATGTATATTATATATGTGTATGTATTTTTATATGTGTATGTATATATACATACATATAAATGTATATATGTGTATATATGTATAGTCTGAAGGCAGAAACTGTTGTGAGAATACATCTAAACATTTAAGAGATCATTCTTTCCCCATATGTGTTCTTAGTACCCTTGTCAAAAACCAGTTGACTGTATATGTGTAGATTTATTTCTGGGCTCTCTATTCTGTTCAATCAATCTATGTGTCTGTCTTTATGCCAGTACCATACTATTTTATTTTATCTTATTTTTTTTTTTTTTGGTGTTACCGCTTATTTTATTTTATTTATTTATTTATTTATTTTTCCCCAAATACTTTTTTATTTTTTCAGTGTTACAAGATTCATTGTTTATGTACCACACCCAGTGCTCCATGCAATATGTGCCCTCCTCAATACCCACCACCAGGCTCGCCCATCCCCCCTCCCCCTCCCCTCCAAAACTCTCAGTCCCTTGTTCTGAGTTCACAGTCTCTCATGGTTCTTCACCCCTCCAATTTCCTCCAAATTCACCCCTCCCCTCCCTCTCACAATGTCCTCCGTGTTTTTCCTTACGCTCCACACGTAAGTGAGACCATATGATAATTGACTTTCTCTGCTTGACTTATTTCACTCAACATAATCTCTTCCAGTCCAGTCCATGTTAAAATAAAAGTTGGGTATTCGTCCTTT
>CM052900.1:71293276-71346419 GCA_028534135.1 Potos flavus | reverse complement strand
CGCACCTGTGGCCATTGCTATGAACATTGGGGTACATGCGGCCCTTCTTTGTATTGCATTTGCATCTTTGGGGTAAATACCCAGTAGTGCAATTGCAGGGTCATAGGGTAGCTCTATTTTTAATTTCTTGAGGAATCTCCACACTGTTTTCCAAAGTGGCTGCACCAACTTGCATTCCCACCAACAGTGGAAGAGGATTCTCCTTTCTCCACATCCTCTCCAACATTTGTTGTTTACTGTCTTGTTGATTTTGGCCATTCTAACTGGCCTGAGGTGGTATCTCAGTATGGTTTTGATTTGAATCTCCCTGACGACTAACGATGATGACCATTCTTTCATGTGTCTGTGAGCCATTTGTATGTCTTCTTTGGAGAAGTGTCTGTTCTTGTCTTCTGCCCATCTTTTGATGTGATTATCTGTTTTTAGAGTATTGAGTTTGAGGAGTTCTTTATAGATCTTAAATATCAGACCTTTGTCTGTAGTGTCATTTGCAAATATCTTCTCCCATTCTGTGGGTTGCCTGTTTGTTTTGTTGGCTGTTTCCTTTGCTGTGCAGAAGCTTTTTATCTTGATGAAGTCCCAAAAGTTCATTTTCGCTTTTGTTTCCTTTGCCTTCGGAGACATGTCCTGAAAGAAGTTGCTTTGGCTGATGTCGACGAGGTTACTGCCTATGTTCTCCTCTAGGATTTTGATAGATTCCTGCCTCACATTGAGGTCTTTTATCCGTTTTGAGTTTATCTTTGTGTATGGTGTAAGAGAATGGTCAATTTTCATTCTTCTATATATAGCTGTCCAATTTACCCTGCACCATTTGTTGAAGAGACTGTCTTTTTTCCACTGGATATTTTTTCCTGCTTTGTCAAAGATTATTTGACCATAGAGTTGCGGGTCCATATCTGGGCTCTCTAATCTGTTCCACTGGTCTATGTGTCTGTTTTTGTGCCACTACCATGCTGTCTTGGTGATCACCCCTTTGTAGTACAGCTTGAAATCAGGCAAGAGCATTTTCTTTGAATAATGGCATATAGAGGGAGAGTCTTCATAGTAAAACACAAGTTTCTGGTAAGGAAAAATGCTAAATAGAAAGGAAGGGGAAGCAATCCAATGTTACAATGATGGCTTTAGGGGCTGAATAAAAATCTTCACAGGATAGACAAATACTGCCCTAGCTCATCAGATGAACTTTGCTATCTTCCCATGCAGGAGAGACCCTCTGTTAACTCAGTCACCTATTTTTTTAAGATACTGCTAACTAATGAGAAAGAAAGTTGCCTTACCAGCCACCTCCTGCAACCACACCTGCTTATCCTGTGACATCTTCCCTCAGCTCCTGAAACATGGTGTTCAAGTGTCCATCACCTTCCACACTTCTGGAAAGCCCACCTTGCCACTGTGCACCACCACAGGATCTTTCCCAGTGTCCACCTCTCCAGTAACCACCTACACAGTGTCTGCCCAAACCTTCTCCTTTGAAGGCCCCTTTACATTTCCCAAAGGTAACAAAGCCTTAGCAACTGGCAGAGACAAAACACCACAGTGACAAATGGATCCTCCCTTTCACGACACTGCATAAAATGCTCTCCATAGGGTGCCTGGGTGGCTCAGTTGGTTAAGAGACTGCTTTCAGTTCAGGTCATGATCCTGTGAAGCATGAGTTCCCATCAGCAGAAGCAACCCTGCACCCCTCCCCTACAGCCTCAGCAGCAGGTGAAATAGTTCTGCAAACCTCCACCGCAGGAACCGTGTGCCCCCAAAAGCAAGGAACCATACCACCCCAAAGTTCCTGAGCCCTGTCACCCCAAGTTTCCTGAGCCATGTCCTTCAACAGTCACTGCAGCACCAGCTCAGCAGAAGACCAAGCAGAAGAAATGGGGTCCACAGCCAAGCAAGCCCTTGGGGAGCCAACAGCTGGATTCTGAATCTCCTCCTATTCTGCTTTTGCGTCCCATTTGCCTTGCAGCTAGCATGATGTCACCCTGAGTCATAACCCCTCCTCATTTGCACCTAAAAACATGTGCTATGAAGTTTTCCTTCACAACACCCTAAGCTCCTGAGGCTCTGATTTAGGCTGTGGGGCTTGGTACCTTAGAACCTCAGTTCCAACTGTTAAAGATTCATCTGAAGAAGGACATAAGGTGAAAACAAGAGGATCAGCTCTGTTCTTCCCCCATTAAATGCACTTTCAACTCCATTGCTGATTATGTACAGTGGTCTGACTCAATGCCTTCCTTTCCCTTGTGAAGTGGGACCTATACACAGGTTAGTAAGGAAGGCCTCACTCAGAGGCATCTGGTCCTGGTTGTTTGTGGGGGAGGGTGGAGTTTGCCCCCACAGAGCCTTCCTGGGGTGGCAACTGGAGGTTGCACAGTGCCACCAAGAGGCTGTTGCTTTGGGCCTCTAGGACTGGAGCAGGGCTCCTCTTCATCTCAGTGAGTCACATCAGAATCTTGTTAGTGCCTGTCCAAGCTGACTCTGACTTTCTGCCCCCAAATATAGCTTCCAGATTGCTGACTGATCCAGCTAATTCCTGATTATTTCAAAGGATGTTGTTTCTACATATGTGACTCTGCTCCTCATTTCCTGATACCCATAATTCAAATTCTCAAATATATCCAAAGACTTGGAGCCTCCACTTGTGTTATCTCAACCAATCCTCTTCCATTCACTGAGTGCCCACTCTGTGCCAGAAAGATGATGGGGATTCATGGTGCTTGCTTTGGGCATTTACAGTCTTCTAAAGGGGTGTACTTCACTCCCTGCTTCACCACTCACAAAAACACATTGACATACTCATGCATGATAGTGAGGGAGTCTCCCAGAGTAACACAAGAGCTTATCCTCTAGATCTTCCAAGTGGAAGCTATTTACTTCACACATGATATGATAGGAGCCACAGAGAGTGAGGACTATGAAGCCCACCATCCCATCTTCTTAGAGTGTAGAAATGTCAACTGTACATTTTTATATATACATATATATTCATGAATATATATATGTATGTATTCATTTTTAAAAAGTATGTTTCTTTTTTTATGTTACTGAAAGAAAAAGCAAATTTTCCTTCAGCAGTATGAAAAGAGACACATTTTTCCTAAGAAATAATAAACAAATCATGAGCATTTGGTAGAACTCAAGCAATGGTGCCACTTTTGATCATAATGTTTTTACCTTATTACATTCTTTAAGATTATAACATCTGTTTGAAAATATTCACCCTAAAAGTCTTAAGATCTTAAATGTCTTCTTGTTTAATTGAAAGGTAAAGTCTACTATCATATTCAAGTAAATACTGCTTCCTAAGACCAGAACCAACACTAACCAAACAAACAGAAAAATGTGTTCTGATCATGCTATGTTTATTCATCAGCATATATAGATTCTGCTATAACAAACATCCTCCCTCCTTCAGTTGTTGTGTCTCAGCCCAGTAGAAGTTATTTCTTACTTATTT
Source organism: Potos flavus (assembly GCA_028534135.1). Taxonomy (NCBI): domain Eukaryota; kingdom Metazoa; phylum Chordata; class Mammalia; order Carnivora; family Procyonidae; genus Potos; species Potos flavus. The sequence continues at coordinate 71,342,968 of CM052900.1, read as the reverse complement.
CCAAATTCAGTATGGGTTTGCCAAGTCTTTGCTCCATGTAGTCATAAAGGGAGACAGGTTCCTCCCCACATATGGTCTCACCATCACTGAATGCCTTGCCCTTCTCTGAATTCAGGTACAAGAGCATGGAAATCAACTGGTAAGGGGAAGACACCTGGAATGAGTGGTGAGGTACATCCATTCTGTGCATAAGAAGGGCTTAGGTGGGGCTTGGTCACATTATCCTGTATATCTCACAAAGAGATATACTACAAAAAAAGGTAGTATATCAGTGTACAAAGAGGAAAGTAGCTCTGGTGGGTCCTCCAAGCTCTGCCACAGGCTATGCTTCTGATCCTCAAAATATCCATTTACTCCTTGTATCTCATTAGCAGAACTCAATCCCCCAAGGAGGGGAAAAAACATAATCTAGAGTCAAAATCTCAAGTTTCTAGGTGATATGAAATTCTCTCTACCAAGTTTTCTTATGACTCTTACTGGTTCAGCAAACTATGAGATAAACAGATGAACCATTTCTTCCTGTTACCCAGCATTCAATGGTGACATGGGTATAGGAAAATTAAAAAGAAACTACCATATGCAAGGGAAAATAGTGGGAGTCAAATGGCATCAGTAGGCCCTAGTATTTTGACATATAGCTGGGCAGGAACTGTGAAGCCATTCTCTTCCCCACTCCGACATCCAGAAGTGACAGAAGACCTAAGACAAGGTCTTGATTCTGCTCTTTGGAAGATACTCCTTTTTCCTTCATGGTCCATCATTCTGCTATTGGTAGGATTATTTCTTTTACAAGATCAAATACTAAGTGTGTGTTGTGGATAGTGCCTTCCTTGTTTAAATAAACTTTGTAGCTCACTTTCTAACCAAGTGTGATTTTAAGGCTTTCAGAAACATATTTTGTTTTGTATGAGATCCAGCCTGTGGCTACTTTGAGGATATGATTCCTGAAAAACTTCATAGACTTCTTTCTTTCTTTCTTTCTTTCTTTCCTTTTTTTTTTTTTTTTTTGTGAGGCTCACAAATTATAATTTTATTTTATTTTTTCAGTGTTCCAAGATTCATTGTTCATGCACCACACCCAGTGCTCCATGTAATATGTGCCTTCCCCAATATCCACCACCAGGCTCACCCAACCCCCCAACCCCCTCCCCTCCAAAACCCTTAGTTTGTTTATCAGAGTCCACAGTCTCTCATGGTTTGCTTCCCCCTCTGATTTCTCCCAATTCACCCTTCCTTTCCTTCTCCCAATGTCCTCCTTATGCTCCACACGTAAGTGAAACCATATGATAATTGACTCTCTCTGCTTGACTTCATAGACTTCTAATCTATTTGCTTCCAATCAATTCTATAAGGAGTAACTATATCCAGTTTTTTCCCCAGAAAACATTCCTTTTGAAAGATTGACTGATTGATTGATTTTTAGAAAGAGAGAGAGAGTGGGGAGAGAGGCAGAGGGCAAGGAAGAGAGAGAATCTCAAGCAGATTTCCCACTGAGTGGGGAGCCCCATGTGGGGCTTGATCTCACAACCTTGAGATCATGACCTGAGCTGAAATCAAGAGTTGGATGCTCAACCAACTGAGCCACCCAGGCACCCACTTTCCCAGAAAACATTCTTATGCTTACCTTATTTATTCTTATGCTTTTTTCAATGTCTTTCTCAACTCTAGCTTCTTTGACACTATTTGGAAAAATAAACTGAAGTGGGAGCATATTAAATCTTAATCTAATCTTGGCTGCAAACCCGAATCTTTATCCTCTCAAAACCACTCTTAATTTTATCTTTTTCTATTTAATATCTAAAAGTAACTGACTTTCCCAAACTTCCAGATTCCTGGTTTCCTCCCATTCCCTTGTATTCCTGTTTGAGAAAAAAAAAAGCCAATTTTTCTTTTTTTAAAATGGCTTTATTGAACTAGAACTCACATCAATGAAATTCACCCTTTTTAAAACATGTGTGTTTTGAGACTGACAGTCCCCAACTTACAATGGTTTGATGTAACAAGTTTTTTATTTTACAGTGGTGCAAAAGCCATATGTATTCAGTAGAAAACATCCTTCAAATTTTGAATTTGTATCTTCTCCCAAGATACTGAAATGCAGTACCTACTCTCTTGTGATGTTGGTCAGCGGCAGTCGCAGTTACTAGTCAGCCATGCAATCACAAGAGTCAACACCAATACACTGACCACATTCTGTGTATATGACCATTCTGTTTTTCATTTTCAGTACAGTATTCAATAAATGACAATATCTACAACAGTTTACTATAAAATAGTCTTTGCGTTAGATGATTTTGTCCAACTGTAGACTCATATAAATGTTTTACACATGTTTAAGGTAGGCTAGGCTAAGCTATGATGTTCAGTAGGTTAGGTGTATTAAATACATTTTCAACTTATGACATTTTCAGTTTATGAAAGGTTTATTGGAGTACAACCCCATCATAAGTTAAGGAAGACCTATAGTTGTTTCTTTTTGTTTTGTTTTGTTTTGTTTTGTTTTGTTTTAAGATTCATTTATTTATCCTAAAGAGAGAGAGCACTCACATGAGTGGGAGGAGGGGCAGAGGGAGAGAGACAGAATCTCCAACCAACTCCCTGCTGAGCACAGAGCCTGACACAGGGCTCAATCCCATGACCTCAAGATCCCCACCTGAGCCAAAATCAAGAGTCCAACGCTCAACCAACTAAGCCACTCAGGTGCCCTGGAAGGCCTGTACGTTTGTACAGTGATCATCACTGTCTAATTTCAAAATACTTGAATTACTCCATATGGATGAGCTGTCACTTTCCCCCAAGCCATTGGCAAATACTTGTCTACTTTGTGTCTCTATATCTTTGCCTATTCTGGACACTGCCTGTAAATGGCATAATAGAATATGTGGACTTTTGTGTGTGACTCTTTAACTTAGCATAATGTTTTAAAGATTGATCCATGTCGTAGCACATATTAGTATTTCAAATAATATTATATTGACAAATAATATTACAGCACTTGGATATACCACATTCCTCAGCTGATGTGCATTTGGGTTGTTTCCATTTTTTACCTATTATGAATAATGCTGTTATGAATATGAATTCACAAATTTTATGTGAATATATGTTTTCAATTTGCTTAGATACATAGCTAGGACTGGAGTTACTGTGTCATCTGGTAACTCTATGTTTCACCTTTGGAGGAACTGCCGAAATGTTTTCCAAACCAGCTGCACCATTTTGCATTCCCATTAGCAATGTATGAGGGTTCTAACTTCACATCCTCAGTGAGACTTGTTATTGTCTCTTTTAATTATAGCCATCCAAGTGGATATAAAGTGGTATTGTGTTATGGTTTTAATCGGTTTGCATTTCTATAGCAAGTAATGATGGAAAACATCTTTTCATGTACTTATTATCCATTTGTAAAGCTTCTTTAGAAAAATAGCTATTTGAAGTCTTGGCCCATTTTTAATTGCATTATTTTTCATTTTATTGTTGTATTCGAAGTGTTCTTTATATACTCTGGAAAAAATCTTTAATCAAATATATGATTTACAAATACTTTCTTATTTTGTGGGTTGTTTTCCCATTCTCTCAGTGGTGTCCTTTAAAGCACAAAAGGTTTTAATTTTTCTAAGGTCTTATTTATCTGTTTTTTCCTTTTGTCACTTGTGGATTCGGAGTCATAGCTAAGAAACCATTGCTTAATTTGAAGCAATAAAGATTCATACTATCATTTTTTTAAGAGTTTCATAGTTGTTGGATTTACATTTAGATCTATGGTCCAGTTTTAGTTCATTTTTATGCATAGTATAAGGTAGTGGTCCAATTTTATTATTTGCATATGGATATCCAGTTGTCCCAACACTATCTGTTGAAAATACTATACTTTCCCCATTGTGTTCTCCTGCCACTTTTGTCAAAAATAATTGACCATAAATGTAAAAATTTGTTTCTGGACTTTCCTCTTATGTAGTATCACATTGTCTTCAGTAGTGTACCTTTGTAGTAAGTTTTAAAGCTGGGGGGAAGTATGAATCCTCCAATTCACTAGTTGGCTAGTTGGGTCCCTCGCATTTCCTTTTGAACTTTAGGACCCACATATCAATTTCTGCAAAAGTGGTAGCTAAGGGATTTTTATAGGGATTGTGTTGAGTCTGTTGATCAAGTTTGGGGAGCATCATCCTCTTAATAATAAGTCTTCCAATCCATGAACACAGAAAATCTTTTCATTTATTTATGTCTTCTTTCATTTCTTTCAGTAATGTTTGTAGTTTTCAGTGTACAAGTATAGCAGTTCTTTTATTTTTATTTTATTTTTTTTAAAGATTTTATTCATTTATTTGACAGAGAAAGAGAGATCACAAGTAGGCAGAGAAGAAGGCAGAGAGAGAGGGGGAAGCAGGCTCCCCTTCGAGCAGAGAACCTAATGCGGGGCTCGATCCCAGGACCCTGAGATCATGACCCGAGCCAAAGGCAGAGGCCTAACCCACTGAGCCACCCAGGCACCCCTAGCAGTTCTTTTATTGATTTTATTCTTAAGTGTTTTATTCTTTTTGATGCTATTATGAAAATAATTGTTCTACTTTCACTTTTAGGTGTTCATTGTGTATAGAAATACAAATTGATTTTTTTTATCTCTGTCTTATATCCTGCCATCTTGCGGCACTTGTTCATTAGTTCTGACAGTGTGTGTGTGTGTGTGTGTGTGTGTGTGTGTGTGTGTGTGTGTGAATTCCCTAGGATTTTCTATATATGAGATCATACCATCTGTGAATAGAAATAGTATTATATCTTCCTTTCCAAACTGGATGCATTTTTGGCTAGTTGCCTAATTTCCCTTTTGTCTAATTACCCTAGCTAAATCTCCAGTACAAATTTAATAGCTCAATAGAATGTCAAGAATGCACATCTTTGTCTTATTCCTGATCTTTGTGGGAATTAATCCAATCTTTCACCATTAAGCATGATGTTACCTACGGGTTTTTCACAGATGACTTTTATCAGGTTGAGGATATTCCAAGTTTTTTTAGAGTTTTTTTGTTTTGTTTTGTTCTGTTTTAAATAATGAAAGGATGTTGCATTCTGCTGAATGCTTTTTCTGAGTTTATTGAGATGATCATGTGTTTTTTGTCCTTTATCCTATGAATATGGTATTTTTGCTATGGTATGTTGATTGATTCTTTATGTTAAGCTAACCTTGCATTGCTGGGATAAATCCTTCTTGCTTGTGGTGTATAATCTTTCCTATAAGTTAGTGGATTTGGTTTGCTAGTGTTTTATTAAGAATTTTTCATCTATAGTTAAGAAATATTAGTGTGTAGTTTTCTTCCCTTGTGATGTTATTTGCTGCTTCATAGAATGAGTTGGTAAATATCTCTTCCTCTTCTACTTTTTAAAATTATTTTCTTTTTCTTTTTTTAAGATTTATTTATTTATTTATTTGACAGAGAGAAACACAGTGAGAGAGGGAACACAAGCAGGGGGAGTGGGAGAGGGAGAAGCAGGCTTCCAGTCGAACAGGGAGCCCGATGCAGGGCTCATCCCAGGACCCTGGGACCATGACCTGAGCCAAAGGCAGATGCCCAACAACTGAGCCACCAGGTGCCCCTTTAAAATTATTTTCAATTTTGATAAAATACACATAACATAAAATTTATTATCTTAACTATTTGTAAATGTGCAGTTTGGTAGTATTACATCCCTCTTTTCTATTTTTTGCAAGAGTTTGTGAAGGATTTATGTTAATTTTTCTCCAAACATTTGGCAGAATTTGGCAGTGAAGCCAAATGGGCCTCGGCTTTTCTTTGTGAGAAATTTTTGTATTACTAATGCAGTATTTTTATTTATTATAGGTATTCATATTTTCTGTTCAACCATAAAACATGTACTTAATCTGGGAAGCTGAGTGAAAACTTCCCTAGTCCCCCTGATAAAATTGGCTCTTCAGCTCAGAGATGGTAGAGATAAATCTTACAGCTCTCTGGGAGAGATTTTGCTTAAAATAAGGACTCTATTCTGAGGTCTGGGAAATTTAATATTACTGATAAGATCTGCTGTTTTGTTGTTTCTTGGCCTTAAAACATCTGGGTGTTATACTTAAGTAATGAATCATTGAACACTACATCAAAAGCTAATTATGTACTATACAGTGGCTAACTGAACATACTATAAAAATAAAAATAAAACAAAATTGCATAATACAAAAATACATACATACATCTGAAATGTATTTGTTTTTGAGCAGATACTTATGGAGATGGCGTGAGGACTTCATTTCTGTTGGCCCATCTGAGTGTCTACAGAGGGGGTTACTGAGATCTAGAGAGAGAAAGGGCATTTGCTTGGTGAGTGCTTCCAAGGTGGACATGAGTCTAAGCACTTTGGAAATAGGAAGGAGAAATCAAGACCCTTGGGTAGGGACAAAGAGGGGGCTAGAAAGACAGCTTGCATGCTCCTGCTAATGAAAGATCTTTCCTGTGTCTTGGGAAATCTGAAAAATACTTCCATCAACAACATTAACAGGAGGAACTTTTCTGCACTGTGAGCAAGTAAAAGCCCATCTAATGAGATGAGCCTTCATTGCTTCAATTCCAAGAATGTTCATTGATCTCAAAATACTATCATTATGAAATTAACATAGCTCTTCCTCTCTTCCTTTTTAGCATCTTATCACCAATTTGTCTTTCATTGGCAAAACTGCTTTCATCATGACATTTACCACAGAAAATTCTTTAGGAGGAACAAATGTTGGCTTGTTAAAAAAGAACCTCAGAAGAGCAGACTTAATTCATGATATTCTTTTTTTTAATTGTTATCAATATATTCAAAACAGCACATTGTTTCATATTTTTTATGAACTGTGTCTCCTCTTTCTTTTTTTTATTATGTTATTTTAGTCACCATACAATACATCATTAATTTTTGATGTCATGTTCCATGATTTGTTGTTTGCGTATAACACCCAGTGCTCCATGCAATCTGTGCCCTCCTTAATACCCATCACTGGGCTAACTCATCCCCTCGCCAACCCCCCAAAACCCTCAGTTTGTTCCCCAGAGTCTATAGTCTCTCATGGTTCATCTCCCAATTCATAATATTCTGATCAATGCCTTAAAAACATTTTTTCAACATTCTGTCCTTTGAAGCACCCATTAGGGATTTAACTAAGCTTCCTTGGGAAAGGAACCAACTACTACTCCAAGAGAATTGCTGAGACCCAGATTCTGTCCTCAAAGGGCTTGTGATTTAATGTACAAGACTGAAATTCAACGGAATACTGTGTCTTAAATTTCATAGAGTAGAAGAGAATCCTTTCATCTCACTCAATTTGTATCCAAAATTATCTCCTTTTAACTCCTTATTCTTTTTCTCATGTGAATTTTAACAAAATACACTATAAAACAAGCCAAAATAATATGTAACACTTCATTTAGCAACTTCCATATGTTAGATAAGAATAAGTTCCAAATCATTAAATATTAATAATAGTCTTTTTCTTCCACCAGAATGATTCTAAATTACATCAGCCTGCCTCAAATAGAAATGGTCCCAGGAAATCATATTCACCTGATTTTCTAGAGCAGATGGGGATTGAGTATTCATGTAATGTTATTTTTGAGGTACAACCCCTTTTATAGATCCATACTACCTCATCCATGGAGGTGTGAGGTAATCAAGAGGAGCTGATCTAATTATTTTCAAGCAATATGTAACCTATTTGATCTTCTAAAAATACTATGTCACATTGATATTATTTATAGGAAATGTTATATTTATTGGGTTAAATGCTGAGTCACTTACTTGAGGCCTAAATTGACAGTTGCAAGGACTTATAGTGCCTGAGAAATGTGAAGAATTCTCCAACCTAGGCAATGGAGCTCATGTATCAACCCTTATTCAACAAAGTCACTGAGGAGAAAGCAAAAGCTAAGAAAAATTTCCAGCAATTTCAAGTAACCGATCAGATAAAAAGTAGAGTCCAGGAAAGTCAAGGTACTTGAGGGTCCGAGATTCTAGAGAGGGTATATGTAAGCAGGTGAATCCAGTGCTCTATATCATCTTTCCTCTTGAGATATTTTCCAAAAGATAAGCAGTACAAGATGAACAGAAAGCAGCTTTTGGTGGATCTAGAAGCTAAAGGTTACCTTACCCATTCAAAGCTGAGGAGGCAAAATTTGGATTATAGAACCTGCCAAGACTAAGGAGATTTGAGTAAAAACCTCAGACTCCTTTTTTTTTTTTTTTAATTTGACAGAGAGAGAGACAGCACAAGTAAGCAGAGCAGCAAGCAGGGGGAGAGAGAGAAGCAGGCTCTCCGCTGAGCAGGGAGCCTGATGCGGGGCTCGATCCCAGGACCCCGGAATCATGACCCGAGCTGAACGCAGCAGCTTAACCAACTGAGCCACCCAGGTGCTCCAAAACCTCAGACTCTTAAACTGAATTTGCAAGTCTTTAGGATAAGGAATAGTCAGAAATAGATCATAGTTTTCAGTGACTGAAACACATACTCTAATCATATTATTCCATGGTTAGATTATTAAGGTGATTATTCCCTATTCAAACCCCTATAGAAAATAAAATTAATATTACCTAAAGGAAGAAAGGTCATGCACAGCCTCTAATTTTTCATACAAAATATCTATCCTTCCACCAAAAAATGACTATAAATAACGAGAAAGTGAGCCAAAAAGGGGGGGAAATAAGAAAATAAAACCATATTACCAATTATCTGGCTATTACAGTTATCAGACATGGAATTTTAAATAATATAATTATTATGTTTGAAAAATAGATAATAAGATGGAGAACATGATCAGATCATTGAAATCTACTTCTTAAAATAAATAAAAATTCAGGGTGCCTGGGTGGCTCAGCTGGTTAAGTGACTGCCTTCAGCTCAGGTCATGATCCCACGCTCCTGAGATGGAGTCCCACATCAGACTGCCTGCTCAGTGGAAAGTCTGCTTCTCCCTCTCTCTCTGCCTGCTGCTCCCCCTGCTTGTGCTTTCTCTCTCTCATTCCCTCTGTCAAATAAGTAAAATCTAATTAAATAAATAAATATTCTAAAAATAAGAAAGGAAATACCTGAAATAAGTACTCAGTTGATGTATTTAACAGCAAATTAGGCACAGCTAAAGAGAGGATTGGGAAAGTAGAAGGTATAATAAAAGCTGATATTCTAAAGTTCTGAAGAAAGAAAGATGGAAAATGAAGACAGAAATGTAATAAATTTATGAGACAAGGTGAAATATTTAACAAGTATGTAATTAGAGTCCCAGAAAGAGAAGAAAGAGAAAAAATGGGGCAAAAATGATATTTGAGGAAACAATAGCTGACAATTTCCTAAGGTAATAAAAAATTAATTGGATATTTAAGAAGCACTGTAAACTCTGAACAAAATACAAATAAAGAAAAATACATATATGCAAACTATAGTCACCTTGCGGAACACCAAAGACAAACTTTCAGCTATAAGATTAATAATTTTTGTGATATGGCATGAACACTGTAGTTAACAAATTGTGCTGTATATTTGAATGTCGCTAAGAGAATAGATCTTCAAAGTTTGCAACACACACACACAATTGTAATTATGTGAAGTGATGGATGTGTTAACTATATTATGTTAATCATTTGAAGGAACTAATTTCAATATTAAGTCAAACAACACTAGCTATAGTAGAAACAACTCAAGTGTCAGTGGTTATTTTTTTCTCTGTCCCCCTCTTCTCCCTAGTATGCCTCTCAGCACGTGCAGTGCATAGCTCGAGCAAAAGACTTCTGTGAGCAGTATCATATAGTTGCTTACTTTTCACCTATGTCACAGCATGGAGAGGATTGAGCAGTAATCAGTAGTATCCCATTCCACCTGTAGTTCTAGCACCTTGGAATCCTTCACTTCTAGCTTTTTGACTGGAAGATATAGAAAGAGGAATCTTAATCTTAAATATGTGCAGGTATACTACGATTTAATATAAAGACTTTGTTGCTTTTATTTTATTTTTTGTTTTTTTAAGTTTTTTGTTTTTTAGAGATTTTATTTATTTATTTGACAGAGAGAGAGAGACAGCAAGAGTAGGAACACAAGCAAGGGGGGTGGCAAGGGAAAGCAGGCTTCCTGCTGAGGAGAGAGCCCGATGCGGGGCTGAATCCCAGGACTCTGGGATCATGACCTGAGCCGAAGGCAATCGATTAATGACTGAGCCACCCAGGTGCCCCAAGACTTTGTTACTTTTATTTATTTATTTTTTTCCCCTCAAAATGTGTCTTTGTTTTTTTGTGTTTTTTTTATTAACACATAATGTATTATTTGCCCCAGGGTACATGTCTGTGAATCATCAGGCTTACACATTTCACAGCACTCACCATAGCACATACCCTCCCCAATGTCCATAACCCAGCCACCCCACCCCTACTCGCCCCTACCTGCCCCTACCCCTCAGCCACCCTCAGTTTGTTTCGTGAGTTTAGGAGTCTCTTATAGTTTGTCTCCTTCCTGATCCCATCTTGTTTCATTTCCCTCCCCCACCCCCACGACCACCCACCCTGCTTCTCGAATTCTTCATGTCAGAGAGATCATATGATAATTGTCTTTCTCGGATTGACTTATTTTGCTTAGCATAATACCCTCTAGTTCCTTACTTTTAAAAATAATGTTTTATCTCGGTGTGTGTATGTGTGTGTGAGAGAGAGAGATCTCAATTAACTACTCTGTTTGTGAATACTTCACACCACAGGAAAGATATATTTAAAGAACGTATCCCTCCTTTTGCAGCTTACTTGACTAGTTGGCTAAGCAATTAGAAAACAAGCTGCATAGCAACAGAAACTTTGCAAACCTAAATAAAGATGTACACCCTGGTATTTTTCAAACGTGGAGTTAGAACACTCCAGGAAGCAATTTCAGAGGTGAATAAGCATAACAGGACCCTGAATTTTGGTGAGTTGCCAGAATAAGAAGAGCAGGTGGTACAAATGGAGAGGACAGAGCACTTTGCCTTGTAGGGAGCCTTATTATTCTCCTTCCTTTTGCTTCCTCACGTTTTAAGGACAGCTATGATTTTATAGAGAATACTCCACTAATGCCCAAACTGAAATATTACATAAAAATGAAGTGAATTAGAAAGAAAATAGAACAACAGAATATGAAAGGGTAATAAAGTCACAAGAATCTTCTCATTTCCTCTGCTAGTTAAGTCCCAGCCACTTTCCTGGAGCAAACATGGTTCACAGTGGTGATGGTGATGATGATGATGATGACGATGAAGACAATGACAACTGGCTGCTTTATTTTTTTTAAGATTTTATTTTATTTTTATTTTTTAAATATTTTTTTTATTTATTTGACAGAGAGAGAGATCACAAGTCGGCAGAGAGGCAGGCAGAGAGAGAGGGAAGCAGGCTCCCTGCTGAGCAGAGAGCCCGATGTGGGGCTCGATCCTAGGACCCTGAGATCATGACCTGAGCCGAAGGCAGAGGCTTTAACCCACTGAGCCGCCCAGGCGTCCCTAAGATTTTATTTATTTATTTGCCAGAGAGAGAGCACAAGCAGAGGGAACAGCAGGCAGAGGGAGAATCAGGTTCCCCTTAGCAAGGAGCCTGATGTGGGACTCAATCCCAGGACCCTGGGATCATGACCTGAGCCGAAGGCAGATGCTTAACTGACTGAGCCAACCAGGAATCCCAACTGGCTGCTTTATTGAGTACTAATTATGTGCCAGGCTTTGTGCCAATTAAATTAGACATATTCATTCAATTTTATGCCTGACAAGTTTGTAATCTAAGTATTATTTTCTCCACTTTGTGGTAGAGACATGGAAGTCCTGAGAAGTTAAATAATTTGTTCCCCAAATCAATCAAATGGTAAGGAAAATAACAGATTTTAAATGATATAGAAATAATCTCTGACGTAACCCAAAATTCAAACAACACTGATTACGAGACCCTCGGCCTTGGGATGAAAGAAGGATAAAAATAAACCAAAATGATGACATAATATTGCTAACAAGCAGGTATACAAAGAAAGAAAATATTTAACCCATCACAACAAAAATGTACTTTATTCAGGAAATGAAAGAAAAGTGACAATGGCCCAGGTGGGAGAAACCCTTACTCAGGATACAGAAAGTCATAGGAGACATCCAGAGAATTCTCTGCTGGAGCCCCACAGAGAACTACAGCCCTCCCTTCTGAAGCTCTGGGATATGGCACAGCTGAGAACTTCCCCCTTTGCAGCTACCTCTTGGAGAGTAATGGTATTACAGCCTCTGAGAGGAAACCTTTCCCTCTGTGATGCAGGAATCCTTACAGACATGGTACAGGTTACAGATGGAGACGCTTCTGTAGGTGATACCTTTATCCTTCCTGGTCCTGATGAGTCCTGAATCTGCTACTTGCACTTGGGTGGGCACTTCTGCTGGCACTTTGGGGTTGGGCAAGCCTCAGGGCACGTTGGAGGTGGGCAAGGTTCAGGGCACTTAGGTGGGCACATGGGAGGTAGCTGGCAATCTTTTGAACCCTGTCATATGTTTTCTTTCAGATTCTAAGACACCTTTCTGAAGTCTTAGAATCTGAAAGAAAACATATGACAGGGTTCAAAAGATTGGATTCCTACAAGAAAGAAAACAGAGCATATGTAAAATCTTGAGATATTCTCTCTCTAATCTCCAAGAATATTCTCTAACATTGTAACTCCCTTTTTATGACTTTCTGGCTTCTCCCTTCCTTCTTTTTGGCAAATTGCTTCATCAGCCTGGAGAAAATGCTTTCTTTTCTCATACCATTTTTCCAAACAAAAAATATCTCTGTTCGAAAGAGCTAAGTAATGGCATTTGTACGACAACAACATCTTCAAGAAAGGCAATCACAAGTTCTGAAATCCTGGGCACCCTCACAAGCAATCCCTGTCATCATTATCTCTCGTGAGGTCCCAACAGGTTGATGGAGGTACAGAAAAAAGGGCCATGCAGGAAGAATGCAATGGTCTCGTACCTTCTAATAAATAAAACTTTGAAATCACAGCAGGAAGGACACCAAAAACATATAGAAAAGAGAAAAGTCCTATTTCTTTCCTCTTCTTATTGAAGCTTTTCTATTAATTTATTTTTCCACAGAAGTTGCCAAACCATCTACCAAAAACCAAATGAAAACAGTGTATCATTGTGCCCAAATATTAAGTTTCCATCACCTAAGGAGCATCAAACCCATGATCATAACTTTGGATCCACTGAACTTGCTGGCCACAGATTAAGTTCAACATGTGAAAGTGAAAAAAACAGATGAACTCAAGAAATCAGACTCACCAGTTTCTCCAAAGTAGATCAGGATTCAAGTACCAGGAAGATGGTAGTCCTGCAGCAGAGGACCTCTTTATAGGGCTTGCCGCCCCAGTCAGGGAGAAGTGGGATTGCCTAAAACTGTCATGGTCCAATAATTTCCCAACCAAAATGCAAATCCATTCATAACTTGCTGGACAGGGACTCTGCAAATGGGAATATCCTATTCCGGGATCTTCTCACTGGGTTAAGTGCTCATGACACAGAAATCCTTAGCTCTCAGTTATAGTGACTTACGGCAAGGGGAGAATATGAGGGATTCTCTAACTGGTGGTCAAAGGCTCTCTTTTGATTGGGGAAGGTGATTCTCCTATTTTTTGCCTTCGCTGAATCATAAAAGTGCCTGCTCTATTCCACTTTCACTGGCTGCCATTCTGTTGTACACTCTAGGTTGAAAAGAGCCCAGCTACCTGCCGACACCTTTTTCTTTGCCCCAAATCCTTATAAATATTTTTCCTTTTGATCCTATGGCTTGCTAATCTAAGTCTCTTTTTCTTTTCTTTTCTTTTTTTTTAAGATTTTATTTATTTATTTGACAAAGAGGAGAGAGATCACAAGTAGGCAGAGAGGCAGGCAGAGAGAGAGGGGGAAGCAGGCTCCCCGCTGAGCAGAGAACCCGATGTGGGGCTCGATCCTAGGACCCCGAGATCATGATCTGAGCTAAAGGCAAAGGCTTTAACCCACTGAGCCACCCAGGCGCCCCTAAGTCTCTTTTTCTTCTTTTAACATGGACTGAAGTGAGGCTGCAGACCATCTCACTAGCCTTCCCCTAGTGATGTTTAGAAACATTCAGTAAAATGATGACCTCCAGGCTCTTAGTTTCATTGCTTTGTTTGTTCCAATAGAGGACATGAAGCTGATTCCTGTGGTCTTTATAAATATGTACTACCTTGGGTCACATGGAATCCACTAGGACCACAGCATCACCTGTTGTAATTCACATATTCTGGCAGCTCAGGGCCTAAACTTACAACAGAAAGCAAGCTTTTTGCTCATGACACCCCAGCATACCTGCTTCTGCATTATTTCTCCCAACTCTTCATACTTCTTCAACTTTTAAAGATAACTTAGAGTATTGTTCAAAGTTTCTGGTTTCCTGCCCCTTTGAAATCACTGGTAAACCCAACCTAATAATCAATGCCATCCAAACAACCAATTTTATATATACATATTTTATATTTAATAATTATTTAAACACATTTTGTTTGACATAGAATCTATTGGTTAATTCAAGGCAAAGTTTAAATCACTCTATTAATAATTGTCACTGAAATTAATTGCCATTTGCTTACAGCTTCTTAATCATTAATAAGTACATTATAATTTTAACTTACTTTTAAGAGTTTTCCATTTGACTGCAGCGAAGTAGAAGTCAAGTATACCTATCTCCACCTCTACTTTCTTCATACAATTTGTCATTGTGCTAGAAGGAAAGTGTGATGGTTAATTTGTGTCAACTTGACTGGCCACCAGGTCAAACATTATTCTGAGTGTTTCTGTGAGAGTGGCTTTGGATGTGATTAACATTTAAATCAGTAGGCTGAGTAAAGCAGATTACCCTCTGTAATATGGATGGACTTCATCCAATCCACTGAAGGCCTGAAAAACGAAAGGCTGACCTTCCCCCGTGTAAGAGATAATGCCCTTGAATTCTCCTGCTTGATGGCCTTCAAACTGAGACATTGGCTCTGCAGAGTTTGGACTTCTTGCTTCATAATCACATGAGCTAATTCTTATAATAAATTTCTCTCTTTCTTTCTCAATCAATAAATAGATAAAGATAGATATAGATAAGAGAGAGAAATGAGAGATACAGATATAGATATCTATAGAGAGAGATAAAGGTATAGATATGACATAGATCATACATCCTATTGGTTCTGTGTCTTTGGAGAACCCGAATACAGGAGAGACCAGAGAAGCTCTTGTCCCAGTTCTATCTTTGACAAAGCATGTGACCACAGGCAGTCTTCCTCTATAAATAAGGAAGAATGACACCTGACTCTTGGAGTGGGGCCTGATGGCCTTGGGTCATCTCCTGACCCTGTTCAACACTGAAGTCCTCTCCTCCTCTTCCTTTCCTCCTGTAGAACCACAGATTTGACCAATATTTCCTGCCACTTTGAACTGTCTTCTCCACCACTTTCCAAGATGTGCTACTCTCCCAGGAGAGATTTCAGAGTGGGATCCAGTCTCAGCATTTTTCCTCCTTGCTGCCCTCAAGGATATACACTTGAGCCCTTTTATTAAAAAAAAAAAAAAAAGTACTCTTAATTACCGGTTAACAGAAATGAACAAAAATCACAAGCATTTATTCAAAATTTATTAAAACACACCTATGTGGTTTCCTCTGATGTTCCCCATAATAGTGAACAAGATGAAGCCCCTGCCTTGTTTATAGGTTAATGGGGAACACAGACAAACACACAAGCTACCAGTGTATACTCTTCTGGTGTCCACCCAGAAATGGCAGCTAAACTCCTAAGAAATGTACTCTCTGCTTTTATCCTTCCATCAGCTCCAAATGAAGCTTGCCTCAATCCTAGCCCCTCCTTCAGCATCTAGGCCAGCAGATGACATCAGGGCAGAACATGAGGTACCAGCTAATGTTTCTTCAGGAATACATACTTCCTGTCCTGAGGCTTTCTGTCCCAGAAATGAGAGATGACCTCATGAAAATGCATTGATTTATGAAGAGACTTTGAACCTGCCTATAAGGAAAATATTCTAAAAGCAATTACCAGTTTATTAATTGAGGTATAATTGACATGTAACATATTATTTTCAGGTGTACAACATAATGATTTGATATTTGTATATGTTGCAAAATGATCACTACATTATGTCTTGTTAACATTCATCACCATACATAGTCACAAATTTTTCTTGTGATAAGAACTTCTAAGATCTACTGTCTCAGCAACTTTCAAAATGTAGTATAGTATTATTCACTGTATTCACCATGCTGTACATTACATTTCTATGACTTATTTAGTTTATAACAGGAAGTTTATACCTTTACACCCCCCTCACCCATTTTGCCCACCACCTCCCACCTCACCTTTAGCAACCACAAATCTGTTTTCTATACCTATGATCTTGGTGTTTGTTTTTGTTTTTGTTTTAGATTCTACATATAACTGAGATCATATGGCATTTGTCCTTCTTTGTCTAACTTATTTCACAAACATAATGCCTTAAAGATCCATTCATATTGTCACAAATAGTAGGATTTCCTTCTTTTTTATTGCTATATTTTATATACATACCACATTTTCTTTCTTCCATTTCTTGGATACTGTAAATAATGCTGCAATGAACATGGTGATGAAAATACGGCTTCATTTTTGTTTTACTGTTCCCTTGGACACTGAAAATTTTCTTACTGGGCCATGGCTGGTAAAGGTGCCCTATCTGGTTTAGGAATAAAGTTACAACACTGGCTATATGTTACTGTATATTGTGGAAGCACATTGTTCATCGCACCCTGTTGTCCCCATCTCCTCTGACCCTAACACCTCCTTAGACTGTTGGTATGGGCATTAAATTTCTTCATATGGAAATAAATCATTTTCATTCCATAAGCAAATACCAATTTTAAATTATAGAAAACCAAAAATAAATATGATACCATTTTAGAGTCACATCATCACATATAAATGAGAATAGATTTAGAGAGAGGAAAAGAGATCACAGCACTATAAGTCTGAAATCCAGGAGAAATAGGCACTTAGATTGATCCCATATATTTTTCTTCCACTCTCTTTCCAAACAGGTTGTAGGTCTTGAAAGACAATAATTTAAAAAATGTATTGGCATGTTTATTCTGTCTTTTCCTCAAGCCCCTCCCCCTCAACTTGCCACGTTATCCTCTCACTCTTCTGGGTATACCTCTTATCTGTGCAATTTGGTATATGTCAGTTACTCCAGATATGTCAATGCATTTAGTGATTATGAACATCGTGATTTTTATATGGTTAGTCCTTTCATATCTTTTTTACCTTTTCCTGCAATCAGTGGGGCTAACTAAATGTTATATATATTAAACATTTAAAGTGATGTTGCCAGAGCTTCTTTGAAGAAATGAGGAAGAGGAGAATGAGAAGGAAGTGGAAGAGGAAGGGGAGACATCGAAACTTCTGCATCAGTCACCAGCTATGCTACAGGGAGTAAAGGAGCACTGGGCCAACCCAGCATCGTATCCCTTCAGTTAAAAAGGTTCGGTTCCCAGAACTCGCTACTCTCACCAGCCAGGATGGGCTTTTGGCCAACATTCCCACTGGCCGTGACCATACAGAGATGGAGCTCCACACAGGGATGGAGGCAGCACTGCAGCTCCTTGAGGACAAGTGTCTACAAACAGTGTCATCGCCAAAAAGGTTCATATAGATTTTGTTCAAATCTTGATTCAATGTTTCTTCTCACATTTTGCTACTATATGTTATATAGCATTGAACAAAATAGTCCCTGCAAATCAAGATTCTACAACAAAGCAAGGAAGAAATAAAGACAAGGAAATAAGAATTATGGTAAAATGTTCCTGATATGCTCAAAGAAATGGTAATCGCCCTTGAATTTCTACCTTTGGCATTTATTTCTGAGTGAAAGTTTCACTCTACATCATTTTTCCATAATTTTGCTGAATTGGATAAATTACAGTACATTCATATGGTGGAATTCTTTTTTTTTATTAAGTTCAATTATCCAACATCATTAGTTTTTGATGTAGTGTTCAATGATTCATTAGTTGCATATAACACCAGTACTCATCACATCACTTGCTCTGCTCAATGCCCACCACCCAGTTACCCCATCCCCCCACCCACCTCGGTTCTGCAACCCTCAGTTTGTTTCATGGAGTCCAGGGACTCTCGTGGTTTGTATCCCACTCTGATTTCTTCCCATTCAGTTTTCCCTCCTTTCTCCTATGGTCCTCTGCCCTATTCCTTATATACCACATATTAGTGAAACCATATGATAATTGTCTTTCTTTGTTTATTTCACTTAGCATAATACCCTCCAGTTCCACCCATGTCGATGCAAATGGTAAGTATTCATCCTTTCTGATGGTTGAGTACTATTCCATTGTATATATAAACCACATCTTCTTTATCCATTCATCTGCTGAAGGACATCTCAGCTCCTTCCACAGTTTGGCTATTGTGGACATTGCTGCTATGAATATTGGGATGCAAGTGCCCCTTCTTTTCATTACATCTATATCCTTGGGGTAAATATCCAGTAGTACAATTCCTGGGTTGAAAGGTAGCTGTATTTTTAACATCTTGAGGAACCTCTATACTGTTTTCCAGAGTGGCTGTACCAGCTTACATTCCCACCAATAGTGTAAGAGGGTTCCCTCTTCTCTACATCCTCACCAACATTTGTTTTTGCCTGTCTTGTTAATTTTAGCCATTCTAACTGGTCTAAAGTGGTATCTCATTGTGGTTTTCATTTGTATTTCCTTGATGCCCGGGGATGTTGAGTATTTTTTCATGTGTCTGTTGGCCATTTCTGTCTTCTTTGGGAAAGTGTTTGTTCATGTCTTCTGCCCATTTCTTGACTGGATTATTTGTTTTTTAGGTGTGGAGTTTGAGAAGTTCTTTATAGATCCTGGATACCAGCCCTTTATCTGTTATATCATTTGTAAATATCTTCTCCCATTCTGTAGGTTGCCTATTAGTTTCGTTGACTATTTCCTTTGCTGTGCAGAAGCTTTTTATCTTGATTAAGTCCCAATAGTTCATTTTTGCTTTTGTCCCCCTTGCCTTTACAAATGTGTCTTGCAAGATGTTGCTGCTGCCAAGATCAAAGAGGTTACTGCTTGTGTTCTCCTCTAGGATTTTGATGGATTCCTGTCTCACATTTAGGTCTTTCATCATGGAAAACCCAAAAGACTCCACCCCAAAATTGCTAGAATTCATACAGTGATTTTACAATGTGGCAGGATACAAAATCAATGCACAGAAATCAGTTGCATTTCTATACACTAACAATGTGTCTAAAGAAAGAGAAATTAATGAATCGATCCCATTTACAATTTCACCAAAAACCATAAGATACCTAAGAATAAACCTAGAAACTAGAGAATACTTATGAAAGAAATTGAGGAAGACACAAAGAGATGGAAGAGCATTCCATGATCATGGTGGAATTCTTAAGATCATTTAAAATAATGTTTTCGCAAATGGCAAGATTTCATTCATTTTTATGGTTGAATAATATATGTATGCACACACACACAAACATCTTCTTTATCCATATATCAGCTGATAAATATTTGGTCTTTTTCCATAGTTTGTTTATTTTTGATAATGCTGCTATAATCATTGGGGTGCATGTATATCTTTGAATCAATATTTTTGTATCCTTTGGGTAAATACCTAGTAGTGTAATTGTTGGCAACAATGTGGATGGAGCTAGAGAGTATTATGCTAAGCAAAGTAAGTCAGTCAAAGAAAGACAAATACCATATGATTGCACTTGTATTTGGAATTTAAGAAACAAAAAAGATGAAAAGGGAAAAAAGAGAGACAAAACATGGGACAGACTCTGGTTCTCTCTAGAGAACAAACTGATGGTTACCAGAGGGGAGGTGGGCCATGGGATGGGTTAAATAGATTATGGGGATTAAGGAAGATACTTGTTGTGATGAGCACTGGGTATTGTATGTAAGTGTTGAGTCACTAAATTCTACACCTAAAACTAATATTACAGTATATGTTAACTAACTGGAATTTAAATAAAAAGTTTGGGGAAAAGGGATTTTTTTAATTGATTTAACATATCAAAACATTTAAATTATAATTTTAAAAATCATATGTACAGCATGATGAGATTTTCATATATTTCTTTTTTTTTAAAAGATTTTATTTATTTATTTGACACAGAGAGAGAGAGATCACAAGTAGGCAGAGAGGTAGGCAGAGAGAGAGGGGGAAGCAGGCTCCCTGCTGAGCAGGGAGCCCGATGCGGGACTTGATCCCAGGACCCTGAGATCATGACCTGAGCCGAAGGCAGAGGCTTTAACCTACTGAGCCACCCAGGCACCCGAGATTTTCATATATTTCAAGAAAAGATGGAACACACAACACAACAATTGGTTAAGAGTGATATTACCTCTGGCTAGTATAATTACAGATAATTCTCACTTTCTTTTTTTTCTTTTCAAAAGATTTTCCAAAGACTATCTATTATTGACTAAAGCATTTTATCACATTACTTTGAAAAGGTGACAAAAAATAGATCTGTCCATTACTCAGGGAGAAAATATTCTTCTCCTTTCCACACTTGAAGTTCTGCACCAGCATTTCCGGCCAGGCACCAGATTTAGGGCTGGTGGTGGGTAGATCTTTTATTGTTATTCTCCCCACATTTGATTACATTCCAATTATAATCTTTTTTGAAGAAACATCCCAGTGATATTCCCCTTCCAGTGTTGACATATACCCAGGAGTCACAGGGTGCCCAATAGTCACAGGTATCTATACAACAGTTCAACCAAAAGTGGGAAATCATACTCAGATTTTTAAAAACAAGGAATGATTTTGTCCAATATCCAAGAGTCAGACAGAGAGAAATCCTAAAACTGGCCAGTCTATGGTTAACCAGAAAAAAAGTGAATGGTAAGACAGATAATAAGGATAATAAAACCTGACAGAAAATAATAGTATCTTCTCCTAAACTCTGATGAGAAATAACATGAGGGGAAATGGAATGAGTCAGACACTTCTCACAAGAGTCTCTCTCAAGACAGTGAAAGTACATGGGTTGTGGATTCCTCCACAAAGGTCATAAAGGACCACAAGGAAGCATGAGTAAACACTGTTAAAAAAAAAACTCTGAAAAAAAAAAAAACTCTGAAGAGATAACGTTGTGTGAACGTCATCACAGCAAGGATGTGGGGGAGGTGACTGCTGCTTGGGCAGAAAGGGCTGGCAGAATTGTGAAAGGATAAATTTGAGAAAAGTAAGATGACATATAAAGTTCTTAGAGAAATCTGACCTACACAAACTCAAGATTTTATAGAGCTTAATACCATATACAGTCCATTAGTTTTGAGAAAGCTGCCAAGACCAGTCAGTAGAGAAAATGATAGTGTTCTCAGCAATGGTGTGGGAAGAAGGGGACATGCAACAGAAGGAAATACCCCACACCATACACGGAAATTAACTCAAAATGCATCAGAGACCTAGATGGAAGAGATACAACTATAAATCTCTTAGAAGGAAAACACAGGGGAAAAGCTGCATGACATTGGGTTAGCAATGATTATTAATGATTATTTTGATACAATGCTAAATGCACAGACAACAAAAGAAAAAATAAATACCTTGAACTTCATCAAAATGAAAAACTTTTGTACATCAAAGGACACTATAAAGAGAGTGAAAAAACAACCCACAGAATGAGAGAAAATATTTTGCAAAGCATATGCTATAAGAGATTAATATCCAGAATATATAAAGAGCTTCTAAAACAAAACAAAACAAAAAGCCCAATTCATAAATGGGCAAATAGACATTAACTAAATAGACATTAAATAGACATTAGTTAATATTAGTTAAATAGACATTTCTCTAAAGAAGATATACAAATGGCCAATAAGCACAAGAAAACATTAGCAGAATTCAGCATCACTGCACATCAGAGAAATGTAAATCAAAGTCCCTGTGAGACACCACCTCACACTCAATAGGATGGAGATTACCCAACAAACAAAACAAGACAAAGAGAAAGTATCCATGATGATGTGGAAAATTAGATCCATTCGGTGTTTCTGGAGGAACTGTATAATGCTGCGACCACTGTAGAATAAAGTTTGGTGGTTCCTCAAAAAGTTAAGTAGAATTACCATATGATCTGGTAATTCTACTTTTAGATATATAGCCAAATGAATTGAAAGCAAGGGCTGAAATAGGTATTTGTACACCAGTGTTTATAGCAGCATTATTCACACTAGCCAAGTGGTAGAAACAACACAAATGTTCATCAACTAATGAGTGGATGAACAAAATGTGATGTATACATATAGTGGAACATTATTCAGCCATGAAAAGGAATGAAGCCCTGATACATAATATAACGTGGTCGAACCTTAAAAACATTATGCTAAGTGAAACAAATCAGACACAAGAGTGTATTGTATGGTTCCACTTATATGAGGTACCTGGAAGAGTTCAAGTCATACAGACAGGAAGCAGAGTAGAAGTCACCAAAGGCTAGAGGGAGAGAGGAATGGGGAATTATTATTTAATGGTACAGAGTTTCTGTCTGGGATGATGAAAAAGTTCTGGAAATCGATAGTGGTGATTATTGCATAACATTGTGAACGTACTTAATGTCACTGAATTGTATACTTAAAATCATTTTTAAAAAGGACAAATTTTATATTATGTATATTTTACCAGAATGGGAAAAAATGGTTATTTTAAAAACAGAGTGGAGAAGGAAAAGAGATCTAGAACATTAAGAATTTTCCATTAATGATTTTTATTCCAGAAGCTTACCCAGTTTCATAGATTTTAGTTAGCCAGTATTTTTTTTTATTTTATTTTTTTAAGATTCCATCCATTCATTTGTCAGAGAGAGAGAGCACAAGCAGGCAGAGTGGCAGGCAGAGGCAGGAGAAGCAGGCTCCCTGCCGAGCAAGGAGCCCTATGTGGGACTCGATCCCAGGACCTAGGACCACGACCCAAGCTGAAGGCAGACGCCCAACCGACTGAGCCACCCAGGCGTCCCAGCCAGTATTTTCAAATAAAGTTAAATTTGGTGTAAAAAATAAAAAAATAAAACTTCCTCTGGAAGCAATACAAATCTTCAATAGTTATAATTATTAAAGAAATTGAAATTGTAATTTAATATATTTTAAGTTATTTTGCCAATCAAAATAGGCCCCAATGAAACCCCCAATTATATTTTTATCAAGTTCTACCAAGCTTTCAATAAACATTTTTCTCCAATAATATCAACTTCTACACATAAATAAGAAAAAAATATTTTCTAATAAAAAAGTAAAATGCATGAGAAGTTATTTCACAAAGAAACACTTATGACTGATATATATATACACATATATATAGTTCTATATATATGTGAATATATATATAGATTATATATATACTGATTATATAGTGATGCTCAAACACATTAGTAACTAAGGTAATATAAAGCAAAAACACAATGTTACTATTTTATATTACTCGATTGGCAAAAATTAAGAAGTCCAAAAGTGCCAAATATTGGAGACAATATGGACTGATGGGATCTTTTTGGATTGTTAATGGAATGAGAAATAGTTCAACTACTTGGGAAAATATGACAATAACATAAAATTTAATACTCACACATATTATAACAAAAAATTCTATTTCTCGGGGTATATATAAAGAGAAATATTTGCATAAGCATTCCAGGATACATATTCAAGAATGCTCATAGCAGCTCTGATTGTAAGAGCCAAAACTAGAAACAACTTAAATTTTATCGATAAGAGAATGGATAGTAAAATGTGGTTTAGTAAAATAATGGAAATCGTATAGCACAAAAAATGAATAAAGTATAATTATATGGAATGATATGGATGAATCATTGCAATATAGTGTAAGTGAAAGAAAGCATTACCCAGAAAGCTACATGTAAGAAAATACTCCTTTTTTAAAGTTCAAGAACAATTAACATAATAACAAAACTGTGAAATGAAAAGCTATAAAATGATAAACATAAACTTCAGGAAGGGTGAGGGGTAGGCTGCTACTTAGATGAATATAACTTGTCAGTTCTAGTTCTTTGTGAGTACATAAGACTTGAAAATATTTTTTAATATAATATCAGTCACCCCTATGTGAACCAATTGCAGTGTGTCTTGAACCAAGGGTTTGGGCTGATTCAATTCTGTGGGATTGATGTTCACGTGGGGGAGCAGCAAATATTCAGACACATCCTTTTCCAGGGACCTCACTTCAATCCCTTTTACCCTTCTTTTCAGATCTACTATAATCTGTGTAAGATTCCACACTCATCCCCAATAGGTCCTTAAAGCAGCAGATGAAAATGGAATCAGATTGGAAGGGAAGAACAATCAGGATGTGAAAGGGTAATCAACTTTAAGAACCTTCCTTATTTTTTATATCAGTCTTTCTATTTTATTTTATTTTATTTTAAATTCCAATATAGTTAACATGCAGTGTTACATTAGTTTCAGGTGTACAATACAGTGATTTAACAATTCCACACTTCACCCAGTGCTCCTCACAAGTTCCCTTCTTTTTTTTTTTAAAGATTTTATTTATTTATTTGACAGAGAGAGAGAGAGAGATCACAAGTAGGCAGAGAGGCAGGCAGAGAGAGAGGGGGAAGCAGGCTACCTGCCGAGCAGAGAGCCCAATGCGGGGCTCGATCCCAGGACCCTGAGACCATGACCTGAGCCAAAGGCAAATTAAAGCCAAAGGCTTTAATCCACTGAGCCACCCAGGTGCCCCCACAAGTGCGCTTCTTAATCCCCATCAACTATTTCACCCATTACCCCACCTACCTTCCCTCTGGTAATCATAAGTTTGTTCTCTATTGTTAAGAGTCTGTTTCTTGGTTTGTCTCTTTCTCTCTCTCTTTTTTTTCTTTGTTTGTTTTTGTTTTGTTCTGTATCTTAAATTACAAAATATGAGTGAAATCATATGGTATTCGTCTTTGCTGACTAACTTATTTTGCTTAGCATTATACTCTGTAGCTTCATCCATGTTGTTGCAAATGACAAGATTTCATTCTTTTTTTATGGGTGAATAATATCCTATTGTGCATATATACCACACTTTCTTTATCCATTCATCAATCAGTGAACACTTGGGCTGTTTCCCTACCTTGGTTATTGTAAAGAATGCTGCTATAAACATAGGGGTACATGAATTCCTTTGAATTCATGTTTTTGTATTTTTGGGGCAAATACCCAGTTATGCAATTACTGGATCATAGGGTTATTCTATTTTAACTTTTCGAGGAATCTCCATACTCTTTTCTACAGTGGCTGCACCAATTTTCATTCCCACGAATAGTGCAAGATGGTTCCTTTTCTCCATATCCTCGCCAACACTTCTTGTTTCTCGTGTTTTTTTATTTTAGCCATTCTGACAGGTATGAGGTGATATCTCATCGTAGTTTTGATTTGCATTTCCCTGATGATGAGTGATGTTGAGCATCTTCCCATGCATCTGTTGGCCATCTGGATGTCTTCTTTGGAGAAATGTCTGTTCATGTCTTTTCTCCTTTTTTTAATTGGACTCTTTGTTTTTTGGGTGTTGAGTTGTATACGTTCTTTACATATTTTGGATACTAACCCTTTATCAGATATGTCATTTGCAAATATCTTCTTCCATTCCATAGGCTGCTTTTTAGCTTTGTTGATTGTTTCTTTCACTGTGCAGAAGCTATTTATTTTGATATAGTCCCAGTGGTTTATTTTTGCTTTTATTTCCCTTGCCACAGGAGACGTATCTAGAAAAATGTTGCTATGCCAATGTCAGAGAAATTGCTGCCTGTACTGTCTCCCAGAATTTTTATGGTTTCAGGTCTCACATTTAGGTCTTTAATCCATTTTTGAGTTTATTTTTGTGTATATGTAAGAAAGTGATCTGGTTTCATTCTTTTGCATGTTGCTGTCCAGTTTTCTCAACACATTTGTTGAAGAGACTGTCTTTTTCCAATTGGATAGTCTTTCCTGCTTTGTCAAAGATTGGTTGGCCGTATAGTTGAAGGTCTATTTCTGGGTTTTCTATTCTGTTCCATTGATCCCTGTGTCTGTTTTTGTGCCAGTACCATACTGTCTTGATGACTAGAGCTTTGTAATATAGCTTGAAATCCAGAATTATGATGTCACCTGCTTTGCTTTTCTTTTTCAAGAAAAAGATTGCTTTGGCAATCTTGAAAAAGAAAAATAAAAAATACAAATTTTAGGATTATTTTTTCTAGTTCTATGAAAAACACTGGTGGTATTTTGATAGGGATTGCATTGAGTCTGTAGTATACATCAGCCTTTCTTACCTGCTTTTTTGCTAGAGCAAAAACATTACTTTAGCTCCAGGCTTTAACTGTGCTAAGAACTTTACTTACATTCCCATTTAATGAATATGAAGATTGTGCTGTGGGTATATATTCCTCGCTCTGAGGCTGGGAAAAATTGAAGTTCAGAGCAAGTAAGAAACTTGCCCAGGAATCACAATGAATGTAAGCAATAGAACATGAATTCGAAACAATGAAGAAATATTTTTTGGTGTACCATTGTATCAGATCTAACTTAAATAAGATTCATGAAACATCTATTGTAAGATCCCAAAACTCTGGATCCAATGGGAAAAGGGATAAAAGATTTTCACATACCTACACACCACTAGTACCTCTACTCCCACCACAACAAAACACCAATCAACTGAAGTTACTAAAAGCAAGTTTTAAAAAGAGAGAGAGAGAAACTGAATTTACATCTGACCATAAGACACGTTCTTTATTTACAATCCTGACAGGAAGGTACATTGCTCAGAGGAAAGAAACTGCTGCATATATTGTACAGAAGGCACATAGTAAGGTTCGATCCTATTCTTCTGAGACGTTAGGAACCTTGGAATAATGGTGGTTCGTGGTCAGAGAGAAGTAGTATAACCCCTAGAGAAAAGAAGCCACTTGTCTGTCACACACTGTTTCAGGCAGAACAGGTATGAAGATTAGAAAAGATACAAAAAAGAAAAAAAAAAAACAAAGAAAAAAATGTTAGTAGGACTCAGAACCCTCAGATTGTGATGAAATATTTATTCTTGTTTCATGGTTCTGAAAGTGTCTGGGGACTGAATATGATCTTGGGTGGGTCTTTTTTCTGGCAAGATGAAGGTTGCTGCACAGAGGGCCTTTCTGCTGGCACAACACAGGTAGGCACCTGGAGGTGGGCATGGTTCAGGAATCTTGAGGGGAATACAACAGGTAACTCTCAGGACTGCTATATCTCAAGGAAAGGGGGTAGAATCTAAACTGTCATAAAGAAGGTGTTTGATTTCTTAATCAAAGCAGACCCTTGAAAATCAAAGGGATAACTACACAGTTCTTTCCATGAGATTGGGCTTCTCTGCCTGTAGGAGTATACCTTGATGATCATCTCATTGTTTACTGTTGCCTCTTCCTCTCCAACTGGTGCAATCAGTTTTTGTTGTTTTTCTTTTTAAGAGTTTCCATTGAGCACGGGTGAGAGAAGGGTCTATTGAAATGAGAAAGCCATGCTAAGAGAAGGCAATGCCAGCTCCATGTGTCTCCTTAAGTGCAAGAACCATCCCAACTTGTCTTTGAAATCACATTTCTAGATACTTGTTATTTATTTTGAGAGAGAGAGAGAGAGAGAGCACATGCACAGCAGGAGGTAGGGAGGGGCAGAAGGAGAAGGAGAGAGAGAATCATAAGCAGGCTCCATGCCCAGTGTAGAGCCCAAGGCAGGGCTTGATCTCACAAGCTGAAATCAAGAGTTGGACACAACTGGGCACCGGGGTGGCTCAGCGGGTTAAAGCCTCTGTCTTCCGTTCAGGTCATGATCTCAGGGTCGTAGGATCGAGCCCCGCATAGGGCTCTCTGCTCAGCACAGAGTCTGCTTCCCCTTCTCTCTCTGCCTGCCTCTCTGCCTACTTGTGATCTCTCTCTACTTGTGATCTCTCTCTCTCTCTCTCTCTCTGCCAAATAAATAAATAAAATCTTTAAAAAAGAGAGAGAGAGACGGGGAGGGGCGTCTGACCCATCGGGGTCTGCGCCTGCGTCTGCCAATGCAATGGCTCCTGGGAGCTTTGCCGCCAGCGACATCTCAACCTCCTCAGTGTACTCGGCTCCCTTGTCCCCCACAGCGAGGTCGTCCGGGCTGTCTGGGTCTGAAGAGCCGGGGGGAGCAGCAGCGCCATCCGAGGGCCTTACCACCACCCCACCGTGCTGCGCATGGTCCTAGAGGCACTGCAGGCGGGAGAGCAGCTCCGGGGCACCTCCGTGGCCACCATCAAGCTTTACATCCTGAGGAAGTACACTAGGGTGGACAGCCTCCAGCTCAAGCACCTGCTGAAGCAGGCCCTGGCCACCAGCGTGCACTGCGACCTGCTCATCAGGTCCACCAACTCCAAGGCCAGGGCCACCACTGGCAGCTTCAAATTGATTCACAAGCATAAAAGGAAAGTCTAACCCAGGAAGACATCCACAATGACAGCCCCCAGGAAACCCAGTGAGGCCAAGGAGAAGGTCCCTAAGAAACCAAGGGAGGAAAAGAAGGACCCTCCCAACCCAGGTGAGGTGAAAAGTGGACCGAGGAAGCCGCGAGAGGCAAGGACGGCTCCTCCCAAACCAGGTGTAGCCAAGGAGAAGGCTCCCAAGGAAGGCGGCCATACCAAAGACCAAGAGGCAAGAGTGAGTGACGCCAGGAAGGCCTCCCAACAGCCAGACAAGGCCCCATGGGCCCCTCCCAGTGCCACCGGGCTCAGTGTGAAGTCAAAGGTCAAAGGCAGAAGGAAGAGCCAAGGTGGTGAGGCCCACAGGAAGACAAAAACTGGGAGTCAGAGTGCAAAATCCACGGTCCCTAAGGGCAAGAATGGTGCTGCTTCTCCAGCCCAAAAGAAGGAAAACCACATCCCTAAAGAAGTCGTTGCCCATATGGCCAAGGAGGGGCCCAAAGCCAAGGCCCCTGGGCTGGCGGGTCTAAGGCGGTGCCTGAACACCTGGCCAGGAAGACAGAGGCCCCCAAGGGCCCAAGGAAGCCGGGCATAGCCACCGAGGCCTCATCATCCAAACTGGCCAGTAGGAAAGTGGAGGCTGAAAGCTAGAGCTGGGGTGGAGACAGGGAGATCCTGCTCAAGTTTTTATTCCCCAACAAACTGTCACTCTATTTATTTCTTTGTAA
Organism: Potos flavus; assembly: GCA_028534135.1. Taxonomy (NCBI): domain Eukaryota; kingdom Metazoa; phylum Chordata; class Mammalia; order Carnivora; family Procyonidae; genus Potos; species Potos flavus. The sequence goes on along the minus strand of CM052900.1, from coordinate 71,313,748 downwards.
CCTATTTATCAATAAAGGCTTTTTCCCCCCTCACAAAAAAAAAAAAGAGTTGGACACAACCAACTGAGTCATCAGATGTCCCTAGATATTCCTTAGATGATCATGAAAAGGAGAGATTCCTTTGTCTCTCACTTATTTTAATTTCCCATCAATTTATTTTCTCCTGTGAACTTTAATGCAATTCTCCAAAAATGAAAAAATAAGACCAAAATAACCTATCACCATCTGCCACTTCCATTGACCAAGAGATGTTAAAGAAACCAACACAATTTGGACCCCGGATTAAATCAAGCACTTTGAAATACCTAAAGCAAGAGATGACAGCTCTCCTACATCCTACCAATCAGACTCTCCAGATTCCCCAAAGCTGCTGGAAAGCTGAGATGGAGGCCATCTTACAGAAAGCCCTAGTGGAAAATAGAACAGCCCAAGCCTGAGCAGGTCCACATAGTGCACCACCCAAAAGCAATTCACCTGGAACTCTTTTTAATTACAGACCTGCCTTACTGGAAATTGTCGGGGCCTTGTCCCAGTTTGAAGATTGCAGAATTCCCTGACTGGCAGTTCATGGAGTGCTTGAATGAAGGGGGTTAGCACCCATTTCACATCCCCTCAGATTATTTGCATCACAAGCCTGATCACTGATTTTAGGTCTCATTGCCTATATAACTGGATACCTGTCTCACCCTAGGTATCTCTCCAAGTCATACTTACAGCCTGTTCCTCCTCAGGAATTCCCATTCCTCCTGCTTTCCCTTTAGTCTCGGTGCTCATGTTAATAATCACTAATGACACTGGAAATATTTTCCTGCAACTTTGTTTACAATTATAGACATACGAACACCCTCCAAGAGTGACTACCAGCACCATATTTTCACATGCCGCATTCCTCTGAATGGAACACAGATATACTCTAAACTTGGAAGTGTAGCTTCAGCAAAGCTTGCACCACTGTGGTTATTTTGGATTTGCCAGAACCCCAAGACCTTCTGCCTTCATATCTCCAAGCCCTAACCCAGGGTTGGCACTATAGGTTCTCGTTGTGATCCTCACATCCTGTTACACACTACTTCCTCTTGTAGAATTATTCCTAAATGACCGCCTTCGATTTCTTCAACATTTGAAGGACAAACATTTTGACCTGGTGTCCCAACTCTGAAAAATTTCAATCTTTGAATAACTTTTTAGTCAGCTGTTAAAGTACTAATATTTTTGTCATTTTAATTAATTTATATATTTAAATAATAATAACAAAGTAGTTGGCAAGGAAACCAGGAATAAATTTTCAGGAAAAAATTTATGTCAGGTTACTCATAATTCAGTCATTATTATTAACTTCCATTCAATAGAGAATGTTTAGCCATGAATTGTTGCTAAATTATTGTTGTCAATTACTGTGACATTCAACACTGTTCCTAGTGATCATATTCTTCAAGGAGACTTATTACCACCTATATTTTGTTCTACTTTTTCATATACTGTGGCAGTGTGGCTGAATGGGCAGGAACTCTCGGCTGTGATCACATTGAGTCTTCCTTTGGCACAGCCTCCTGGGTCTCCTTGTTTGCTATGAGACATCAGATGTAGCTTATTTTTTGTGCTCCTTTACTGATGCCATCTGCATTTTTTTCTCAGGAGGCCCATCTCCCCACCAGGACTGCCTGCAGAGTGGTACCCCAACTTCTCAGCTTGCTCCATCCTTACTTTCCTCCAGAATGATTACTAAAGAGCATTTCCTTTTAGTATTTTAATAATTTCACTGTTTATACTTACTATAGAGAAATGTTTTAAATATTTAATAACTACTTATAGATACAAGAGTATGATCTTTTTAAGAAGGCTTTCAACAACTACAGACTACTAGAGGTCCAGGCAGATGACAACATGGGCTATTCTATACAACGCTCTTGTTGCACCCTGGGTGAGAGTAGCTAGGACACCCCCCCAAAGGTCTACTTCCCTCCTCATAGCTCCAATAGGCCCTACTGTCCCCTCCCTTCCTCCTGTGGCCTCAGTCTGCAATTTAATCTGGGAAGAGAACAAGGACTAACTCATCTCTCTTCCTGTGCCCACTTGAAATGTCCATTTCCCAGGTTTCATTTCCACTCCATGCTGAAAGAGTTGTCTTATAAAGAAGGATCAAAGAAGAGAATGAAAGTTTTTGGAAAGGGAGGAATCTCTTAGGAAGGCAATTCTCCATTTATAAACACTAATTCCTGTTGCAACATTGCCCCAGTGGTTGTTGACTTGTTACAGAAGATGATCCTACATGGCAAATAATTTTTGCATTTTAATGATGTAAATTTGAAAAATTCATAAGTTAAATTTCAAACTTGTCATGTAATATATAATATAAATAACTGGATTACTGTAAGTTTTTAAAGTATATTGATTTGAAGGCAGTTTTAATGAAAACTATTAAATATGTAATGATGTTGGCAATATGCAAAAATAAGAAAAGTGATATGGAATTCAGGAAAGTTTGGCAAATACCTCCCTAATATAGCCTCAGTTCCTTCTAGAACAACCTGATTTTTACCTACTGAGAAACTTACTCACCACAAAAAGACCACTGCAGTTTTCTATCTTATCCTGGCCCAGAACTCACCATTGTTGCTTTTCCCCCTTATGCCCTTCAGTGACCAAGGGTTCCATTTTTGCTGTCGATGATTGAGGATCCTTACCTTATTCAGAAAAGTGTAAAGGGGCCCTTCCCCTGTACTGAATCTCACCTTGTACATACCTCATGCCCTGGATGTCCTGACTCCAGGAATAAAATAAGTTCCAACATGCACAAAATCTACAAAAAGTGTAAGATGATATTTTATGTTTACACACAGACACATTCATGCCTGAGTGTGGATTTATAAGGGAAACAGGTATAGCAGAACAAAGAGGTCTAATGCCTGCCAGACTGGTGTTTGTTTTTTTCTTTCCAAACTTAGGCTATAAGTCCATCAAAACGAGAGATTTCGTGTTTAATATTGTCTACTCATTGAATATCTTCTCTTTATATAGCCCACGAGTCAAATACAGAGACACTGTACCACCACCTCCAAATGTACTCTCCGGAGGACAGAGCTGAGAACTTATTCAACTCTAACTGATATAGCCACATGACCTACAATACAGCCTGGCAAATAGTAGACACTAAATAAAGGTTTAGTGAATTAATTCATGAATGATATAATATATTTTTCTCCCCTTATACTCAGAAATGGAGAAGAAATATGAGCAGGACAGGGCAAAGAAGGAACAGCCATTCCCCTTGCTCTCCAGGTGAGCTCAGGCAGGGAAGAAACACTAAACCATCTAAGCTCCCACTCAGGAAAGCAGGTACCTGACACCACCCCATGCCAGGAAACAATGTGCTGCTTTTTTTTTTTTTTTAAGATTTTATTTATTTATTTGACAGAGAGAGAGAGAGATCACAAGTAGGCAGAGAGGCAGGCAGAGAGAGGGGGAAAGCAGGCTCCCTGCTGAGCAGAGAGCCCGATGTGGGGCTCAATCCCAAGACCCTGAGATCATGACCTGAGCTGAAGGCAGAGGCTTTAACCCACTGAGCCACCCAGGCGTGCCAGGAAACAATATGTTTTACATGAAATCAGTATTGGTCATGACTGCCAGGAATAAAGCTGCCACCCTCAACAGCTGAAGAACAAGAAGATACAAACCACAGCATCATAATTGAGTCCATAATCACTGGGCCATAGACTCCTGGACACACCAAGGGAGTTTCCCTAACAGAAAATGACTCCTCATATCCTCATAGCACTCCCAAAACACAATTTCTTAAAGAAAGGCCTGACTTCCATCCAGAATTTGTGAATCATTTGCTTAAAGCTGAATCACAGTGACGGGGACACAGCTTCCAAAAGTGGCTGCTGTCCATGACAAAGGAGACACTGCTGTGTCTTCAAGTTTAGTGTCCCAAACTCTTCAGAGCAAAAGGCTATTGCCAACGTGGTCCCTAAGGATATATGAACCTCTCCTGGGGCACTAAGTCAACTGAAGGAGCAGATGTTATCCAGTGAAGAGCCCACAGGTGACTGCTACAGCGGCCCAGTCAATATTGGCTCCTGAGACCTGCAGATCACCAACACCTCCTCTTTTGCTGATGGGGAGCTCCTCATGACCAGCTGCCTGGGAAGGGGGATGCCCACACTGGATTCACAAATGGCCAGCTCAGTAAGCTAGTAGAGGCCAAAAAAGAATTTCTGCATCACAACAGCCCCTTGAGCCCAAATACAGAGGTGAGGGAAAACTCTTCCTAGCAGAGAATGAGAAATAGAAGGCAATGGAATCTAGATATGGATAAATGTAAATAAATACTCACAGTATGTTAATAATAATGATGTGTGAGGTTTAAAATTTATGTATAATTAAATTACATGACAACAATAACTCAAGAGTCTGGGGTTAAGTTAGCAAAAGTAAAGCATTCAAGGTTCCCAGGGTTTTCTGAGAAAGAGTATAAATATTCACAATTATACTGATTATAAGCCAAGGATGTTTGTTATAATTTCTAGAGCGCTTTTTAAAAGAATTATTTAAAAATTCTAGAAACTATTGGGAAGGGAAGAGTAATAAAAACAGTCAATCTAAAAAGAGGCAAGAGAGAAAATATAAATGGGTATCAGATGCGAAAGAGGCGTTTCACTTTCACTGAGGCTGTAGAAATCTGGCTTATCTGAGTCAGACCTTAGAGAAGGGAGTTGGACCTCAGAGAAGGAAGTCAGAAGCTATACATTGATTAAGAAGAACTCAGCTAAAATGTGTACCAACTTTTCCATGCCTGACTATGAGTGAGCATGACAGTAAGGAGGCGCCAGGCGGCTCAGAAACTGGACTTCACACCCAACTTGAATGTCCTTCTTCCTGTTTATCCACTGTGTGCTTGTGAGAAACGCTGGCAATAGGGAAGTGTAGCAGAGAATGCCTCCCTCAGTGGTGCTGACATAGGGGAGGGGAACAGCCATCACAGTAAAGGTACAAGGCCCCACTAAGATCCTTCTCCTCCTTGGAAAACAAGAACCTTAAGCTACTGGGAAGGGGCAGCAAACTCTGTTGCCCCAAGTGCACACATAAAAACCCATTGTGGCTGGAGAAAAAATAGAAGGAAAAGGTCCTCTACTCCCAGGGGAGATTGAGGAAAAGTCTTAGGTCCAAATTCGTATACTAATATCATTAAAACTATCGTCATCATCATCATTACCATTATTAGAGATATTCACTAGGTGAGGGCAGAAATTCTTTCTCACATAAGAGCTAATCTCAGGAAGAGTTTGGCCACCACAAGGAGGTACAGGATCACTGAGAAAGCCCTATATTCAAGACACAGGCACTTGAGGCTTATCTGAGACTGAGGAGGAACTAGGACAACAGACAAAGCCCTTCTGCCCTACCAAGTAACACCCAGGGGTCATCTAGACTAGAGGAGATAAAAGCTCAGAAAGAGACCACCTCTGCGGTCTAAGTGCACCAGAAATGCCCAAAACTGAGGGTGGAGTAGGAAAATTAAGAAAACCCTCCAGAGTCCCAGCCACCACCTTAGAATAATTCGGGATAGGATACAACTAAGATAATTTGAAACCTGTGGTACACAGACATAACCATAGCAACAACAAATCCCCAATTCACCTCAACTGCTTAGTCAATGGACTCAATCTCCATACTAACAGCCTAACAGAAGAGGCATGCCATTTTTTGGACATAAAAACTGCTTACCTCAGACAATAAAAAAGGATATTTCAAAAATAAGAAAAGGCCAAGCTATCAGGAAATATAACAATTCTTTTATTTTCCCTTTTAAAAATTTTTTTTATTTAAATTCAATTTAATTAACATATATTGTATTATTAGTATCAGAAGTAGAATTTAGTGATTTATCAGTTGTGCACAACACCCAGAGCTCATTACATCACTTGCCATCCTTAAATGCCTATCACCCAGTTGCTCTATCCCCTCACCCACCTCCCCTCCAGCAAACTTCAGTTTGTTTCCTATAATTAAGTCTCTTAATTGTGTAAGGCTGACGAATCACAGACCTGTACCCCTGAAACAAATAATACATTATATGCTAATTTAAAAAAAAAAGTCTCTTATGGTTTGCTTCCCCCTCTGTTTTTACCTTATTTTATTTTTTTATTTTTTCCATTTCATTCTTTTAAAAGGCATGTAGAAACAAATAATACCTTATATGTTAATAAAAAAATAAAATAAAATACATGTAGGACTTTATTTTTTTAATAACCACATGGCTGGCATAAACCAAGTCTCAAAATGTTAAAGTTTGAATCATTCAGAATGTTATATAATCACTTAGAATAAAGCTAGAAACTAAAAAAAAAAATAAAATATAACTAGAAAATCCTCAATTGCTTGGAAGTGCAGTAATACACTTCTACCTAACCCTTAAGTCAAAGAAGGAATCACAATGGTATTTATTTATTCTTTTTAGCTGAATAATAGTAAAATTAAAGCATAGCAAGATTTATGAAATACAACTAAGAAGTGATTAGAGAGAAATATATAGCTATAAATGCATAATTTAGATCAACAAAACAGGAAAATCAATAACCTAAGCTTGTGTGCAGTGTCAGCAATATTCTAGCATCCTCTGAAGCTAGTAAAGAAGCAGCAAGTTAAACCCCAGCAAAGAAGAAAGAACAGAGAAAATTAACAAAGACACAAATTGCTTCCTTGAAAAGATTTGCTTATTTGATAGACTTCTATGAAAACTAATCAGTAAAAACAGAAGAAAGCACACATTGCTAACGTTGGAAATGAAAAAGAAAACAGACCTTAAAAATGTAGGAAGATATTATACACCCCATGAGCTGAATCTAGCCTGCTACCTGTTTTTTAAAATTTTTTAAAATATTTTTTTAAGTACAATTCTACTGGAAGACAGCCACACCTACTCATTTATATACTGTCTATGGCTGCTTTCTTGTTAAGCAGAGTTGCACAGTTACAACAGAGACTAGATCGTCCTCGAAACACAAAACATTTACTAGCCATTCCTTTATAGAAAGTTTGCCAACTCTGTTGTAAGGAATTATATCCAATAAATTTAAAATGTAGAGAAAAATCAACAAAATCTTAGAAAATCACAATTTACCAAAAGTGATCAAGAAGAAATATAAAATTCTAATAGTTATACAGCTTTAAAGAAATTAAGTCACTAATTAAAAGAAACTGCCAGGGTCAAATAACTTCAAAAGAAAATTCTTTCAGACATTTAAGAAATCATATCAATCTTACTTTAATTAATCTGATGAAGAGTATCTGTTTAATAAACCCTATGCAATTGTGAATTGACTAACATTTTCCCTCTGAGTTTAAGAAGGAGGCAAAGATATCCAATACCACAACTTCTTCAACATTGACTAGATATTCTGGTAAGTGCATCAGCAAAATAAACAAAGGAACAAACAAGAAGAACAGATGTAAGGATTGAAAAGAAAAAGATAAAAGTATTGTTATTCACAGAACACCTAATGGTGCACGTAGAACATCCAAAATAATTTATAGTGAAATCAGTTAGAATTAGTAAGTGAATTCATCATGATATACAAGTAGACAACTATAAAAAATTAATTCTGTCTATATGCTGTATAGGCCAAGGTCAGACTGCCCCAAAATGTGCATCTTGAGCATACTGATTATTTTAACCAAAAGTCACTTAAGAGACAGCCTGTGCTGGGACACTCAGACTCTCCTCCACCAGCCTAAAAGAAGGAAATAAATCTCCATGTGAAAGATACCCTCCCTGTAGCCTGAGGTAAAGAGAGGCACTGATCACTAGAGGTTGGAAATTAGAGCAGAGAAGGTTTATACACAACCCTTGCAGCTTTTTACTAATTTACTATCCCTGCCCAAGCTCTGTTTAGAATTCTTTACTAATTGAGGCTCCCAAAGTTAAGGATTTTTTTTGTTCTGTCAAAGCCTCACAGATAAATTGTCTCTTTGTCCGAAAAGTATAAAAACTGCCTGCCTTGATCATTCCTTTAGGTATAAATTTCATTCCTAGACCTCTGTGTGCACATAATAAAACTTTGTGTTTTTTCTCCTGTTAACCTGTCTCATGTTGATTCAATTCTTAGTCTAGCTGGAAGGACCTAACAGGTAAAAGATTTTTCTCTCCTACAATACCAACAATTAAAAACTGAAACTTAAAGACAGAGATTATTTATAATAACATTGAAAAAATCAAATACTTATGAGTAAATCCAACAAAAGATATGCAACACCTCTTAACCAAAAACTTCAAACTATAATTGAGAGAAATTTTAAAAGTTAATGGATTAGAAGACTCCATATTGTAATGATGTCCATTCTCAAATAAATCTATGAATACAACGGACATGTTAGTCAAAAGTCAAGTAAATGGGTGTGTATGTGTGTAAACTGACAACTTGTTTCTATAATGTATGGGAATTCAAAAGACCAAGAATTACCCAAGCATTCTTGAAAAAGAACATGGATGGAAGATTTATAATGCTATGTATCAAGAATTATTTCAAAGCCACAGTAACTAAGACAACATGATATGAGCACAAGAAAAGACAAAGTGACCAATGTAACCACATAGAATCTAGAAATTGGTGAACACACATGTGGTCACTTGATTTATTATAAACATAACAGTGAAGCATATGGATAAGGACAGTGTTTTAATGAATGACTGTGGGTCACTTGACTATTCATATGGAAGAAAATGTACAAGTTGAAGCATAAAGATTCTCCAAGAAAACTTAGAACACTGTTTCTTTGTCTTTAGGGTAAGCAAAGATTTCTTGTATAGAACACAAAGAGAAAGAACCATAAAGGAAAAACATTAAACTACATAAAAATGTGTCATCAGTGTCATCAAAGACATTGTGGGAAAAAAATCATCCATATAGTGCAAGAAGATATTTGAAATGCATATATCACTCAAAGGTCAATATATAAATTAATTTTGCAAATAAATGAGAACAAAAGGCAAACAGTTCAATAAAAATGGTCAAAAATCTAGAACAGACACTTCACAAGAATGTTATTATAATGGCCAATTAAAGGGGGCTCAATCTTATTAAACATGGAAGAAACTACAGGGACCTCTGGCTGAATACCCACCAAAATTGCTAACATTGAGACACCAATGTCAAGTGTTGGCAAGGGTGTGAAGCAATCAAAACTCTAACACATTGCTGATGAGAATATAAACTGGTTTAACCATTTCCGAAAGTTGTGTGGCAATGTCTCTTAAACCTTTGATGAAGCAGTTATATGCCTACCTGTACAGCTAACAGAAAAGTGCACATACGTTCACTAAAAGCCATATATAAGAACAATCACAGCAGCACCCTTCCTAATACTTGAAAACTGGAAAAAGTCCCCAAATTCATTAACACTAGAGTGGATTTAAACAATGGTGTTACAGTCACACAGTGAAATACTACCCAGCTCTGTGGTCTAAAGAACTATTGCTAAGGATGACAGTCTGCAGGAATCTAAGAAATTGAATGGAAGAAGCCAGGCCAAAAAAAAAAAAAAAAAAAAAAGGACAGTTCTATTTTCTAAAAGAAATAACTCAAAAAGTCTGAATAAGGATTGTTAATGGCTGTGTTTGATGGCATAAGTGTGGGTGAACTGAGCTAGCCTGGGAAATTTTCCTAAAATCCTGTTGATGTTCTGTTTCTCAATATAGTTACTTCTTATATGGATATGTCCACCTTGGGAAAATTCACTAAGCTGTATACCCACGATTTATGTATTTTTTTCTATACATACTACACTTCAAAAGATTTACTTAAAGCGTTTTAGTATAAGTATACACTATTACATGGTTCTTCCAGGTAACGATAAAACACAATACTCAATAGAATATTTGAAGAAGTAAAAATATCTAAGATGTGCCATGAAATGTGTATGAACTCTCTTTAGAGGTGATTTTCCTTCCACATAAACGTATGAACAGATAGTTCAAGACGCCTCACAAGCCATGAGAAATTGAACATAGCAGTGCCCATGGATAAATGAGATTTTTTAAAATCTGAAGAATAGGGGCGCCTGGATGGCTCAGTGGGTTAAAGCCTCTGCCTTCAGCTCAGGTCATGATCTCAGGGTACTGGGATCAAGCCCCGCATCGGGCTCTCTGCTCAGCAGGGAGCCTGCTTCTTCCTCTCTCTCTGCCTACTTGTGATCTCTCTGTCAAATAAATAAATAAAATCTTTTAAAAAAAATTCTGAAGAATGTACTAGGGAGTACATACTATAAAGACTTTGGGAAACCTATGGAAAGCAAAATAATGTGATAGAAATGGGGTCATCAAAGACAGCGTTGTCTCTGACAAATGGAAGATACAAAAACATAGACATTTTTTCACCATGAAATATATGATGCCTTAGAGAAGCAGAAGATACCTGCCAAGAACCCACAATCCACACTCCTATCTGTGACCCAATGGACCTCGCACTTCCGAACTGGAGTAAGTGTGGACTTGATCCTGCTGCTATTGCTTCTGAGGCTCTAGCAATGCTAAAAATGCTTCTTTTGGAGTGTCTCCCAGAAAGGAGGGTATGGTTTTTCAAAGAACAGTTATGACTTCCAGGAAAGAATCCACCTCCATTTCAAGTATTATCAAATAATAGGGGCCAAAATGTTGAAGGACAGATGAGAGGAAGGGCCATCTGTTCTGACACTTCTTGCCCACCATGGCCTCTGGGGTTGTTACTTCCTCTCAGGAGGGCCTCCTGCTGGCAGGTAGGGGTCTGAGGGAGGTTGCACAGGAAGGCATTTCTGTTGGCACAGCTGAGGGGACTAAGTAAAGTAGCAGAGCAGCACACAGGTGGGCACTTTGGAGAGGGCACAACTGAAAACACCTACGTGGGGGTAGCTGAGATGGTTGGCAGGGCCACTTTTACTGCTTCCGACGCTGATCAGATGCCATCCTGTGTCTCAGGGAATCTGAAGGAAACAGATACAGACGCTCATAGAAGCCCTCCTATAGGGAGAATTAGCCAGTTGATTTAATGGTGTGCCTGTGTTGGTTTGCAGCCTCCTTGGGAACTTCCTGGGTGTAATCAAACTGGCCCCTATACTTGGAGGGCAGGGAAAGAAACAGGCCACACCAGATTGGTAGGTGCGGTTTTAATGAACAAGGGAATTTACTTATGAGACTTGTCTTGGGCAGCTGCAAGACAAGTAGTTTTTCTCACCCACTCAGCCAAATCTTAAAGTTTTATGTAGAGGCTGTAACTGGGTTTTGTCAGGTATAACAGCCAGATGTCTCAACACGACATCACCATCTCAAGGCTGTGTCCTTGGAGCAGCTTTTGGGAATAGAGAAGGCAAGCATAACCCACATACCAAGGACAGGGCAGGAGATGAGGAGCCTCCAAGTGCCCAGGTCCAGTTCTTGGGTCAGCTTGTGGTCATGTCTTCTTGATGACCTCCCCCTATAACCTGGGTAATTATTTTCCCAAAACTTACTGAATACTCACTCTGAAACATCTTTTTTTAGAATCGTCCACACAGTTTCTCAGTGACTCCCTGCAGCCCTGCTTTCTTTGGAGGTTACAGTTTCCTGTTGTACTTGGAGAATTGGAAAGTCCTCTAACTGGCCATTTCTTTCTGGTTCTGGAAGATGTCTCTGAAGCTTACTCCTATTCACTCCATTGCCTACCTGCACAAGAAAACTGGTGTCATACATATGTCCCTCCAGCTATCTGGGCTTGAGCTCTGTTCTCTCAGAAAAGAAGGGTGTGGGTACTTTAAGTATATCACCTGGTCACACTTTTCCCTCTGTTACTGGCTGTTCTTATACCTGCTGGTCCCAACACTCCTTTTACTGACCATGATTTGGCCAGATGAGGCTACAAGGTCTTCTCCTTAGCCTTCTCCATATATAAAAGACAAATGAACACCCAGAGTCAATGAGCACAGGGCTCTATTGTCACACACCCCCTCAGGACAGAACACCTCCATAAACTGTATTTGGAGCCTCTTATCCTTGGTAAACACATTTTAGTGCTGTTCTTTGGAACACTTGGGACCAGGTTATCTCCTACACATTTGAAAATATAAGCCCTATATTTGAAAATGTAGGTTAGAATCCACATGGCAGTATACCCGCTCATTATCCCCATGTTTACTATAGAATTATTATAATTTATAAATTTTATATTCATAAATTTAAGTGAATGTACTTTGGTTATCACAGTCATATTAGATCACTAGAAATTATCATTTTAGTAATCTAGTGATTATTACTAACAGCTATTCATTTAAGAATTTTTAAGCCAAAAATTATTATTGCTTCATAATTATTACTGACTGTTGTAGGTACCAACACTATTAACTCAAAAAGACTGTCATATATGTTTAGCTCTTCATTTTCTTTATTGTGCAGGAAAGGAAAAGCATTAAGGGAAGATGCGTAACACCACAGGCTCCTCTGCTCCTCTTTATTTCCTTCCTCAGTGCCTCAGATTCAACCTAATTTCCCTGCCCTTTCAACAACAACCCCATCTTGTCCCAGGTCCCCCCAGGTCTTTCCAGTCTTGCTGCCCCCAGGAGGATGTCCTGGCCACCTCCCTAAATGCCGTCAGGCTGTCTCCTAGGATTCTGTTCTCCGGTTTCCCAGAAGGGGAGCTTCTGCCATCAGCCTTCTTCCATAGCTCAGCATGAAACTGGGCCAGAGAAGTAATAGATACCACTTCTAATGTTTTTCTCCAACTTATTTTTCTGAGATTTTCACCAAGGGACCTAATGAGAATGGATTAAATTATGTATTTTAAATGGTAAAATTGTTTTTCAAATAAATGGCCAAATAGCTATTGGTAAATAAATATTTCCCAAGGATTCTTAAGCGTGTGTATCACTTGTGTTACTCTGTGAAAAGCAGAAAAAAAGGAAATTATTTTTAGTTTTAAGATATACACACAGGGCGCCTGGGTGGCTCAGTAGTTAAGCACCTGCCATTGGCTCCAAGTCATGATCCCAGAGTCCTGGGATTGAGTCACACATTAGGCTCCCTGCTTCTCCCTCTGCCCCTCCACCCACTCATTCTCTCAATCTCTCTCGCTCTCTCTCATAATAAAATCTTAAAAAAAAAGATATCATACATACAGATCAGGTATATTTTTAAATTTATATTGATCAATATTGATTGTTCGTTTTCTCTTTTTTCTTTATCTTACCACAGATCTAGACTTTTTAAAATTTTTTTTTATTTAAAATCAATTTGTTAACATAGAGTGTATTATTAGTTTCAGGGGTAGAATTTAGTGACTCATTAGTTGCATATAACACCCGTGCTCATTATATCAATTGTCCTCCTTTAATGCTCATCACCCAATTACCCCAACACTCCACCCACCCCTCTTCCAGCAGCGATTTGTTTCCTAGAGTTGAGTCTCTTATGGTTTGCCTCCCTCTCTGTTTTTATCTTATTTTATTTTTTCCTTCCCTTCCCCTATGTTCATCTGTTTTGTTTCTTAAAGTTCACATATGATTAAAATCATACGGTCTGTGTCTTTCTCTGACTGACTTATTTCACTTAGCATAATATCGTCTAGCTCCACTCACATTGTTGCAAATTGCAAGATTTCACTGTTTTTGATGGCTGAGTAATATTCCATTGTATACCACATCTTTATCCACCCCAGGACCTCCTCCTGGGGGCAGCAAGACTGGAAAGACCTGGGGGGACCTGGGACAAGATGGGGTTGTTGTTTGAAAGGGCAGGGAAATTAGGTTGAATCTGAGGCACTGAGGAAGGAAATAAAGAGGAGCAGAGGAGCCTGTGGTGTTACGCATCTTCCCTTAATGCTTTTCCTTTCCTGCACAATAAAGAAAATGAAGAGCTAAACATATATGACAGTCTTTTTGAGTTAATAGTGTTGGTGGACATGGACATCTGGGCTCTTTGGTGTTGATGGACATCTGGGCTCTGGTGTTGATGGTGTTGATGGACATCTGGGCTCTTTCCATATTTTGGCTATTGGGGACATTGCTGCTATAAACATTGGGTGCATGTGCCCTTTCAAATCACTATGTTTGTATCCTTTGTATAAATATCTAGTAGTACAATTGCTGGGTCCTAGGGTAGGGAGCCAGAATTTTTATCCCTTTCTCAAAATTCTAGTTTTTGGCTCTCTTGATTTTTCTCAATTGTATCTTTGTTTTCCATTTCATTGTATCCTGATTGTATTTTAATTATCTTCTTCCTTTCTTTTTGTTCTGTTGTGCTTTTCAAAAATCTCTTGAGATGGATATTTAATTTATTACTTTCCCCACCTTTATTTTATATTTAAAAGAGCACTTATATCTATATATTTGCCAGGAAACACAGCTTCACTGTATTTCCCCCAGTAATATGTGTTTTAGTTATCATTCAGCTCTAAGGATTTTTTTCCCATTATTTTTGGGGGAGTTGAAAAATGATTTAGAAATTATGTGTTACATGATGTGATGAGCACTGGGTGTTACATGCAACTGATAAAATGTTGAAAACTACATCTGAGACTAATGGTATACTATATGTTGGCTAATTGAATTTAAATTTTTTTAAAAATCATGTGTTATGGCCAGTGAATATGCACAGAATGGTACTATTCTCTGGAAGTTACTGAGACTTGCTTTGTGGCCTAGTATGTCAATATGTTTCATAAGTGTTCCCTATTTGAGAAAAATGTTTATGTTCTAATCTTTAGAGGTAAAATTCAATACATAAATCCATAGATCGCAGTTACTAAAAATGTTTACATCTTTGCTTATTTGTTTCCCTCTTTACCTACCCAAACTAAGAAATTAGAATTGAAATCTCCTTCCAGAGTGGTGAATTAATATATTTCCCTGATATTACATTAATTTTTGTTTTATCTAATTCAAAGCAATTTTTAGGTGCAAAGGTGTTCAAATTTTTATACCTACCTATTTACTTGACCTTTTATTAATTTATGGTGCTTCTTTCTACTCTTCAATATCATCTTTCATCATGAAGCCCATTACAGCACATACTTATCTAGCTGCCCTAGCTTTCCTTCCCCTGGTATATAATTGTCTACTTCTGCTATTAACCTTTCAATAACATTTAGCTTTACAGATATATCCTCTAAATAGTATTTTGGTAAGTTTTAAATTTTAAAATCTAGTCTGATAATAACTATCTTAGTGTGTGAATTTAATCAATTTAAATTTATCAGGATTATAATTATATTTGGCCTTCTTTGTATTATCTTCTTTTTCAGTTACTCTACCACTTTTTCATGTTCTTTTTTCTCTTTCCTTGATTTTTTTCTTACAAATGGGTAATGCCTTTGTGTGTTTTTATGTGTTTCCTTGTATAACATTTTTCTCCTTCCAGGTCTAGAATTTATACAATTTGTTTATACTCTTTTAGTGGCCATCCTTGACATTTTACCTTAATGTTTAGTTTAAACTCTAAAATAACCAACGTAACCCTGTTCGCAACATAAGAACTTTAGAATACTTTCAATATATACTAAGTCACTGCTCTGTGATAAGCATTACCAGACAAGACAGAATCCCTACGCTTATTTCCAGTGAGGATTAGGAGGATTTCCAGTGGGAAATAGAAGGCAGCCAAATGTAACAGTATAGGTTTTTGGACACACTTAGAGAGATGGTCCAAGGATGTTCCTATCAGTTTGTACACTAGACTCTGATGCCAACCCATCATCTTTTCACAGTCTTGGTGAATATCTGATATCTCATACTGCCATATATTTTAATCTTTTCCTGCATTCATTGGGATTTCTTAGAGAAATAATAAATGGGATAAAAAATGTTTAAGTAATTATTGATGAAAAATCATGTAACCAGACAGCTCTGTGATGCCTCCAAGGCTCCTTCAACAACTAGGAGTCCCAAAGGGCTGGAAACAAAGCCAGAAGGGACAAAGGGAAGGCAGAGAGCCTGGCTATAGAATTCTGTGGGCACAACATGTGATGGTCCAGCCACCCCTGCCGTGTGTGATGTAACCCACCTGGGGCACCTCACTGCTTCCCAGGATCCCAAAGTAACCAACATCACTCCAGACCACCTGCAGCTTGCGATCCCAGGTGATGGAGAGTTGATTGTGTCATCACAGCCAGGCTCAGTGGGATCCTTCACACAGACAAAGCTCTGACTAGAAAGAAGAGACAGCAGAAAACCCTAAAAGAGTTGTTTTAACCAACCCTCCTGCTTTGCGTTGTACTGTAACAGGGATAGAAGAAATAATGGAGATATGCGGAATATTTAAGAAAGTTAAATGGAAAAGCACAGACAACTATCATAGATAGACATGATAAAAGAAACACTTGTATGTTCTTAGATTTGAAGTTTGATAAAAAGTACCTTTCCATGTGGCAAAAAAAAAAAAAAAAATCATGCAACAAAACCATGTATAGGACAATCAGAATTTCTGATGAAAAATAATAAGGAAGGGGAGGGCAAGATGGCGGAGAAGTAGGAGACGCTGTTACAACCGGTCCCCTAAAGTGAGCTGGATATCTACCAGAACATGCTGAACACCATGAGATCAGCCTGAGAAGTAAGATTTTTCACTTCTGGATCTCTACAGGAGCAGAAGGCAGCAGCAGAGAGGTAAAGCAGAGTGGGAATGCGAGAACCTATATCAGAGGATAAACAGAAGGGGGAGGGAGCCACCAGAAGCGACCCAAAGGAAAGTGGCCTGTGGTTGGGGACCAGCATTAACTTAGACTCCGGTTAAAAACACTTAAGAAGAGCAAAATAACTTAAGGAGCAACCAGTGGAAGTGGGTGGTCATGGGCACGGGCCTAAGCCCACGTTCCCAGGAAGGGCACCAACCATGTCAAAGAGAGATTGGCGGGGTGTTCCAGTCCGTGGTTCATGAACCTGCAGCTTTCTGCCCTTGCACCATTTAGAGTGCGAGGGGCACTCCTGCAAGCACCTTAGAAAGCCTGGCATGGTTCATGAGCCTACAGCTTTTCTGTGTGCAGCACTCAGTGGACTGGGTGCACTCCCGCAAGCCCCTGAGAGACAGGGAGGGAGCCAGAGCCAGCAGTCTCTAGGACCTCAGGACATCTGCTGCCTGCAGCAGGGTCTGGGCGCTCCCAAGCTGCGCCCGAGAGAACGAGGCCCGCTGGGCTTGGGGCAGGAATCTGAGCACACCCGGCACGGACCAGGAGCCCTGACAGCAGTCTCGGCAAGGGCAGCCACCAGAAGCCAGTTTCCTACACCTCGTGGTTTTGGTCGCGAGAGAGTGCAGAGGTTACTGAGGGCCCCGCGGGGCCATTGAGATGGTTGCTGAGGGCGTGCACTGCCTGTGGCAGTCTGTGGTGTGAGCAGAGCTTGCAGAGGGGGCACTGTATTCTGGACCACCCAGAGGGGAGCAGACTGAGGCTTCTCTGTGACTCAGACGTCTGGGTACAGGCAGAACCCTTGCTTGGACTCTCTGAAAAGGCAAAAAACTGCAAAAGAGAGAACCTCCAGAGAGCAGAATCCTGAAAAACCAGTTTCCACAGAGCCCAGCCCCTTGATTGGGGGGCAGGGTGACTCAACCCAAGCAAGATTGACTGGAAAACAATGTGACATGCCCCTCCTCCTGAAGACAACCCAAAAAAAAAGGACAATAACCACAGGGTCCCCATAAAAATATAGGACAATAACCACAGGGTCCCCATAAAAATATAAAACCCCAATACCAGGGGAAATCAATACATTAAGCGCCCAATAATACCCTAAATCCTGTATATTTCATAGATATAAGGGTTTTTTTCTTTCTTTTATATTTTTTTTTCACTCATTCTCATGTTTCCTGGTTTTTTTAAAAAAATTTTTTAACTACTTAACATTACAGCTAGAGGCTTAATACAACGTATGGAAGAGTTATAACCACCCTCCCATCTTATCCATCTGTCAGTGTTTCTATGTATCTGCTTTTGTTCTGATACTATATAAACCTTATTCTTGAGGTTCATTCTGACTAGGTTCTTTTATTTCTTATCATGTACTTTTGTCGGTCTTTATGTTTGTTCACGTTTGTTTACATACCTTATAAATCTTATTTTGGGGTCCATTCCGGCTGAGATCTCTTTTTTTTCTCTTTCTCTCTCTCTTTTATCCTTATTTTTTCTTTTTGGTGGTGAATTCCAATTGCTCCAAAAACTTCCAGGGTACACCGAGCCTGGATTGTGGGTGATATATTCAGCTATACATCCTCTCATGCACCTCTCATCAAAATGATTAGGAGGAGGAACACCCAGCAGAGGAAAAACCCAGAGACTGTGCCCTCTCCCTCTGAACTATTGGACATGGACATAAACAGTATGTCAGAAAAATGGAATTCAGGGTAACAATTATCCAGGCAATGGCCAGGATGGAGAAAAACATTAATGACAACATAGAATTTCTAAGGGCAGAACTGAGAACCAGTATGGCAGAGGTTAAAATGCTATCAGTGAGATCCAATCTAATCTAAATAATCTAACAGCTAGAGTTGCGGAGACAGAGGATAGAATTAGCGATCTAGAGGATAAGATGGTTGAGAGGAAAGATCAGGAGGAGGGTTGGAACAAACTGCTTAGAAACCATGAGCACAGACTTAGGGAAATAAATGATGCCATGAAACGTACCAATGTAAGAATTATTGGAATCCCTGAAGGGGTAGAGAAAGACAGAAGACTAGAAGATATAACTGACCAAATTCTGAATGAAAATTTCCCCAACCAGGGGAATAGAGCAAGTGTTCGCGTTCTAGAAGCAGAAAGGACACCCACCAAGATCAATGAGTCAAGAAAAACGCTAGACACATAATTGTAAAATTTGCAAATTATAGTTTTAGACAAGAGGTCCTGAGGGTAGTTGGGGGGAAAAGATCCCTTATGTATAGAGGAAGACCCATCAGAATAACATCAGACCTGCCCACAGAAACCTGGCAAGCCAGAAAGGGCTGGCAAGACATATTCAGGGCACTAAATGAGAAGAACATGCAGCCAAGAATATTTTATCCAGCAAGGCTCACATTCAAAATGGATGGAGAGATAAAGAGCTTCCAAGACCGGCAAGGATTAAAAGAGTATGTGACCACCAAGCCAGCACTACAAGAAATATTAAAGGGGGTTCTATAAAAGTAGAAAGAACCCATGAGGGACATAGAACAAGAACTTAAAATCTATAGAAATAAGGACTTCAGAGGCAACATGATGTCAATAAAAACTTATCTTTCAATAATCACTCTCAATGTGAATGGCCTAAATGCTTCCATAAAATGACACAGGGTTTCAGACTGGATAAAACGACAGGACCCATCCATATGCTGTCTACAAGAGACACATTTGGAACCTAAAGATACATTAAGATTGAAAGTGAAGGGATAGAAAACCATCTTTCACACCAACGGGCCTAAAAAGAAAGTTGGGGTAGCGATTCTCAGATCAGATCAATTAGATTTTAAGCTAAAGACTGTAGTCAGAGGTACAGAAGGACACTACATCATTCTTAAAGGGTCTGTCCTCCAAGAAGATCTAACAATTGTAAACATATATGCCCCCAATATAGGAGCAGCCAAATACTTAAGTCAACTGTTAATCAAAATAAAGAGTCATATTGATATGAATACGTTAATTGTAGGAGATCTTAACACGCCACTCTCAGTAACAGACAGATCATCTAAACAGAAAATTAATAAAGAAACAAGAGCTTTGAATGACAAGCTGGACCAAATGGACCTCATAGATATATACAGAACATTCCACCCTAAAACAACAGAACACTCATTCTTCTTGAGCGCACATGGAACTTTCTCCAGAATAGACCACATACTGGGGCACAAATCAGGACTCAACTGATACCAAAAGGTTGAGATGATTCCCTGAATATTCTCAGACCACAATGCTTTGAAACTGGAACTCAACCACAAGAAAAAGTTTGGAAGGAATTCAAACACTTGGAAGCTAAAGACCAACCTGCTCAAGAATGAATGGATCAACCAGGAAATCAAAGAAGAAATTAAACATTTCGTGGAAACCTATGAGAATGAAGACACATTGGTCCAAAACCTATGGGATACGGCAATAGCAGTCCTAAGGGGGAAATACATAGCCATCCAAGCCTCACTCAAAAAAATTGAAAAATACCGAGTACACCAGCTCTCTTTACACCTTGAAGAACTGGAACGTCAACAACAAATGAAGCCAACCCCATGCACAAGAAGGGAAATAATCAAGATTAGAGCAGAGATCAACAAGTTAGAACCTGGAGAAACAGTAGAAGGCATCAATGAATCCAGAAGTTGGTTTTTTGAAAGAATCAATAAGATCGATAAACCACTGGCCAAACTCATCCACAAGAAAAGAGAGAGGACCCAAATTAACAAAATTATGAATGAAAGGGGAAAGATCACGACTAATCCAAAGGAAATAGAAACAATCATCAGAAATGATTATCAACAGCTATATGCCAATAAGTTAAACAACCTAGAAGAAATGGTTG
>CM052900.1:71275882-71292776 GCA_028534135.1 Potos flavus | reverse complement strand
GGGCTTTTCATAGATGGATTTTATGAGATTGAGGAATGTTCCTTCTATCCCTTTACATTGAAGAGTTTTAATCAGGAATGGATGCTGAATTTTGTCAAATGCTTTTTCTGCATCAATTGAGAGGACCATGTGGTTCTTCTCTCTTCTCTTATTGATTTGTTCTATCACATTGATTGATTTGCAAATGTTGAACCACGCTTGCATCCCAGGGATAAATCCCACCTGATCCTGGTGAATAATCTTTTGAATGTGCTGTTGGATCCTATTAGGATCTTGTTGAGAATCTTGGCATCCATATTCATCAGGGATATTGGTCTGAAATTCTCCTTTTTGATGGGGTCTTTGCCTGGTTTGGGGATCAGGGTGATGCTGGCTTCATAGAAAGAGTCTGGAAGTTTCCCTTCTGTGTCTATTTTTTGAAACAGTTTCAGGAGAATAAGTATTATTTCTTCCTCGAATGTTTGGTAGAATTCCCCAGGGAATCTGACAGGTCCTGAACTCTTGTTTTTTGGGAGGTTTTTGATCACTGCTTCAATCTCATTGCTGGATATTGGCCTATTCAGGTTGTCAATTTCTTCCTGATTCAGTCTTGGAAGTTTATGGGTTTCCAAATGCATCCATTTCTTCTAGGTTGTTTAACTTATTGGCATATAGCTGATGATAATCATTTCTGATGATTGTTTCTATTTCCTTTGGATTAGTCATGACCTCTCCCCTTTCATTCATAATTTTGTTAATTTGGGTCCTCTCCCTTTTTTTTTTGGATTAGTTTGGCCAGTGACTTATCGATCTTATTGATTCTTTCTAGAAACCAATTTTGGTTTTGTTGATGCATTCTACTGTTTCTCTAGTTTCTAACTCGTTCATCTCTGCTGTAATCTTGATTATTTCCCTTCTTGCGCGTGGGGTTGGCTTCATTTGTTGTTGACGTTCCAGTTCTTCAAGGTGTAAAGAGAGCTGGTGTACTTGGTATTTTTCAATTTTTTTGAGTGAGGCTTGGATGGCTATGTATTTCCCCCTTAGGACTGCTATTGCCGTATCCCATAGGTTTTGGACCAATGTGTCTTCATTCTCATAGGTTTCCACGAAATGTTTAATTTCTTCTTTGATTTCCTGGTTGATCCATTCATTCTTGAGCAGGTTGGTCTTTAGCTTCCAAGTGCTTGAATTCCTTCCAAACTTTTTCTTGTGGCTGAGTTCCAGTTTCAAAGCATTGTGGTCTGAGAATATGCAGGGAATCGTCTCAACCTTTTGGTATCAGTTGAGTCCTGATTTGTGCCCCAGTATGTGGTCTATTCTGGAGAAAGTTCCATGTGCGGTCAAGAAGAATGAGTATTCTGTTGTTTTAGGGTGGAATGTTCTGTATATATCTATGAGGTCCATTTGGTCCAGTGTGTCATTCAAAGCTCTTGTTTCTTTTTTAATTTTCTGTTTAGATGATCTGTCTGTTACTGAGAGTGGCGTGTTAAGATCTCCTACAATTAATGTATTCCCATCAATACGACTCTATTTTGATTAATAGTTGACTTAAGTAGTTGGTTGCTCCTATATTGGGGGCATAAATATTTACAATTGTTAGATCTTCTTGGAGGACAGACACTTTAAGAATGATGTAGTGTCCTTCTGTACCTCTGACTATAGTCTTTAGCTTAAAATCTAATTTATCTGATATGAGAATCGCTACCCAAGCTTTCTTTTGAGGCCCATTGGCATGAAAGGTGGTTCTCCATCCCTTCACTTTCAGTCTGAATGTATCTTTAGGTTCCATACATGTCTCTTGTTGACTGCATGTGACAGGTCCTGTCGTTTTATCCAGTCTGCAACCCTATGCCGTTTTATGGAAGCATTTAGGCCATTCATGTTGAGAGTGACTATTGAAAGATAAGTTTTTATTGACATCATATTGCCTGTGAAGTCCTTGTTTCTATAGATTGTAAATTCTCTTCTGTGTCACTCATGGGTTCTTTCTTCTTTTATAGAACCCCTTTAATATTTCTTGTAGTGCCAGCTTTGTGGTCACATACTCTTTTCAACCTTGCTGGTCTTGGAAGCTCTTTATCTCTCCATCCATTTTGAATGTGAGCCTTGCTGGATAAAGTATTCTTGGCTGCATGTTCTTCTCATTTAGTGCCCTGAATATGTCTTGCCAGCCCTTTCTGGCTTGCCAGGTTTCTGTGGACAGGTCTGATGTTATTCTGATGGGTCTTCCTCTGTACATAGGGAATCTCTTCCCCTTAGCTGCCCTCAGGACCTCTTGTCTATAATTATAATTCTCGAATTTCACAATTATGTGTCTGGGTGTCTTTCTAGACTCATTGATCTTGGGGGAGTGTCCTTTCTGCCTCTAGACATGAACACTTGTTCCATTCCCCAGATTGTGGAAATTTTCATCTAGAATTTCTTCAGCTATATCTTCTAGTCTTCTTTCTCCACCCCCTCAGGGATTCCAATAAGTCTGACATTGGTACGTTTCATGGTGTCATTTATTTCCTATATCTTTTCTCATGGTTCCTAAGCAGTTTGTTCCAGCCCTCCTCCTGACTTTTCTTCTCTACCACCTTGTCCTCTAGATCACTAATTCTATCCTCTGTCTCTGTAACTCTAGCTGTTAGACTACTTAGATTAGATTGGATCTCAGTGATAGCATTTGTAACCTCTGCCATATTGGTTCTCAGTTCTGCCCTTAGAGATTCTATGTTGTCATTAATGTTTTTCTCCATCCTGGCCATTGCCTGGATAATTGTTACCCTGAATTCCGTTTTTATGACATACTGTTTATGTCCATGTCCAATAGTTCTGAGGGAGAGGGCACAGTCTCTGGGTTTTTCCTCTGTTGGGTGTTCCTCCTCCTAGTCATTTTGAAGAGAGGTGGATGAGAGGATGTATAGCTGAATATATCACCCACAATCCAGGCTCGGTGTACTCTGGAAGTTTTTGGAGCAATTGGAATTCACCACCAAAAAGAAAAAATAAAGATAAGAAAAGAGAGAGAGAAAGAGAAAAAAAGAAATCCCAGCCAAAATGAGTACCAAAAATAAGACTTATAATGTATATAAACAAACACGAACAAACATAAAGACCAACAATAGTAAATGACAAGAAATAAAAGAACCTAGTCGGAATGAGCCCCAAGAATAAGATTTATATAATACCAGAACAAAAACAAATACACAGAAACACTGACAGAAGGATAAGATGGGTAGGTGGTTATGAATCCTTGATGCCGGCGAGGAAGGTTATTTCAGATCTTCCTGGGTGTATCACTGTATTAAGCCTCTAGTTGTAATGTTAAGTAGTTTTTAAAAAATTAAAAGACCAGGAATCATGAGAATGAATCAAAAAGAAAAAAAAAGAAAAGAAAAATATACAGGTTTTAGGGCATTATCGAGAGCTTAATATATTGTTTTCCCCTGATATTGGGGTTTTACAGTTGTATGGGGACCCCGTGGTTATTGTCCTCTTGCTTTTGGCTTGTCTTCTGGAGGAAGGGCCTGTGGAGTTGTTTTCCAGTCAGTCTTGCTTGGGTTGAGTTGCCCTGCTGGCTATCATGGAGCTGGGCTCTGTGGAAACCGTTTTTTTGGGCTTTTGCTCTCTGGAGGTTTTTGTTCTTTTGTGGCTTTTTGTGGCTTTTCGGAGGGTCCAAGCAGAGAATCTGCCCATACCCAGACCTCTGCCTCTGAGAGAAGCCTTGGTCTGCTCCCCTCTGCGTGGTCCAGAACACACAGACTCTCCCTCTGCATACTCCGCTCACACCGCAGCCTGCCACAGGTGGTATGCCTCCCCAGCCCCCATCCCAGTGGCCCTGCCAGGTTCCCGCTTGCCTCTGCACCCCTGCACCACTAAAGCCACGAGTGATATTGGTCTAGGAAACTCACTTCTGGTGGCTGCTATTGCTGGGACTGCTCTCCGGGCTCCCGGCCCACACTGGGTGTGCTCAGATTCCTGCCCAAGATTGGCAGTGTTCTCTCAGGCACCGGCTGGGAGCACCCAGACCCTGGGACTGGAGGGGGATGACCAAGGTCCTAGAGACCACGGGCTAGGGCTCACACCAGGCTCTTTTATGCGCTTTCAGGAGTGCACCCAGCCCACGCAGTGGTGCATGCAGAGGAAAGCTGCAGCTCATGGACCACACCAGGCTCTCTAAGGTGCTTGCGGGAGTGCACCTAGCCCATGAAGTGGTGCAAGCAGAAGAAAGCGGCAGGCTCATGGACCATGCACTGGACCCCCCCTCCAGTCTCTCTTTGATGTGGGTGGTTGCCCATGGTGGTGTCCTTCCTGGGAATGTTGGCTTAGGCCCGTGCCCGTGACCACCCACTTCCACTAGCTGTTCCTTAAGATCTTTTTCTCTTTTTGAGTGTTTTTAACCAGACTCTAAGTTAATGCTGGTCCCCAACCACAGGGCACTTTTGTTTGGGGTATTACTTTCCTTGGGTCGCTTCTGGTGGCTTCCTCCTCCTTCTGTTTGTCCTCCAATATAGGTCCGAGTGTTCCCACTCTGCTTTACCTCTCCACTGCTGCCTTCTACTGCTGTAGAGATCCAGAAGTGAATAATCTTACTTCTCAGGCTGATTTCATGGGTTTTCAGCGTGTTCTGGTAGATATCCAGCTCACTTTGGGGGACCAGTTGGAACAGGGTCTCCTACTTCTCTGCCATCTTGTCCCTCCTCTTACAATCTAAAATTTGAGCATTGGCTAACCAATCAGGATTGCTGAATTAGTTAAGACAGTTTTGACTCCATCTAGGAGGGTATACTTTGAGGACAGCCACCCAAAGAAGGCTGCTGGCCAAGACCCCCAAGCAAGAATCACTTAATATAATTAAAAAAACTTCCAAAAGTGGAAAAAGTAAAAAGAAAGAAGAAAGAAAGAAGAAAAAAGGAAGAAAGAAAGAAAGAAAGAAAGAAAGAAAGAAAGAAAGAAAGAAAGAAAAAGAAAGAAAGAAAGAAAGAAAGAAAAAGAAGATAAAGAAATCAATAAATAATTGAAGGTAATTATCCTGATCTAAAAGACACAAGAATTCCAACTGATTGCCACCACATTTAATAAAAAATGACTCATTCAAGAGAAATTTTCAGTTATAAAGAAACAATCTCAAACACTCTGAGGAATTTTTAACTAAAAATTGCCAATGTTGGATACTTAAAGATAGTAAAACAGATGCCTTCAAAAATCTGAGGCAAAATGGATATCCACCCAAATTCAAATATTGGGGTAGAATAGAGACATTCTAAGATATGAGAAGACACAAAATTTTATGTCTCAGAGGGCCCATCTTTAAAAATACAGAAAAATTCAGAGATGAACCAGAAAGAAGAAAATACAAGAAACAGGAAAAATAAAAATAAAAAACTTTATTTTTCAACCCAGGAAAAAGTAGAAACAAATATTCAAGGTTGACAGTTGTGCAGGACACGCAGCAAGCAATCCCTCTGGATTCATCCAAGAAGACAGTGCACTTCAGTAGAGAAGTGTCCAGGAAAAAATAAAAGCCAACCAAAAGATTTACTCCACCTTTAAGATTACCACCACTTCCCAATTTAGGGAAGCAATAAAAGATAATACAAGAGAAAAAGAAAATGAGAGAAAAAATGATGTAGGAAAAGAAATATAATTCTAATACACTACATGGTCTCTCAGTAAACAATATTTAGAAGATGTAATGATGAATATACTGATCCTTAACTTTAGAATGAATCTATACTCTAAACATGGTTCTAGAATAGAATATATATTGTTAAATCCTGATTACTGAATTTGTCAGCTTTAGCTGAGTAATGCTGAAGTACCAGGATCCTGAAGAAATAAGTAAGTAAGAAGTAAGTAAGTAAATAAATAAACAAATAAATAATATTCCCAGTGACTTATAAATATGAAAGGTTGAGTTCTCATTCACATTAAGGGCACCCACTGCAATTCTTCTGCAGGTTGTCTCTATTCCAGAATCTAGTCAAAGGAGCACATGCTGTTCCCATGGTAGAACAGAAAACACGATTTCCAAATCCCTTTGATTTGAAGTTGGCTTTGTGGCTGGCTTTGGAATATCATGGGTGTGATATGTGCCAGCACTAGGCTTAGGCCTCAAGAGGCCTTGCACACTTATGCTCTCTCAGAGCACTCCTGCCATGGAAACATGTACAAGCTAAGCTGTGGACTAATGAAAAGCCATGTGGAGAAGGGCCAAGTCACCCCAGTGGAGGCCATCCAGGACCAGACAGCCCTAAGAGCCAACCTACCAGCTGGCCAAAAATGCATAGAGGGCCTGGCGGAGCTAAGCTAGTCTGGCCAGTCTGGTGCAGGAGGACTGCCTAGCCGATTCTTACACTTATGAGCAAAAATAAATGTTTATGAATAAATGCTACTATATATATATATATAGTTTTCAAGTTTTCAGGTTTTTTTCTTGCTTTATTTTAGGTATCCCTACACCATGAAATTAAGCAAGAAAAAAAAAACCTGAAAACCTGAAAATTAAAAAGGAAGAAAATAAAACTTTAAATAAAACTATAGGGACTGGGGCGCCTGGATGGCTCAGTAAGTTAAAGCCTCTGCCTTCGGCTCAGGTCATGAGCGGGGAACCTGCTTCCTCCTCTCTCTCTGCCTGCCTCTCTGCCTACTTATGATCTCTTTCTCTCTCTGTCAAATAAATAAATAAAATCTTAAAAAAAAAAACTATAGGGATTGAATTTTGGCAGCCCAAAATGCACCACAACAACAGGCTGATTATTTTGAACTGGAGCTGCTTTGGAAACAGCCTGTGCAGGACACTCAGATCCTCCTCTAACCCCCTGAAAGCAGGAAACCTGTCTCCCACATGAAATGTACCCTCCCTGTCCTGAAAAATAAGATATCCTTCTCACCAGAGATGGTGTCCCCACCACAACCCCATGACCCCATGACTGATCTCCTGAACTCAGGAAACTCCTAAAAGTTTCTGCCTAGCTGTCAATCTTGCCTTTTAGAAACTAACAAACTACGAAACAGAAAAGAAACATTTGAGGATGCCTCCTGCACAGGTGAATCAGAAAGTGCTGGAAGTGCCTGACAGTCATCTCAGCCTTATAATGTTACCATCCCACTCTGAATATCCATCCAAACCCTAATAAAAAAAGCTGGTTTACCCTGGTCCCACTGTTCGGAGAGTCAGGACTTTGGAAATTATTCCCTATTTGTACTGTTGCAGGGTTGCAGGGTGCTTGTCTCACGGAGTTGTACATGTGGTTAGCAAGCAAACCTCAGAGCTGGCTGTTCTTGATATCTGTTTCACTTCTGCCACATTCTGGAAAAATCTGCCACAAGCAATTCCAAAGTTCCAGCAGCATCCATGGAGCCTCTCAATCTAGGTCAGTAATCAACTATGATAAGAGCGTTGGTCTCTTATAAAGACCCCCAGTTATTTTATTTGACTCAGAAAATTTGCACTTTGGACTTTGGCATCTCCTCAAGAACTGCGGTGTACAGAACAGTATTCATGGGTGGTAAATGTAAGATTGTGTCAAGGAAAAACTCTCCCAAACCTTTTTTAGTTATATTTAAAACATTTAAAATCACTTTAAAACGAACTGGATGTATGCTTCCATATAAAATATGTGCCCATGTGATAATGGCATGTTTTTATAAACAGCCACAGGATGTCAGGTGGTATCTGGCTCATTACTAACATTACAAATTTCTTAAAAATTGTCCTTGACATGCACTCTCTAAATTTCAGTTTGCTTAAATTACTCCATATATGGCGATGGTTATTAGTGATCTGGAGTCCATTTGGCTCTCTAAATAGTCTATGTTTTTAAAACCCCACAGTGATATCTTGCTACCATCTTATCTTAGAAAGAATAGGAATTCCTTCACAGGATCAGACCATCCGAAGAAGTACTGCTCTGCTTTTACCATGGCTGGGCAATCGAGGGAGAGTGTCTGCCTTGAAAATTTCCCAACCCAAAATAAAGTCTGCTGTGCTTCAGAGTGAGATCCTCTGGGCTCATTTAAGAACCTGATACAACATAGATCAGGAGCTGTCGGCTTTGCCTACAGGTGCCTTAGAGACAGACACACCTCCTGGCATGGACAGGCAGTCTCCTCCTAGGTGTGAAAGTAAACATGTTTTCTTCATTTTTATAAGAGAAAATTACCTCTGTCAGAGGCTCACTGATTAGCAATTCATTTAAACTCAACCTCCATCAAAAGTACAGAATTCCAGAGAGTTGTCTGATTTCTAGTCTCTGTCCAAGTTGCGTAAGAGAAATCATATCAAGAGAAGTTTGTCTAAGCCAGGACGTGGCAATCAATTCACTCTAAGTACTTGAAACATCCCTGATTTAAATTATACCACAAGAAACCTGAATACTGAAGTGGTATTAACTCTGCAGATAACCATCTTCACTGTGTTGTTTTTCATGTTCTGTTCTGTTTGGTTTTGGTTTGGTTTCAATGGCAGTCAGTTTAAGGAGTGAGCTGTTGTTGAGTGTACTATCTCATGACACTGTTAATGCTCATGAAAATTCAACACGATCAACTTCTTTTCAACGTAAATCTAAGTAATTATACTGTTCTATTGGAGGTTCACTGTCAGGAAGTTAAGAGACCATATAAAGCCTGAACAAAACAGTTTTTAGCTCTTACCTCTAAAATATTTGTCTTCTTTTTTTCAAGATGCTGATTCTCAGTTTTTGTTTTCCCACATCACTGCATATGTCTCCTTTACACTCTGTAAATGGCAGGTTGCATAATAGTTAATATACTCATTCTGGCCTCTCTCCCTCCAAGTCATCCTCCTCACTGCCACACATCAAATCACATCGTTATTCTCAGAAATTCTCCATAACATTGCAACACATAAATAATTAAAATGTAATTTCTGACTCCTGAGTCTGACATTCAGGACTTGTATTTGTTGCCTTTCCAGTTCAACTTGTAATTATTCCTTTGGCTACACAAACACTGCCAATGCCTTTGCCTGTGCATGCTCCTTTCTCTAGAAAGTCCAGCTCCTGCTTCTAGCTTTCTCATGTTTCAAGGCACAGCTTGATATTTGATGTGTGAAGCCTTACTGAATACTACAATGGGAATTAATTTCCTCCACATTCCCACACAATTCTGCACCTATATTTTGCCATTTATAACAGTCTGATTTTGATTATTATAATTTTTATAAAAACATAATCATAGTTAATTGGCAATATAATTATTAATTAGTATTTTTAAATGCTTAGTATCTGCTAGGTTGGGGGGCAGCTCAAAGGCTCCCCATATGGGGCACCAAATGCTGGGCAACCTGATCAGGTGGAAGCCAATGGCACAGGAGGTGAAAGAAGTCACACAAGGCAGAACAAAAGAGATAAATGTTTATTGAATACACTGCAAGGAAACTGCAGGCAGGACAGGGAGGAGAGACTGTCTGCCATGAAGTGGAGGTGGGGCGTCTGTAGTTAATGTGGGAAGGTGAGAGGATATGGGAATGTATGGAATTTTCCTTATTTGGCACCTGTGTCCCAGTGTAAGCAACCCATTGGTCAGCTAGGGCTTATGGATATTTTGAGATGGGTCACCTAATGGGCCTGTTTGTGTTCAGCCAGGGGGTTAAGGGTCCCTGTGGGACCTTCTACCTTATTCAGTCTTCCATTGTTCAAGTAGGTTGCCTAAAAGCAGCCTCTAAAGGGAGGACTGTACTAAATGCTTTTACTTTATATTACCTCATCTAAAATTCTTCCATTTCAAAAAGGTTCAAAGGAATTACATAGGAGTATAAATGAGACTATGCAATGGCATTGGTATGTTCTTAGAACCAAGGAGGAGAAAAAATATACTAAAAGCCTCAAAGAAATGGAAAATCCAAATAAAAAGTGAAGGAAGTTAGAACCTAGGAAGCAAAGTGCAAATTTTAATAATAGAGAATTCCTAGTTAATGTGCAATTTGAATCAGGAGGGCATATGTTTTGGGAGCACTCCATTTGGGTGCCAATCCCTATCGGCATGGCAACAATATTCTCTTTCTCTCTGTGTCTCTGTCTCTGTCTCTCTCTATATATATCCTTTTATATCCCTGTGTGTGTGTTTGATACTTAAATATTTATAAAATTTGGCATGTTAGATTAGCCTTTTAGTTTATATTAAAGTATGTAATTTATTTAAAGTTGTTAAATGGAACAAGCATTGCTCCAAAACTTGGGAAAAATATATTAAAATTTCTAGAATTTTAGTCAAATCAATATTAGTTATTTAAACTTAAAGCTCATAAAAAACAGTATTTTACTTTGTAACTTACAAAGGACATTGAATATTAATTCTGTAAACCAACGAAGTCCTTAAGTTATCTTTGTGATACACAAAAGCCAACTTCCAGGACATCAAAGCAGCTTATGCCAATGAAAAGGAACAGAGGGAAGATGCAAAGAGAGGGCAGAAAAGATGGACCAAGTTCTAGAGATCAACTCCAGAGACAAGTGGGCAATAGGACATGAGAGAGGGAAGAGGGAAGAAGGAGAAAGACATAAAGATAGAAAGGCACTGATAAATCAAGAGAAAAGTGGTGTCATACTATAGCTTCAGCAGAAAATTGCTTTTAACTCTAAGAATTAACCAGCATATGGTGATTTGTCCCAGGACCCCACACACCCACTTGTCAGTCCCCACATGCACTCTCCTCCCACTCAGAGGCCCTGCCTCCCACAATCCATTTATAACACCCCCCACCCCAAGGTTGCCCACCACCCACTGAGAGACATCTCTGCCTGTGGTGATTCAGCCCCCAGATTCCACAAACCCATCTGAACTATCACTGGTTGGTCAAGGACTCAGAGAGGCAGCCAGTGGGTGGGGAGGAATAGGGTGTTGTGGAAAACTGGTGCAGAAATTTTAAAAGGCTTAGGAGATCCAGGACCCACAATCAGCTCGGTCCACCCCTTTGAGCCTTTGCTGTCACACCAGATGGGAGGACTGACCCTTTTCCTTTCAAGGAAGAGGACCCTCCCAGGCAAGTCTACTCTTGTTGTTATGGGTTACTTGGGCACACCTGCTTTTAACAACATGACTGAAACTCTCCTATTTGCATATTAACCTGAATTTCCCCAGGCAATTAGTTTCCCAGAATATTAGCAGGTAAACACCCTTCCTCCATCTTCCCTCAGGATTCCTGGGACTACCTGAAATACAGGTGTATCCTACCACACATAAACAAACACTGAATTCCAGAAGGTGAATAACAGCTGTAACAATCATTGAGTTGATAGATTGCATTTAAGCCTTGAAAATTCCTGAACTGCCAGAGCCTTTAGAATGTATCCACCTTCTCATGATAACTGCAGTGTCCATTCCTCAGGCTGTTATTGGAGAAATTGGGGTTCACCAACCTTCATGATCATACCATACATCTGTTCAGTACCCAAAACTCCACTGCACATGCTAACTTTCATCCTGCCTGGCACTTCCACCCCACCAAGCCTGCCACCACTCCGGACACTTCCTCGGCAGGTAACTGCTCACTTTTTCTACTGGTGAAGCTCAAGCATCATGTACTGAAATGCTAAAAAATTAGTGAGAAATCTTTTGTATTGATCTATGATTGTATTGGCCTCTCAATTTCTCTGCTACCAAAAAGAGGGAGTCCCATCTCCCTGTCACATACACTGAAATATTTCTTTTTTCTCACATTTTATGGCACTAAAAGTGCAGTTTTCCCCACCAGGCAACACAGCAAGGTAAACACATCACCCAGTGTAATAGTTGTCAGCAATACTAAGGACCACCCCTCCCCTCTCTAGATCTGCTCTGTCCTCCTTCACCTCCAGCCCTGTACTCCAATGAGCAGTATCTATGTCTGTCCCTTGCCTGTGTGCCACGGCCTCAGGTAACAGAGAAGACTCTAATAATCTCCTGAATCCTGAAAGGATTGACAGCCAACCAATGCTCCATTGGAGAAGACTGGGAATTGGTTCATACTTACCACTTTCCAGAGTCTAACAAGAGTTCCCAAATCACAGCTTCGGAAACCATGGTCTACTTCTCCAGATGGCCTCATTTAGCTTTTTGTAATAGTCCTTTTTATCTATGAAATCCACATAATTCTTTCTTAGCATCACCTACCACAATACATGGCCTGGACTCATGGTGTTTACCTTTTGTTGTAGCATTAGAACTTGATAAATTCAAATCTGCTACCACTTACCTACCACCTGCCAGTCCCCATACGTGCTCTCCCCCCACTCAAAGGTCCTGCCTCCTGCAGCCATTCATTGTACCTCACCATGGCTGCCCAGCACTCACTGAGGGCCTGGAGGCACTGTGGGAACCTGCCCCCAAGTCCCATTCCTCTCAGATTGCCCTTTCAAAGGAGCTGACAACCTTTCCAGTTACCTGAGGAACTGGAGATTTCTATACAAAGTAGTTAAACGAGTCCTTTCAAGACATGGAGTGACACACTCAAGCAACAGGAAACTGGGAAAAACCCCTTTGTTTTCTTTACATTTGACTAAGCTTGGGGTCAGAGTTGCAAGATTGAGGCCCTCCTAGTACCACTTGGGGCCTCTGAGGCAGGAAGCAGCCTGGTGAGACAGGTGAGTGAGAGACCTCTGAAAGGAGAAGCATCCCCTTGGGGCTTGGGATAGTCTCAGCAAGGCTGGAAGAAGATGAATTGGTTGGGCCTGGGGTGGAGTTCCTTTTGAGGTGAGGTTTTAAAGGAATAGAACAGGTAGATTATAGACAGGTGGACATCATGTTAATCCTAGGTTAACTTTGGAACTCTTTACACTGAAACTTAAGTATGAGAGATAACCTAAGTTTATTAACCATTTCCTGTCAGTTATTTTTCTACGTATTTGTAAAAAACTATATATTTAAAAATATATTTTTATTTTTTTCTAAAATTTCTTTTTTTTTTTCATTTTTTTATGAAATTCCACTGACTACCAACCATTTGCCTATTCTTGTGGTTGGTGATGAAAATAAATGAACAAAGTCTGTCCCTGGGGACTTCAGTGGCTTATGGTGGAAATATAATAGAAAACTATGCAGCAAGTTAACTATAATAAAGGAAAGGAAATTTATTAAATATTCTCTTTTCCTTTAACCATTGCTTTTATGAGGTCGTTTTCAAAAGGTGATGTGTAGGAAAAAACAATCAGACACCACCTCTCATTTGCCTGTGGTTTACCTTTGGAGGAATTCTGTCACTGCCCTAAAGTTCAGTTTCTTGATATGAACAAAAGGGATCCAAAAAAACCCTAGAGATTCTAGGCTGAGAGAGAATGGAGGTGAAGCACATGAAATGTCAGTGATTCCTGGATAGTGTGGAGCCTCTCCTGGAACATTGGTGCCAATCTGCTGGTTGCAGTCTCAAGGAATTGGACCTCATCATATGGCAGGCAGGTTTTAATTTTGCAGTACAGGCATACCTCCTTTTATCGCAATTTGCTTTATTGGGCAATGCAGATACTGAGATTTTTTACTAATTGAAGTTTTCTTACAATCCTGGGTCAGGCAAGTCTTTTGATATCATTTTTGAAATAGCATGTGTTCACTTCATGTCTCTATGTCAGATTTTGATAATTTTCTCAATATTTCAAAATTTTTCTTATTATTATGTTTTTCATTGTGATCTGTGATCAGCAATCACGAGTTACTGAAAGCTCAGATAATCCTTAGCATTTTTAGCAATAAAGGATTTTTAAATTAAATTATTTACATTTTTTTAGACATAATGCTACCGTACACTTAATAGACCACAGTATAGTGTCAGCATAACTTTCATATGCACTAAGAAACCAAAATCCATTTGACTCACTATATTGCAATATTCACTTTCTTGCAGTGGTCTGGAACCAAGCCTGAAATATACCTAAGGTGTGCCTTTCAGGGTTGCTGTAGCTCTCCTGGCCAACTTGGCTCAGAGGATCTCATGGCCGAAAAAACTAGGGATTCTCACCTGTAGAAAAAGGAACTTTACTTCAAAATCAGGGAGCTCTGATGTCTGAACATTTTTGTCTCTTATATCTTACAGGTTTACTTAGATCCAAGAAGACATCCTGTCAGCAGCAGCAACAAAGTAACATCCTCTTCTGGTCTTTTCCCCTGATACCTGAGCCTTGTTCATCCATGGGCCCTGGGCTTGCCCCACCCCTCGCAGCCAGACAAAGCATGCCTGAGTCAGAAGAAATACCCACTATAGCAGAAGCGATGTCCTCAGAAGTAATTACAGTGCAAACCGAATCACAGTTCATCGCTTTTCTTGGGAGCACCTCCCACAGAAAATACAGGTAATATCCTTTCGGGATCTTCCGTGAGAGCCAGACACAGCTGCTTCTATCTTGCCATCTGCTGTGATCAAGACCCAGTCAGCTCTTCTAGCTGTTTGATGGGGAAGCACATTAAATACATACATCCATGCACATCCAAGAAGCACAGAGGTTTACTTTTCTTCCCTAGGTCTTTTCCTATTTGATAAAAGTGCCTAGATGTCTGGACAACTCAATAAGAGGCTATGCATATTAGGTCCTTCACCCACCTTTATAGAGGGCTAAATCCATCCTTAAATACATCCTCATTTTGTATTGCTGCAGCTACTACTAAAACATCTTTTTCCCCTGGTCAAGAAACCTGCAAGAAATGATAGAGACTTGTTTTTTTCAATTAGTGCTTTCTCATTTAAACAGCATTACTATAAAAGTTTAAGCTTGAATAAAAAAGATATGCTGTTACAACCCAGCGATCACACTACTGGGTATTTACCCTAAAGATACAAATGTAGTGATCTGAAGGGGCACGTGTACCCAAATGTTTATAGCAGCAATGTCCACAATAGCCAAACTATGGAAAGAACCTAGATGTCCATCAACAGAAGAATGGATAAAGCGGTGGTATATATATACAATGGAATACTACGCAGCCATCAAGAGAAATGAAGTCTTGCCATTTGCAATGACGTGGATGGAACTAGAGGGTGTGAAGCTAAGTGAAATGAGTCAATCAGAGAAACACAATTATCACATGATCTCTCTGATATGAAGAATTTGAGAGGCAGGGCGGGGGGGTTGTGGGGGGTGGAGGAGGGAAATGAAACAAGATGGGGTCAGGAGGGAGACAAACCATAAGAGACTCCTAAACTCACGAAACAAACTGAGGGTGGCTGGGCGGTAGGGGGGGTAGGGATAGGGTGGCTGGGTTATGGACATTGGGGAGGGTATGTGCTATGGTAAGGGGTGTGAAATGTGTAAGCCTGGAGCAAGATGGCAGAGGAGTAAGAGGCGGAGATAGTGTCTGATCCCAGAAGTCCAGCTAGATAGTTATCAAACCACTCTAAACAACTACAAACTTAGCAGGAAATAGAAGAGAAGATGAACAGCACCTCTAGGAACAGAAAATCGACCACTTTCTGAAAGATAGGACGTGCAGAAAAGTGAATCCAAAGCGATGGGAAGACAGACCGCGGGGGGAGGGGCTGGCTCCCGGCAAGCCGCAGAGCAGCGGAGCACAAAATTGGAACTTTTAGAAATCTGCTCCACTGAGGGACATCGCTCCAGAGGCTAAGCGGGGGGTGGAGCCCTCGTGGGGACAGCGTGGTTTCAGGACCCGTGGGGTCACAGAAAGACCGGGGGTGTCTGAGGGTGGCAGAACTCCCCAGTATCAGAACAGGGAAGCCAACGGCAGAGACCAAGCCGAACAGTGAGCTATCAGCTCGGGCTTACCTTGAACCATGATCCTGGCACAGTCGGGCCACTGCTCTTCGAGCAGGGACCCCACAAGGGGCACAGATCTGGAGAGACCCCCTCCTTCCTCCTCTGGGAGGAGTGGCGCGGTAGCTCGCAGCAGGAATCTGCTGGGTTTGGAGACTCCAAACGGCTGTGTGCCAGGGACAGAAACACTCGGTCACAGGCCGGGTGAGCTCAGAGCGCGGCCGGAGACCAGGGAGGCGGGAGGGACAGACTGCTTTTCTCTGAGGGTGCACCAAGGAGTGGGGCCCCGAGCTCTCGGCTCCTACGGGCTGGAGACTGGGAGGCTGCCATTTTCATTCCCCTCCTCCAAAGCTGTATGGAA
The DNA here is from genome assembly GCA_028534135.1 of Potos flavus. Classification (NCBI taxonomy): domain Eukaryota; kingdom Metazoa; phylum Chordata; class Mammalia; order Carnivora; family Procyonidae; genus Potos; species Potos flavus. The sequence goes on along the minus strand of CM052900.1, from coordinate 71,276,753 downwards.
AGTGTTCAGGGAACAAAAACTACAAGAACCCGAGCAGATTACCTAGCCCGGCCCCTGGCAAGGGCGGTGCAATTCCGCCTCGGGCAAAGACACTTGAGAATCTCTGAAACAGGCTCCTCCCCCAGAAGATCAGCAAGAATATCCAGCCAAGACCAAGTTCACCGATTAAAGAAAATGGTGGAACTCCTGAGATAGGAAAAAGCAACACATAGAATTCATGGTTTTTTTTTCCACGACCCTTTAGTCTTTCAGAGTTAAATTCTTTAAATTTTATTTTTTTCTTACTGTATTTTTTATTTTATTTTTTTATATTTTTATTTTATTTTTCCTCTTTCTTATTTTAATGTTTTTTAACTAGTATCTAATTAACACCTTTTTAAAAATCTTTTCTAATTTTCACCGTTACATATTTTATCCCCTCATTGTATTTAACCTTATTTTTCTGTATACATATCGGGCTTTTTTTTCTTTTTTCTTTAAAATTTTGGGATGCACTTTTTTCAAATAGATCAAAATATACCCTAAATCTAGCACACGGCTTGGATCTAGTCTCCAGCCTGATTACATTCTTTTCTCCTTTATTCTTTTTTTTTCCGTCTTTCTTTTTTTTCTCCTCTTTTTTCAACCAACCTCTTATCAATCCCCTTTTTTAGAATCTTTTCTAATTTTTATCTTTACACTCATATTCCATCCCTTCCTAGGGTTTACCCTTATTTTTGTATATTTATAAATTCTTCTTTCTTTAAAATTTTGGGAGGTAGTTTCTTCTAACAGACCGAAAACACCCATACTCAGGTGTGGGGCTCTGTTCTAATCACAAGTCTAATATATATAGATATATACTTTTTTCTTTCTTTTTCTCTTTTTAATT
>CM052900.1:71215138-71275382 GCA_028534135.1 Potos flavus | reverse complement strand
TCAATCAGAGACAGACAATTATCATATGATCTCTCTGATATGAAGAATTCGAGAGGCAGGGTGGGGGGTTGTGGGGGGTGGGAGAGGGAAATGAAACAAGAGGGGATCAGGAAGGAGACAAACCATAAGAGACTCCTAAACTCACGAAACAAACGGAGGGTGGCTGGGGGGTAGGGGTGGGTAGGGATAGGGTGGCTGGGTTATGGACATTGAGAAGGGTATGTGCTATGGTAAGTGCTGTGAAATGTGTACACCTGAAGATCCACAGACATGTACCCTGGGGCAAATAATACATTATGTGTTAATTAAAAAATAAAAAAATAACTAAAAATTAAAAAAAAATAAAAATAAAAGCTCCAAATGTCCTCGAAGAAAAAAAAAAGAAAAAAAGAAATGTGTAAGCCTGATGATTCACAGACATGTACCCTGGAGCAAATAATACATTATATGTTAATAAAAAAAATTTAAAAAAAAAGAATCAAGGTATAAGCAAAGAAACAAAAAAAGAACAGAGATATAAACTAAAAGATAATAAAGTATTGTGGACATTAAAAAAGAAATGATACTCTGTCCCCTCACCCCCTTTTCAGGTTCAGGGATTCAAACCTCTCTGTCATGACCATCAGCAATTTAGTTAAGAACTACCACATTCTGGGAATAACAACAATAAAATAACTATCATTTTTTGAGCACTTACTGTGAGCCAGGGTTTTACTCGTGTGAAATAATTTAATCCTCACAGTCACTAATGACTGATCTTTTAAATCATTTATGGCTTAATAAAGACATTAGATAATTTAAGATAAATTATATATTAGAAAAGACAGAATTGAGGTATGAATTGAATCACCCAGACTGGGAACATATTGCCTTTCTAGTAAGTGCAATTATCTCTGAGACTAGGTTACTTGGGCCAGGTTATACATCTAGTAAATGATGTAGAGTCTGTCTGACTCCAACGCTGTCAATCTGTGACTGTAGGAGAAGCCATCAGATTGAGGCTTATATAGAAATACAGAGGCAACAGAGTTGCTTAAACTGAAAAGTGAAGATTCTGGTGGGGAAAAAGAAAAAAAAAAATGTTGCCTAAAAGTCCTACAGGAAGATGCACAAGCTCTTTGTGAAGTGCCAGTAGCAGCTACAGGAAGAATGAGTAGAAGTTATAGAAGGCAGATTTCAGTTTGATACAAGACAGGTATTTCTCACAACAGATCTTCTCCCACTACAGTGGCTTCCTTGCAAAGCTGTTGCCCCCTTGTCACCAGAAGCATCTCGGCAGAGCCTAGAAGTCCTGAGTCAGAATGCTCTAGGGAATCTCCTCTCCTGGGGCTGGGGTTGCCTAGACTGAAGTGTCTCCTTAGCTTCCAGAATTATTGATGTCTTGGAGTACCACCTGCTCATGGCTCCCTCAGGAAAATATAAGATTCTTACACACACACACACACACACACACACACACACAATGAGGCAGGAAAGATCACTCCATAATTCAGAGGCGTATACATTTTTTATTTTGCTACATTTTTTTTTTTGGTAGATGGGCTCAGAAATTAATCTCTGTGATGGCTCTGTGAAATAGTTTTTTCGGAATATCATTATTTCTCTCACTTATTGATAAGTGTTTGTCATAACTTAGAGTCAAGTATGAACAGAAGCATTGATCAGACCTATTTTTTCTGTTCAGTCATGCTTCTAAGAACCTCAGTTTTATAATGTCATTTTAGTGAGATTGAAAGAGCAGCTTAATACTGTGTAATTAATAATGTCTAGTTTTAATTAGCTGGGGATATTAATTACAGCAACAGAAGCTCACTCTGGTGGAGAAAGGAGAAAAAGAGCTTGTTAAAAGACTTGGATGATTTACATAACCACTCCTTAATGACACATATAAGCACTGTAATTAAGTAATTATTCATGTAACTATTTATTCAACGTCTGTTGTCCTTGTTGGATGCCCAGCACCTAACTGCTCCTGGGACACATAAGGCCTTCAATAGATATTTGTGGAATGACTTACAATCTGTTCTACTTCTTTCCTGAAAACCAATGCTTGGCCCTGCATGGATGAGAGCTGATAGTGCCACAGAAAGAATATGGCACTGTCGATGGGTTCCTAGGTCCCAATATTCACTGTGGAACCCTAGACACAATATTTTATATTTTTAGATCTCAGTTCAGCAATTAGAACACAAAATTTAAATTCTTGCTTCAGCTTCCTCTATACATTATTAGTTTATTACCCACACATGCATTTATACATCCATCCATGTCTGCCTGTCAGTCTGAGTCATCCCTTACCCCCACACCTGGCCAGACAGAATCACCTCATCCACCATTCTGTCCCAGCTGCTCTTGTCCTCACAAGATCTCAATGGCAGGAAGAGGATTGACTTGGGAATTTTCATCCTCAGTGCAGCTGGTCTGGAGCAAATATCATGTCTTTCCACAGCAATTCTGCTTCAAGTCGGTTCCTGAAAACTAACTCCTGACTCTCAAAGATAACTCCACTTTGGCAGCTATACAGGTAATAACATTTTTTTCTGACCTAGAAAAACAGCCATGGAGGAGAAAGAACACACCCATGTCTGCATGGGTATAATAAAGACTACTTTTTCTGGCACCTCTGGAGCTTTCAGAAAAAGAACTTTTCCATGGTCAGGAAGAATGGTGACTCAGATTTTATCTAGCCAGTTCTTGTAGCCACTGCAAGGAAAAGTGAAAAAGCAATAGTGCACTGTTTCATTAAGACTAATGTGGATAACATAATTCGGGTATGTAGAGTGGGTAGAATAATTTTATCTCAATAAAGAACTTAGGTAATGAGAGAAGAGGATGGGTATCATGATCCTACCATAACAGATAGTCCCTGTAACATCCGAGCACCAAGAGGACATAGAATATTTCCAGTACCCCTTCCTATTTAATCCCCTCCCAGAGGTATCTGCTGTTCAGATTCCTATCACGAGTGGTGAGTTTTGCTTATTCTAGAACTTTATGTAAAATCCTCTTGAATACCCATCACCCATCTAGCCAATCCCCCACCCACTTCTCTCCATCAACCCTCAGTTTGTTCTCTATTGTTAAGAGTTTCTTATGGCTTATTTCCCTTCTCCTTTTTTTCTTTTCCCCCTTCCATGTGTTTTCTTTCTGAAATTCCACATATGAGTGAGATCATATGGTATTTGTCTTTCTCTGACTGACATATTTCACTTAGCATAATAAACTCTAGCCCCATCCTTGCCCTTGCAAATGGCAAGATTTCATTATTTTGATGCCAACCCAGACATTCTTGATTGACAAACTTTTATAGTAAGTCTTGAAATCAGATAGTATGAGGTCCACACTTTTGTTATTTTCCAAGATTGTTTGGATTAGCCTAGATTCTTTGCATTTCCATATAAATTTTAAATTAGTTCTGTTAATTTCTCAAAAAACTAGCTGGGATTCTTGTTGCAATTGCAAGGAATCACTAGATCAATTTAAAAGGACTGATATATTTTAAATAGTGTGTGATCCAATATGTGAACACTGTAAATCCCTTCATTTATTAATATCTTCTTTAATTTTTCTTTGGATTATTTTATAGTGTTTTGTATAAAAGTCTCGGCCATTTTCGTTAAATATATTCCTAATACTTTATGATTTTTATACTGTTGTGAATTTATTTTTTTTATTTCATTTCCAATTGTTTGGTGATAGTATACAGAAATAAAATTGATTTCTAGGTCACCTGGGTGACTCAGTCGTTGAGCACCTGCCTTCAGCTCAGGTCATGATCCCAGGGTCCTGGGATCGAGCCCCAAGACAGGCTTCATGCTCAGCGGGGAAGCCTGCTTCTCTCTCTCCCACTCCTCCTGCTTGTGGTCCCTCTCTTGCTATGTCTCTCTCTCTCAAATAAATTTTTTAAAAAATTGATTTCTGTATTGACCTTGTATTCTGTGGCATTGCTAAAGTCACATAGTTCCAATATATCAGAGAAAATTCCATTCTACTCATAGTTTGCAGAGAGTTTTACCATGAATGTACACTGAATTTTGTCAAATGCTTTCCCTACATCTATTGAAATAATTAATATGATTTTTCTCTCTTATTCAATTAATTTTTATGGATTAAATTGACTTATTTTATAATATTAAATAAATCTCACATTCTTGCATAAATCCTCTTAATATATTACAGGATCCAGTTTACAGATTTTATTAAGGATTTTTTTTTTTTTATTAAGGATTTTTGTTAAGAATTTTTGCTTCTATGTTCTTGAGGGAGACTGGTCTGTAATTTTCCTTTGTGTAACATCCCTATCAAGTTTCAACATCAGAGCTATGCTACTCTCAAAAAGACTTGGTGAGTATTCATTCCTTCTTCCTCTGTTTTATGAAAGAGCTTGTGTGTATTAATATTTTTTTCTCAAGTATTTGATATAATTCACTAGTTAAGCCATTTGGACCTGAAATTTTCTATATGGGGAGGTTTTAAACCATAAGGTAAATTTCTCTAATAATTATAGGGATTGTATCATTCAAGGTTCAACCAGAGGAGATATACATTAAAAGATTTATTGCAAGGACTTGCTTACTTGGGGTCAGGTAGACAAGTCAGCTCCATAGGGCAGGCTATCAAGAAGGTCTGGTTGAAAAATTTCTTCAGGAAAGTTTTGCTCTCAACTCAAGGCTTTTCAACTGGGGGAATCAGACCAACTCAGATCATCTAGGATATTCTCCCTTACTTAAAGTTAATTGATTATGGACTTTAATCATATCCACCTTCACAGCAATGTCTAGATTAGTGTTTGAGTAACTGGGACTGTAGTCCAGCCAAGTGGGCACACCAAAAGATCATCACAGGGCTATCCACATTTTCCTTACATGTTAGTTTTCATTAGTCGTATTTTCAAGGAAATTGTAGTTTTCATCTAAGTTGTAGAATTTATTTTTGTGAAGTTGTTTGTGATATCCTCACATTAGCTTTTTTGTGTAACAGTATCATGTCTATCATGATGGGGTATTTTCTATCCACTTTTAATACATGTGACAATGTCACCGTGTGTGAAAAGGTGCTTAAGCCACAAACTAAATAATAATAATATTCATAACAATAATATGATTTTAAAGTACTAATATTTTAAATAATAATAAAGTAATAATATAATTTTAAAGCAATAATAATTTTTAAACTCTAGGATTCATCTCTGATTCCTTTTTCTCACCTCCCACACACAATTCCTCCCAAAGTGTTAAAGTTCTATATTAAGAATAAAATCACTTCTCATCTCATGATATCTGTGTTCTTAACCTATTTGGAGCCACTATTATTCTTCATCTGAACCACAGCAAAAATCTCCTATCTGGTCTCCTTCCTATCCTCTGCCACAACAACCGCTCATTAGGGCAACTGAAGCAATAATATAAAGACATAAATAATATTATACCCTGTCTTTATTGGAATTATCAAAGTATTTTCCCATTGCAACTAGAATGAAATCCAAAGTCCTCGCCATCCTACAACACTCTGTGCACTGATTATTCTGCTGACCTCATCATATCTCTCTCATTTACTATACTGCAGGAATGTTGGCATTCTGATGATTTCTTTTTCTTTAAAGGAACCTTTAAGGTTGAACTAGATTTGAAGTATAAACTCAGAAAGCATATAACTCAATACAGTTCTATAGCTAGCAACCATGCAACCAAATCAGAGAAGAAGAAACGGCATGTCACCACATCCCTGTAGTCTACCTCATATCCCTTCCCAGTCATCCCCCGCCCCCAACATCACCATTATCCTAACACCATAGAGTTGCTTTTCTTGTTTATGAAACTTATAAAAGGAATCGTACAGTAGTAATTCTTTGTTGCCTGGACTCTTTTCATCAAAATTGTGTATGTGAGATTCATTTATTTTCTGTAGGTCTAGTTCATTCTTGTGGCACTACAATCTTTCTTTGCGGGAATATACCACTATTTTTGTGCCCAATTTACTATTGAGAGGCATTTTAGTAGTTTCCAATTTTAAATGTTTAAAAGTGGTGCTACTATGAACATTCATGTTCATATATTTTTGTGACGATATGTATATACTTCTGTTGTGTACATACTTAAGAATATAACGGCTGGTCAGAGCATAGAGGTATGTTCAGTCTCAGTGAATACTGCTAATTTTTCCAAAATCTTTATCCTACTATTATTTTTATCAGTGGTATACGAAAGTTTCAATTATTCCACACTGTAATTAATCTTGGTAGTGTCTTTCTTTCTTTTTTTTTAAGATTTTTATTTATTTCTTTATTTGACAGAGAGAGAGAGAGATCACAAGTAGGCAGAGAGGCAGGTCCAGAGAGAGAGAGGGAAGCAGGCTCCCTGCTGAGCAGAGAACCTGATGCAAGGCTCAATCCCAGGACCCTGGGATCATGACCTGAGCGGAAGGCAGAGGCTTTAACCCACTGAGCCACCCAGGCACCCCGGTAGTGTCTGTCTTTTTCACATTAGCCATTTCAGTGGCTATGTGGAAGTAATACATTGTGATTTCAATTTTCACTTCTCTTACAACTAATGCACTTGAGCATTTTATGATAGTTTATTGGAAGTTTGAAAATACCCTTCCATGAACTTGCCTGTTCAAATTGTTTGGACATGTTTCTGTTTCTTTGCGTCTCATTTTCTTATTGATCTATAGAAGTGTGTGTGTGTGTGTGTGTGTGTGTGTGTGTGTGTGTGTGTTCTGGACACAAGTCCTTTGCGAGATATATATATCATGAATAGGTTTCCATCTCTGTGGCTTATCTTTTTGGAATTGTAGCATTGTCTGTTGATAACCAGAAATGCCTAATTGCAATAAAACTGAATTTATCATTTTGGCCCCTTAAAATTACACTTTTTATTCTCTGTTTAAGGAATTTTTCCTATCAAGATCATGAAGATATTATTCCTTATGTTTTTTTAAGTTGTATCATTTTACCATTCAAATTTAGTCTAGAGTCCACCTGGAACTAACTTTTGTTTACAGTAAGGCAGGGGTCAAGTTTTTTGTTTTATTTTGTTTTGTTTTTGTTTTTTAGCTCCATAGGAATATCTAACTGATCAGAGCATCATTTATTGAAAAGACAACCTCTTCCCCGCTGCACTACAAAGTTACCTGTGGTGCAAATCAAGCAACTGTATGTGAGCGAGTCTGTTCCTGGAGTCTCTATTCTGTTCCATTGATCTATGTATCTATCTTTACAATAATACCACACTGTCTTAATTACTGTTGCATTGATATCTGGTAGTTAAAGTTCTCCAACTTTGTTATATTTTAAGAACTCTTTAACTATTCTTAGTCATTTGTCTTTTCACATAAATTTTCATAAAATTTGTCAAGCGCTATCAACAAAAATGTGTTTTTTGAATGTATCCATTCAATATAACCAAATTTTACAATTGAATTTTTAAATAAGCTTATCAAAAATAATAGTACTTAGATTCATATGCATTGAATTTATAGGTCAATTTGGATATAGATAAATGTAAAAACACCTGTGTTCATGGATTGGAAAATGTCCATACTTTCATTACATGTTCCATTAACATGAGGTCTTTGCTAAAATTTGGAATATTAAATATGTTAATATGTTAATATGTTAATTTCTTAGGGATTTAGACACTGTTTAAAGCACCCTTTGTTCTGCCCACAGTATGTAGACTTTCTTAGCATCATATAAATGCTGAGTTACAGGTGGAAAGAGGTGGTGCCCAGGACTCTGAGATTCATTGGCCCAGTCAGGAAAGGAGCCCAAGAATGAAAGAGCCTCATAATCAGTGACCAATGGGGAAGTTCACATTTTATTTCTTGGAAAATATGGAGTACCATGTAAGATCCTTGTGTGTCAGTCAGTACTAAAGAAGAGAAGAGAATGCAATATTGCTTCATGGATTATAGCTGGGAGCAGGGTGGTGTGACCCTGAAGGAGGAGAGTTAAGCCAAGCTCCAGGACTCAGGACAACTTTAGAGGGGGAAAGAATCCCCTGTACTGGAAAATCCTCTTCTGTGTAACTTCCTAGTTGACAAACAGATAGTGCACTGATCAAATGTCAGGGTCCTTTCCCTCTGAATGCTCCCATATGTCTCCTACTAGGTTATGAGTTTTCCTTATCCCTAACTCCCCTACCCCCCAGCCACCCTCAGTTTGTTTCGTGAGTTTAGGAGTCTCTTATGGTTTGTCTCCTTCCTGATCCCATCTTGTTTCATTTCCCTCCCCCACCCCCCACGACCCCCTGCCCTGCCTCTCGAATTCTTCGTATCAGAGAGATCATATGATAATTATCTTTCTCTGATTGACTTATTTTGCTTAGCATAATACCCTCTAGTTCCATCCACATCATTGTAAATGGCAAGACTTCGTTTCTCTTGATGGCTGCATAGTATTCCATTGTGTATATATACCATCTCTTCTTTATCCATTCATCTGTTGATGGACATCTAGGTTCTTTCCATAGTTTGGCTATTATGGACATTGCTGCTATAAACATTTGGGTACACGTGCCCCTTCAGATCACTACATTTGTATCTTTAGGGTAAATACCCAGTAGTGAGATTGCTGGGTCATAGGGTAGCTCTATTTTCAACTTTCTGAGGAATCTCCATACTGTTTTCCAGAGTGGCTGTACCAGCTTGCATTCCCACCAACAGTGTAGTAGGGTTCCCCTTTTGGCTATGAGTTTTTCTTGGGCCTGGGCTCAATCTTGGTCTTTACTGTATCCTCCCCTCCTCACAGACCTGGCCCCTAGGAGGTGTTCAGTGGTGTTGGGTAAATAACTTTAGCTCCATCTGACCTCAGACAGGAGTGCTAGAGGGAGTGTGTGTGGTGTGGATGGTAACGTAATTTATTCTATATGAAATGTGGAGAGGAGACACTCAGAGGGAATACAAAATATATTAGGAACTAGCCCTGGCATCCCTAAAAGACTCTATCTCTGGGCATCCTAGCCCAGGGACTTCTTTCTTCAACCTTCATATCCACCCAAAGGATATCCACTGAAGGGCAAGGTACACTTGAAGAAAACACATCGATGCATATATCTCTTGGCCCTGCCCATCACACACTCATACTAAATACTTCCAGAGGAAATAGAAATGTTACTCACTCAAAAGCTGTGGAACTGGAGTTTTTGCATGCAAAGAAGGAGTTTGGCAAATGTCTTCAAGAATTGATTAAGACACTGGGACACAAGGAAATGATGGGGAAACCCCTTTGTTTTCCTCCTGCCCAGGCTGAGCCCAGGATAAAAGGACCCTGCCTGGGATTCTTCACACACTTGAATCCCTGAGGCCTGGAACAGCCTGGAAAGGCAGGTGAGTGGGGAAGCTCTTTTCTATGGGAGAAGAAGTCCTCAGAGGGGCTGTGATGGGTTCCCAATAGAGGAAATGAGAAACATGTGTAAAGTTATGGTTTGGGAGGTATGGAAAAGGAAAGACAGATGATCAGAAATAGCATTAGGAACAGAGCAGCAAAAAGGAGCAGAAAATAAAGACCAGGTGGGCAAATAGTAGGCCAGAGAGGTGAGATGGAGTGAGATGTGGAAAGACAGGGGCCCACATCATGAGTTAATAAACTAAGGTCTGCTGGTGAAACTCAGCCCACTGCCTGTCTCTGTAAATAACTTTCTTGGAACACAGGTGTATGCATCTGTTTATATGTTGTCTATGCAATGGCAGAGTTGAACAGTTGTGACAGAGACTGTCTGTCCTGAAAAGCCTAAAATATTTACTATCTGGCCCTTTACAGAAAATGTTTGCTGAATACTGTTCTAAATTAGAAGATAATTTGAGATTAATGTGATCAAAGGCATAGATGAAAAAGCTCCAGGTCAGCCAAATGATGCTGGTAGAGGGGAGGCCAGAACTTTGCTTTCACAATCCCTAGTCTTTGTTCTTCTTCATGCTCGACTCTGAATATATCTCCTGTTTCATGGACAGGCTCCTGAGCCCTACTCAGAGCACAAAGGGCATCTAGTGAGGATCTGAGCTGGGTACCTGGCTGTGGTTTCCTCCTGACTCTGGCTTGGCTTTGGAGTCTAACTCTAAGACCATTGACACCAAAGGATGTTCATTATCCTTGAAGAAACAGTGGTCATGCTTAAAGTAATCAGGAATTTTACAGAAGACTAAAGAAGTTGCTGAAGAGGGCAGAGTAGGAGAAGAACAGTGTCAAATAGGGGCACCATTCCAGAGAAAGGAAATGTTTCATGGTATCTGGAAGAAATGCAGTCCAATCTCTCCACATTAGCCTCTGCTTCAACAGGTCTTACAAAACCTAGCAGGTGTTCTACTGTCTCTGAACCTGCTTTTCTTAAAGCTGACTATTCTAAAGACATTTTACCTTGTATTTTCAGGCACGCTTTCTTAATACTTTCCAAAGCTTTTCTTTCCCTGGACTCCCTTCAGAGTGAACATGCTCTGTTCAAACCACAAAGCATCGTCCAGGCACAAACTCTCTGGGTGGGGCGGACAGGGCAAACACTGGGCATCTGCAGGGCAGCCCCCAAGACAACTCTCTTTGTTGGCTGCTGTGGTCCATGGATGCTCTTGTGGAGCGGGTGTTCCTGAGAGGGAATGAAATAAGATGGTCATAGCATTGATATTAAAGAAAATAGTGACAAGAGAGGGTATGTGCTAATTTGGAAATAATCTTCTCCACTGACATGGTCTCATTCTAAAGTGCTTTACTTCTTTGTTTCAGTTCATCTTCAATCCAAGGAAAATGTCCTATCAGCAGCAGCAACAATGCAAAGTGCCCTACCAGGGCCCTCCCCAGGTCCCTGAGCCCTGCCCTCCCCAGGTCCCTGAGCCCTGCCCTCCCCAGGTCCCTGAGCCCTGCCCCCTGAAGGTGCCTAAGCCATGTCCCCCATGCTCCAGCCAGCCAAAGTGTCCTCCTGTTAAGTGTCCTCCCTGCCAGCAGGAATACCTGCCAAAGCAGAAGTGACAGCTTTGAAGCCACCTCCCTGACCTGGCCATGAAGGTACTACACCCGCTTGCCCCTTCCATCCCCTCACTTTCAGCAACGACAAGAAATACACAATACTTAGAAGATGCTTTTCTCTTCAGACTCAAGAAAAAAGATATCATCATAGTATATGGGTTTCCTCCCCAAATCAGCGACTCTTCCCAGCCCCTCTCCCGGAGACTACATGGTGCAGACAGAAGTTCTCAAACCGTCCCTGAGTCCTGACCTGCTCCTTGACTTCCTGCCCTTCTCCTTGACTGCTGTGGTCCAGTGGCCGGCTGCTCTGCCATGCTGCCTCCTGCTGGGTGTATGAGGTCATTATAGGATGCAGATTTCCTTGCCCAGCAATCTGCCTCTGTAGGATTCAACATGATGAAGGCTTCCAGGAGCAAACATGGTGGAAAAATTGAAACAAGAAAACTTTAAATCAATCAAAACTTTTCCAGAGTTCTTCAGAGCACAAGTCCGCACTCTTCAGTGAGGGCAATGAGTTCTGTTTGTATTTCCTCCCTAATGACTTCTACAACCTCTATAAAGCTCCTCTAATCCTAACTCATGCCCCTCTCTGGACTATGAGCCCATTAAAGTAATCCAACCCCTACAATATTCCTTCCTCCCTGCTTCTCAATAAAAGATCTTTATCCCTGATTGGGCATTTCTTTGCTCTCTTGCTGGGGCTGGAAGAAAGCAACAGAGGGACAAGTAAGGGCCTTGGATGGGAAGCAGAAACTGAGTAGGAAATGGTTGGGAGGACCCTTGGGTTGATCTGGGACTCCTGGAGAGGGAGATCGGGACCCAGCACAAGCCAGCAGGTGTCCTTTTCCTCTCTGGCCATCCTCAGTGTCCCAAAGCACCAGCTGCCTCCCAAACTCACCTCTGCACCCAGCACCTATCATTTCTTGGGAAGGACTTGCCACACAGAGGAGGTAGAGAGTGCTGGCAATGGAGTCACCAATGGGTGTCAGGGCTGCAAGCTGGGCTGAGATGGGCTCAACAAGGTCCTGGGGCCAGAACTGTCACCCTGGCTCTGTCTGGAGCCCAGCATGCAGGGGGATGGCCCCAGAGAGGCTTCTCCACTGCGGGGGTTCTCACCTGCTTGGTGTTGGGAAGTATGTATGCCCTTAAAATTAATGAGGAACCCAAAGAGCTTTTGCTCTTGTGAATTTTATCTATTTCTATTTCTTGTATAAAAATTAAAGCTGAGGAAATTTTAAAACACTTTATGAACACGTAGGCATTGTACTAGCTGTCATAGTGATGATGTCACCAAGTGCCATGTAGTCTCTACTGTCATTTCTAGTGTAGATTCATGGATACATAGTAGTGAAAGCCTCAAATAACATCTTGATATCATTATGACAATATTTTGACTCACAGACCCCACTGAAGCATCTTGAGAACTCCTAGCATCTCCATCCACCTCAAAAATCACTGGGCTAGTGACTCACTATGGGGCAGGGTCTCTGAGCCAGAGCCCGTCCGCTAACACAAGTGTGGGAAGACTCACGAAGTTCTCCTTGGGTTTCAGCCTCAGCTTACTGGGGGCAGATGGGGGACCCTTATATCTGTCCTTTAACCACTCACTAAATCAAGGTCTTTACTTTCAATGGTTAGTGATTAGCAAGAATAAAGTGTCTGGAATTGATAAAACTTGGAGATAAAAAGAAGAAATTGTAGCTCTCTAGAGAAGCTCCTCAATGGTCTGCTAGAGTGGTGGGGACAGGCATGTGTTTTATGGGCCACTAGATTGCATCTCGCAAGGGCAAACATCATGCAGTGGAAGAAAGGTGTGCTGGGGGATATAAGAACATGGAAGGTAAAGTAGGTTGAGTAGAGTAGAGGATGACTCTGTTTCTTACCTGGGCTTCTTACTTGGGCTCCTACATACCACAAGCAAGACCTTCCTTAAGAGCTAATCATATACAGTGATTATGGAAGTTTGAATCTAATATTCCATGTTATTCCCAATTCTCCTCTTCCTGCCAACCACACAGTAGATTCTCTCTTATTTCCACGGAGGTAAAATCAGGTCAGAGTCAATTGAAAAAAATTACCTGAAGGGTAAGAAATTTCAAAAACAACCAAGAGTACATGTAGAAAAGAGAGGAAAGAACTAATTTCTACCTATAGCAGGATTGGGAAGCGTTGTGAGTCTTTCTCCAAACTCCACCCATTTCTCTTTCCCTCATACAATTGTAGGTTCCTAGGTCCATTCACTGTCCCCAGGAGTGTCCCCCTGGTTGATTTCAGATTCTGAAACAGAGCGATCAGAGGCAGCATCTGGTTCTTGTTCTAAATCTTGTTATTTCTCTCTTCTCCTGGCCCTAAATCTTTCTCAAGTTGCCTCTGCTTTGCAAATGTACAGCAGATACTTTCTTCACGGCTTCTGAAGCTTAGAGTCTATTTTTTAAAGATTAGCAGGCAAAATTTCTTAAATGACTTTAAGCTAAAACTACTGTCTGGATAGGTAAGAACCTCTATTCATTCACTGCCCTGCTCAAACCACTGAGGTGTTTCATCTCCTGGGAACCAGCGGCATCAAAAGATCAGAGACCTCTGGGCTCTGCCTAGATTAGGAGCACCAAGTGCAGACTAGGTTGTGCTTTCATTTTTTTTTTTTTTTTGAGAGATTAGGCATAAGAAACCTTCTCCTGGACTGATGACTGGTCCCGGGAGCCTTCCTGGTGAAGAGAAGGAAAGATGCAGTATCCATTTGTGAAGACAGCTGAACAATGGAAGATTGGATAAACTGCCATGAGAGGGTCAACACATAAGAAAGTTCTAGAAAGAGACAAAATCCCCTCTACATCATCCCTGGAGGTGATACCTCCCCAGGAGGGCTTCTGTGACCCATGTACCCCATTCAACTTGGCTTTCACAGCATGTTGCTCAAATTTCCAGCTGATATCCCTATACTTTAACACTGTGCCTAAGTATATACAACCCTAATCCATCTTCACCTAGACTGTGAGATCCCCTGGGGATGATCTCTGCATCTCCACGCCACACTCCTACAATTCCCCTCAACACACACACACACACACACACACACACGCACACACATGGTCAGGCCTCTTGTAGAAGCTCAATGACTGTTTAACTAAACCATCTGATATTCATTTGATCCTAAAGCTCAGAGCTACGGTGGTACATGTTAAGGTCAATAGTTGTTTCATTTCAGGTAGCTGAAAGAAATAGTGGGGTTGTGCTGGGGGATGAGAAAGATGCTACATCCCAGCCCTGGATTCCCTGTAGAAGAACTGTCTCCTGGGGACAAGGGACTCAGCTAGTCCTGATGCTCCTCTCCTTGTAGACCCCAGGACATCCCAGGCCTTGGGTACAGTTGAATAAAATGTACCTGCTTCCATCCCCCCTTCACTTCTTCATCTCCATTCAGCGGCAGTGGCACCAAGCAGCTGCCTAGCAGAAGACCCACACAGAGCTTAGAGCAACAATATCTCTGTAGTTCTGTGAGTACTGAAAATCCGTGAGTACTGCATGGACACCAGAGTCCCTTGACACATGGGCCTGGGTGTCCCTGGGCACTGGGCTTCCATCAATGAGATGCCAGTTGTAGATAAGGGAACCCTAGCCTCAGAGCACAGAAGTCATTCTGTGGACCTGGGCTACAGCTTAACTTTCTCGGTTCCCCATGCTTTGTTCTTCCTTCGCAACCAACCCCAGCTTATGATTTTTATTGAGCAGTATTTCTGATGTTCAATTTTGACTCTTTAACTGGCATGTATTAACTTCCCTACAGAAACAGAGATAAGATTTTAAAGTAACCAAGAATAGCACTGATGGAGAAGAAAAATAGCCAATAAGTCTAAGGGAGAAGACAAAATATCTTCAGAACTGGCACAGATGAAAAGACTGGAAAATGTACATGATGTCTGAAAAGTTATCCAGTTCTTCCTCCAAACAAATTAAATACTCTCTATCAATAGGCTTCTAAATGATGAGTTGGCACTTAAGTGAATATTTGCTGGGTCAGATAGCTCATTACCTTAGGAGGAGCTGCTAAGTTGGGGTAAGAATAGTGTGTTAGAGACTTCATCTTCAACTCCTACCACTTAACACCCACTCACTCTGTTCCCACTCTCTGGAAAATTTGGGAGCATTCTTCAAGAGAGACAGCCATGAATTACATGTAATCTCATGCTCCCCCAAATCTTTGCTCCCTGACACTAAAAATCTCGCACTCAATTTTTCCATTTCTTAACAGGCACTACTTGATTCTCTCCAAATTTGTTGCTTTTTCTCTGAGTCATTGCAATGTGACCATGATCCTCTGAGAGGACAGAACCCAGAACTAGCCCCAATCATCCAGGACTGGGGTAGATGTGGGCAGACATGGGCATGTTGGTGCAGTCCCAGAGGACTCCCCTTGATTGAGAGCTCACTCTGTGGAGGCTAGAGTGGGCTGGCGGTCATGGCTGTGAGTGAGAAGTTTGGGGAGATCTTAGTCCCCAAGGATGAGGAAGTGTGTGAAGGAGAGGACACTTTTCCCATGTGAATATTCAGTTCCTCTACTGTTGCTGCTACAGATCAAAAGTTTATTTATAGTTTCTTGTTGGTTATCATCAATCCAGGTAAGATATCCTGCAGCAGCAAACACAATGCATGGCACAATGCACCCTGCCAACCCCCTTTCAGGTCCCTGAGCCCTGCTCCCCATCCTCAGCTGGCAGAAGGGCAAACCCCCTCCCCCCATGCAAATAGGAAGACCACCAATCCAGAAGTGACCCTTCAGAGGCTGCCCTTGAAGAGCTGGGCATTCAGTTGCCCCCTCTCCCACTCTAATCCTTTTCTTCTGGCATTTACAGAAAACACCACACAGCACAGTAGTGACTTTCATCTATTCAAGGAGAAAGATATCTTCACAGACCACCAATGTGACTACAGTTTATCAACAGTGCCCTCCCAGAACATCCTCCAAGAAACAACAAGAGTTGGCCAAGGAGGGCATGTTTTAGGCATCCTTCCTGGATGCCATTCTATTTCCAGACTGCTATAGGCAGGACAATTGAATTCTTCTGGCTGCTGCCTGCTCTAACATTGTTGCCCCTGCCGGTTCCTGAAGACAATTCAAAGTGTGAATTAACTGTCCTTCCTTAGCTTTCTGTACCTCTGGTTTTCACCATTCTGGAGTACTTGAGTAACCAAGATGGTTAACAGTAGCCTAGAGCCAAGAAAATAAAATTATTTTAAACAATTTAAAATTCTTCAGAATTTCCTCACTTTTTAATTCTTCACCCTCAGCTGAAACAATTTCATGTTTCCTATTAATCACTTCCTCTCCTCTTAAGGTAGCTCACCCCTCACTCTGCCCTGGCCTTTTCTGAACTCTGAGAGGATGTTCCTTCCCTGATGTTCCCTCTAATAAATGTAATGTCTCTGAATATTTCTGACTCTGCCCTCCTCCTGGACCTGGGGAAGGGGAGAATGTTCCTACCAGGAAGGAATGACCTGGGTAGGTGAGTAGGTCCTTAGGGGACATCCTTAAAGGATCCTGGAGACAGTCATGGACCACTGAAGGTGAGGACGGAGTGCTGCTAAATTAGAAACAGCCTGCTAGCCTACAGAGACTCCCTTCATTGTCCCACAGGAGGACCAGCTATCTCCCTCCCAAGAGCCCCTTCCCTGAGGAAGAGCATGCAGGGGTGGTGGGCAAGGGAGGGCTCTTCAGGCTCAGTGTGTAGGAGCTTCAGCTCTGAGTGGGGACCCTGAAGTGTGAACTGGCCCTGTCTGGGGCCTCTCCTGGAGGAGGCTGTCAACCCAACTATGCCTTCAACCTGGCCTCTGGGATATCCAAGCCTGAGAAAGACATAGAATCCAGAAGTCCAGTATGGCAAAGAGGAGTTCAGAGAACTTTCTCTCATTACTATGTCTCTTCTGGTTTCATAAAGTAACAAGGGTATCTTCTGGATATTTCATTATTTTCATCTCTCAAATTCACTGTTAAATTTACTAAGTAAATTGTTAACAATTTACTAAGCATCTACTATGCTCACCCTGAGCCAAGTGCCCAGGACCTCTCAGAGAGGTCACCAGTCTTCCAGGTTGGGGAGGCTAAGGTGGGGACAGACCTGGGAACTGACCATTATACAGCACTCAGTCCAGAGAGTGAAATGGGGGTGCTGAACATGTATGCAACAGACAGGGAAGGGGTGGGAAGGATGCAGACTTCAAGGAGGAACTCAAACAATTTAGATACTAAAGGTAGATGGTCAAAGAAGGAAGGAAATGGCATTCCACACAAACGAAACTAACTCAACTATTATTTCCTATATTCTTCAGAATTTTATCCTATGACTTCCTCCAACGAGTATCTACCACTTGCCATTTTTTTTTATAAAGTAGTCTTTTTTTTTTAAGATTTTTATTTATTTATTTGACAGAGAGAGAGAGAGACAGTGAGAGAGGGAACACAAGCAGAGGGAGAGGTAGGGGGAGAAGCAGGCTTCCCGTTGAGTAGGGAGCCCAATGCAGGGCTTGATCCCAGGACCCTGGGATCATGACCTGAGTCAAAGGCAGATGCTTAATGACTGAGCTACCCAGGAGCCCGCAATAGCCATTTTTTTGCTTGACTTTGCTTTTAGAACTGAATAGTGAGCATTCACTGTGAAGTAGAGGGCAAGATGGGAAGACAAAGGAAGAACCCAACAGTTTTACTGCTTCAATACAGCTGCCTGATCTCTAACAAAGCCAATATCAGAGGCAAGTGATAATTGGAATTTTGACCTGCACTTACTCAGGAATCAAGCCAGTGGTACCAAAACCAATCCTAGGATTATTTCCCCAGTACCTGAATGACTATTTGGAACAGAGAACCCCAACAGCTGGAATAATCAGCAAATTAGCTCCCTTACCTTGGGTAAGGGCTATTGTGGAAGAAAAGAATAAGGCAAGTCCCTGGAACTCAACCCTCCCTCCCCACCCCATCACCACCTAAATTATAAACTAAAAAGCAAACTTTCATGTCTGGAGGAATCACAGATATTGGCCACTTCAAATACTTGAAAGGTATAGGAATAGCTCTCTCTAGTATGTATCCATTGAACTTCCTGTTTTTCTTTGTGTCGGCAATGTGAGGCCCATAACCCAGCACAGAGTGGTGTTCAGTAGATGATTATTGATTACCAGCAATTTTAGAGAAGAATAGAAATAAGTTCACTTTGTTAAAATTGATTAAAGACAAATTAGGTGATATACACAAACTTTAATAATTTATGAAGAGGGCAGTTTCTGCTCCCAAGGGTCCTGAAAATTACAAAATGGGGCAGAGGGCAGGAAGATTTTACAGGATAAAGAATAAGGAACAAGGAAGAGAAAAACAGATGATGAAAGAAGAACAAGGAAATAAGTATAGAGCCCAGACTTCACTTGGCATTTAGAGATTGGTTGACTCGATATACTCTTTCCAGTCTAGTAGAACATTTACAGGGACACAAAAATTTCAGTTTCCTTGTGTTGATGTGGCCCCTACCAAAGGAGTGGTTCCATCTTGTGACTGAATATCTATTTCACAACATATAATATACAGTCCAACTATGAAGCAAGAAGACATAAGCCTCATATTTCTAATTTAAAAATCCCCAAACTCCTCTCTCAGGACCTCAGACTCCCAGCACAATGGACTCTTTCCCACGGGCTTCCCTGGACAGGGGGCTCTGACACACAGTGGAGGCCCAAGCCTGAGTACAGCCTCTTGAGCCCTCAACATGCTGGTACCTCCGACACCCACTCTCATCTTCCCTGGGGCCGTTGCACCTGCCCTGAGAAAAGGAGAGCCACTGGGGCTGTCAGTGGACTCAGGAATGACTTAGGGCAGTGTAGGCCCAGTGTGAGTGCAAATGGAAAATCTGTGTTTCCCACTCCATGAAACCCCCATATTTCCTTCTTGTGGCTTCCTGAGTGCCCCCTGGTGGCCTATTCCAGGCCTCAGAGATTTTAAGCCATGAAGAGAGGACCAATGTTAGTTTTTACCATTTCAATCTGGCCAAGAGTAAGTCAAGAGTTGGTTTACAAGTATTTATTAACTTCTCAAATATTTATTAAGGGCAAAACAGGATGGTGATGTGTGGGCAGCCCCTACACAGACTACTTTGAGCCCTACCTCCTCTTCTGGAACCTGCCCAAGACCTCATACCTGGTCTCTTCAGGTTTCCATTCACCCTTAAAGTGACATAATGGCATAAGGCCTTCTAAGCTGCAGTCTGGGTCTCTCCACTTGGGTTTCAGTTTCAAGAAAGCCAGGGGAGTCACAACTCCACATATGGCTGGGTTTGTCCTTGCCTGGCTCCGGGGCAGAAGGAGGAGCTATTTTCTTACCTGGTGGGGAGGTGATGCAAAACAACGTTAAGACAGCAGTGAAGGCTATGTTAGTGGGCCGTATAAAAACCCTGAAGGGTTTTTATGTAACTAAGAAGTATTCTATGCTTTATTATTTTTTAAATATGATGTTTAACTTTTATTTAAATTCAATTAATTAACATATAGTGTATTATTAGTTTCAGAGGTAGAATTTAATGATTCATCCACTGCATGTAATACCCAGTGCTCATTACATCAAGTGCCTTCCTTAATACCCATCACTCGGTTACCCCATCCCCCCATTCCTTCCCCTCGAGCAAACCTGTTTTCTTTTTTTTTTAAGATTTTATTTATTTATTTGACAGAGAGAGAGAGAGATCACAAGTAGGCAGAGAGGCAGGGGGTAAAGCAGGCTCCCTGCTGAGCAGAGAGCCTGATGCGGGGCTTGATCCTGGGACATTGAGATCATTACCTGAGCTGAAGGCAGAGGCTTTAACCCACTGAGCCACCCAGGCACCCCCTCAGTTTTCTTCCTAGAGTTAAGAGTCACTTATGGTTTGTCTCTCTCTCTGATTTCACTTTATTTTATTTTTCCCTCCCTTCCCCTATGATCCTCTGTTTTGTTTCTTAATTTCCATATATGAGCGAAATGATATGATATGATATGATATGATATGATATGATATGATAATTGTCTTTCTCTGACTTATTTCGCTTTAATTCCACAATGGATTTGCTCCTCAGGTCCTATAAAATGGAAGACCAGGAGGTAGGGGATGATGAGACCCCTCTCTAATTAACTTCTTTGGCCACAGAGGCAAGTGTGCTGGGGAGGAGCCCAGTGAGCAGCAAATGGCTTTGTGTGCACACCTGCTAGTGGAGAGCAGGGCTGTTGGGTGTTTCAAGAGAAAGGGAAGTAATACAGGGCTAAACCCTAGATCACTCACCAAAATCATAAATGTTGTTCAGGAGTCTTTAACCCCAACCTTCTATCACATTAGTCTTTCCCCTATGTGTGTGTGTGTTGTATGAGTGTGTTGTGTGTATGCGTGTTCATATGTATGTGTGCATGTGTGTTTGAGCATGTGTGTATGGGCATGTGTACATCTTTGGGTTTGTCAGTGCATGTGTATGTTTTTCAAGCTGCTAAGGGGATTGAGGATTGTGTGATTTTACCTGCTATGATTAATTTTTGTGTTAATTTGGCTGCGCCACAGTACCCGGATATTTTGTTAAGCATTATTCTAGATGTTTCTGGGAAGATCGTTTTTAGATGGGATTGATATCTAACTCAGTAGTCTTCGAGTAAAATAGATCAGTCTTCATAATGTGTGGGTGGGCCTCATCCTATCAGTTGAAGGCCTGAATAGAAAAGACTGACCTCCTCCCAGGGAATTCTGTCAGTAGACTGTCTGAACTTGAAGTACAAGCTCTTCCCTGAATCTTCAGCTTGTGCACCTACTCTCCAGCCTGCCTACAGATTTTGAACTTGCCAAGCTTCACAGTCACATAAGCCAATTTCTTTAAAAAATGTATATGTGCACATCCAATTGGTTCTGTTTCTCTAGAGACTCCTGACTACCACACCTGCCCAAAATACAAGGTAGAGAAGCAGGTGTTTGGCACAAGACTTAGAGGAAACCTTGGAATGGATAAAGAAGATGTGGTATATATACACAATGGAGTATTACCCAACCATTAAAAAGAATGAAATCTTGCCCTTTGGGACAACATGGATGAACATAGAGGGCATTATGCTAAGTGAAATAAGTCAGACATAGAAATGCAAAAACCATATGATTTCACTTATATTTTGAATATAAAAAATAAAACAAATGAACACATAACAACAACTAAAAAGAGAAAGGAACTCATAAATACAAAGAACAAATCAGTGGTTACCAGAGGAGACAGGGTGAGGGAGATGGGCAAAATAGATGAAAGGGATGAAGAGCTACAAACTCCCAGTTATAAAATAAATAAATCATGGGGATGGAAAGTATAGCATAGGGAATATAGTCAATAATATCATAATAACTTTGTGTGTTGACAGTTGGTGACTGCACTTATCCTGGTAAGCACTGTGTAATGTATAAAATTGTTGAAACATTATGTTGTACACTTGAAACTAATATAACATTGTATGTCAACTATATGTCAATTAAAATTTTTTACAAATAAAAAATAAAGGGAATCTTGGTCATGGCGCAAAAGAAGCATGGGGGATGGAGGGCTGAACAAAAATGGATGGTATAGCTCAGCTTCTAAGAGTCCACCCCTCTCATGACCCTTCACCTCGGGTTTCCACACTCAAGCAAATTGCCCTGTTGGAGAGAGGGCCATGGACTGACACACACATGAAACATCTGACTCATTCTAGGCTGTCCTGTCCTGAGAAGGATATGCCATTACTCACCAGGTAGGGCCAAAGTACGATTTTCTGGATAGAGAAGGAGTTTGACAAGTGTTTTTAGGAACTAGAGAACGACACTTGGAACCAGGAAGTCAGGGGGAATCCCAGGTGTTCTCTCAGGCAGGGTGGACTCCACAATAAAAAGGCCTGGGTTGGACCCTCCTCAGCCAGCTTGGATCTATCCTCGCAGGACAGGTGCACTTGGAGTGGCAGGTGAGTGAAATGGCTTAGCCACCCGGGGAGAGCACCTCACAACTGCCCAGGATCTCTTAGGGCTGCAGACAGGGGATGCTGAATGTGGACCTTGACTCGGCTTTCTCAGTGGGTGTGATGGGAACTGGAAGGGTTAGTATTGATAAGGATGGGTGAGTTAGTGGATAGACATGTCTGCATCTCATGAATGGAATTTATAGAATGATTTTCTTTGAGAAATTTGGACACCATTCACTATAACATAACATGCTTCGAGTGAGAAAAATGGATGCTACAAATGTTAAGTGACCTTCCCCAAGTCCCAGAGGGAGGATGTGGAAGTCAGGACAAATTAGATAGTGGACATCCCAATTTTCATTCTAGTACTCCTTCATTTTCCTTAGTTTGGATGAAATTATCATCTAAGTAAGAAAGTAGGATTGAGTGGAACACTTAAGTTAAAAAAAAAAAAAACAACTAAGGTTGTGTGCTAATATTCCTGTATTCCATGATTTGGATGTTTAGCTGCAAGATAGCTCTTGCTTACAGCTTGCTTGCTTTTGACAATGAAGTCGTGGGGGTGGGGTAGGTTATAATGCACCCCTCAAATATCATCACCAAATGAGCTAAGCAGGACAGGATGAGAGAAAGGGAAGAGAGAAAGGGTTAGATACTGGCCACAGAAAGGGGCCTCTCCTGAGGTCAAACCCTTGACCTTGTCCAAGTTCAGATATTATGTAACCAGAAAGAGCCCTGGAGAAACAGAAAATAGCACCCCTCTTCAGCAGAATCCAAAAACCACTGAGGAGGGTGAATCAGGGTGGGGGAGCCTTCCTCTGTCATCAACCCCGTGGAGGTCATTTCTGCTCATGTCTAAGGTGGGTTGCTCTGACATCACTGCTGGAAATTTCCACACACATGCACCTTTCAGGTGGGGTGGCCTTTCAGGTATTGACTAGAAGCTCTCTTGTCCCTCCCCCACACCATAGACTCTATTCTTCCCTACCCCAGGCTGAGCATGACCCATTACTCCCCACACACACTGCAACACAATTTTTTTTTTTTCTTCTTGTTGTCTTCCTTTGGACTAGCAAGAGGTGCTCACTGGATACTCACCTTTCTACCAAATTTCTCCCTGATTCCTAAAGCAGTCTTAGGATATGGTCATTGTTTATCCCATTTTAAAGGGAAAGCTGAGGAAAAACAAAGGTAGTTGGTTTGTTCCTCTTCCTACAGCTAGTAGTTGACAACAAGGGGTCAATAGCCAAGTCTCTCTGAGCTAAGTTCCCAGCTTCTCGGTTCCACATTTGACTACATTGTTGATACTAGAACTACCGGGTCCCTCCCCTAAATTGGGCACTGGTCAGATGGCAGAGTCCAGAGAGTGCCATAGACCAGGAATGGTCACCTTAGGGTAGAAAGAAGGACTGGTCACAGAAATACCCTTTTACATTCCTAAAGTGTTTTCTTATTTGGCAACTGCTGCCCATGGTGGGTACTGTGACTTGACAGATGTGCTAGAAAGTTTGATGGGAAGATTGTTCCTGAGGATAGGGCTATGGTGGTTTGAGGAGGTACCAACAACAAAAGAAAACAAACACAACAAAAAAGTATTTACTATTTCTTACAGATTCTCTTCAACCCAGAAAGATGTCTTTTCAGCAACAGCAACAATGCAAAATCCCTTGCCAGTCCCCTCCCCAGGTTCCTGAGCCCTGCCCTCCCCAGGTCCCAGTGCCTTGTCCTCCCCAGGTCCCTGTGCCCTGCCCTCCCCAAGTTCCTGTGCCTTCCCCTCCCAAGGGGCCTGAGCCATGTCTCCCACCTCCCAGCCAGCAGAAGCGCCTCCCTGTGCAACCTCCCCCATGCCAAGAATATCTGCCAAAGCAGAAGTGATTTCTCTGAAGCCACCCTCCTCAACTTGGTCATGAAGCAGATGGATTCTCTTTCCTCTCACTAGATTCTATTTTCACCCAATAACATGGAACCACATATGGCCCCAGAAGAGGCTACTTCTCCAAATTTAAGGTGAATCATGAAACCTCCTCAGTTTTTCCACCAGCTTTCCTCATTCTACCCCAGACAGCGGAAGTTGGCCAGATGTGACATGTTCTCAGGGCACTCCTTGGAGCCTGGACAGGTGTGTGCTTCTCTGGCTACCATCAGCTATAATGGGCCATTCTTCCACCATAGCACCCTCTACCCACAATGCCATTGGTCTCTCCATAACAACTTCTACCTCTGGAAGCTGAAGAAGAATCCCATGAAGGAAAGAAAACGATAACTTTTCTTTAGGTTTCATAAAGGAAAACAGAATTCTCCTAATCTTAATATTCACATGAGAAGACACTCTCCTCTTCTACATGCCCCAGAGTAGTTGTTGAAGCCACCTGCCTTCCCCACAGCTCCCCTACTCCATCGCTCATGGTTAGTAGATCCTTCCCAGGACCAACCCCTGTCTCTGTGGTCCCTTCCCCAGTCCCACCAGAATCATGCCCCTGACACTCTGTTTGATCCATTAAAAATATTATCCTTGAGGAAACTTGACTTTTGTACAGTTAATACCCAGACCATTATGGGTATAGACAGAGTTTGGGAAGCTGGGGAATGGCAAAAGTTACAGGAAAAGGAGTAATGGCTTATCCAAGGAAACAGGGTACGGGGAAAAAGGGAGGAACTCCTCCTTAGAAACACCCTTCACCCAGTCTCCAAACCCAACTGACTAGCCCCCGATATGGGCTCTACCTTCAGCTCCTCAGCCTTCTTCCCAGAGGAAACCCACTCCAGGGAAAGAAGGTGAGGAGCACTGGTGGTGGAGCAATGGGACAGCTGAGGAGCTGTGGGGTCAGCAGGACCCTCAGGGAAGTGGAGAGTAAACATTCCCTTTGAATTGTATTTAGATAATTATACCATCCTTCAGCTGTAATGCTAAATAAACAGAAAAGATTCAAAACAGCATGTGACCTCCATTATGTAGTTATAAGGTATGTATTTGTGATTGAAAGCACAAATGCCTCCCCTATATTGGATACTGTGGGATTTGTTCTAATACAAGGAATGGCTTAAAGAAAAGAAACATGGTGATTTTAAAACTCCCCTGAAGCATTGAGGGGTGGGTGCCCACAATGCATGATGCTATATAATAGCTCTGTTTCACTATGTTTTTAGGGAGATGCAAATATAAGGCACACAACTTTGTAGGTGAGACAAGAAAATAGAACAGAACTCTAAATGATGTGTGTTTGTGGATGGATACAATCTTGTGACTGAATGGCTGAATGATGTGTCCCGAAGATGTCCACGACTTAATCCTGGAAATTTGTGGATACATTACCTTACAGAATTAAACGGATTTTGTAGGTGGGGTTCAGTGAAGGATATGGAGATGGGGAAAGTATCCTGGATTATCCAGGTGAGCCCAGTGTATTCATATGGCTTCTAATAAGAGGGAGGCAGGAGGATCAAGAGTGAGTCATAGGAGATGTAATGACAGAAGCAAGATATTGGAGTGATATAAACAAGGGGCCATGGGCCAAAGAATTCAGGCAGCCTCTACAAGTTAGAAAAGGCAAGAAAACAGATTCTCCTTTGAAAGCTCCAGAAGGAACACAGCCCTGCCAACACTTTAATTTTAAACTCTGACTTCTAGAACTCTAAGACAATAAAATTGCATTGTTGTTGTTTTTTAAAGATTTTATTTATTTATTTGACAGAAAGAGAGATCACAAGTAGGCAGAGAGGCAGGCAGAGAGAGAGTGGGAAGCAGGCTCCCTGCTGAGCAGAGAGCCCGATGCGGGGCTCGATCCCAGGACACTGAGATCATGACCTGAGCTGAAGGCAGAGGCTTTAACCCACTGAGCCACCCAGGCGCCCTGAAATTGCATTGTTTTAAGCCATTGACTTCATGGTGATCTGTTACAGCACATAGGAAACTAAAAGAAACTTCATTCCCTCTGCTTAAAATTCCTGAAGAAAACAGGAGGTGGGAGGATGAGGCAGGGGCCAGGGTCATAAAGGGCACTTGGTTCATGAGCTCCGGAGCCCCTAGACTAAGTCAAGTGGCCTGCTGGAGATGATACTCAGGAGAGCTGATTGTTAAATATTCAGAAATTTGGAAGCCTGGTCTTAAACCATTGGTAGCTTGAAACTGTCCAGGATTTACACCCTGAAAAGCATACAAACCCAGGCTTTGCTGCTCTCCCTGCAAGAGTGTCACCAGCCACCACTTGGTTAGCCCCAGCTTGGGGGCTGATAAATTCAGCAGTGCTGCGATGGAGACTGCCAGGTGGCTGGGGGCTATGGGTGCCTTCTAGCAGCTGAGGACTTCAGTCTTACTCCTGGGAGAACCTGAATCCAGTCTGAAAGAGGGCCCAAGCTCCAGAAAGGAACACAGGAGCCACCACCTTGATCTCAGCCTGGTGAGACCCTGAGCAGGGGACCCAGCTAAGCCATGCCTATACCTCGGAACCAAGGACACCATGAGGTCCATGAGATAGTGTGTGTTGGTTAAGCTGCTGTTCATGCGATTTGTTATGCAGCAATAGGAAACTAACACACATTCTGGGGCACCTGGGTGGCTCAGTCGGTTAAGCGTCTGCCTTCATCTCAGATTGTGATCCCAGAGTCCTGGAATCGAGCCCTACCTCAGGCTCCCTGCTCAGTGGGGAGCCTGCTTATCTCTTTCCCTCTGCCTGACTCTCTGCCTGTTTGCATTCTCTCTCTCTCTGTCAAATAAACAAAAAAAAATCTTTACAAAAGAAAAGAAAAGAAAACTAACACACCTTCTATAAATGGTTTCTTGCCCTCCCAAATATTCTCTTCCTCAGGTTCCTAGTTCTTTTTTTTTTTTAAGCATTTTTTACACAGTCCCATGTCCTGGTTCTGCCCCATCTTCATCTCTCTCATCTTGAGATATTTCAGATGACACTATTCCTCCAACTATAGGAGTAGATCTGACAGGACAGACACAGTGATAAGCAGCTCCAGGAGAAAGGCACAGGATCCATGTTCTGAATTGAATTTCTTGTAGATGTGGCTGTGGTGGTTCCTGTGATTGTGGCTAATTCCAGGGGACAGAATGGCAGTCACAAAGGGTAAAAAAATGTGTGAGCAGGCAATGCCACTCCCCTCGCCTCTGAGTCCCTCATGGTTATTGTCCCACTGTGAATTCCCAGCCCACCAATGAAGGGCTCCTGTTAGAAGTGTGAGAAAGGTCCCATCACAGCAGAAATGAAGGAAAGGTCCCCCTAACCTTCTGCAGGTCCCTGAGCACTGCCCACTGGCCCCAGCCGACATTTATGCCGCAAGTACAAGGGTCTGTGGTGCTCCCAGGAGTGCCCACCAAAGCAGACATGCAGCCTTCGAGAACACCACCCATATTTAGACTTGAGGTTCCCCTCATGCACCTCCTTTCCCCACTGAGCACCGCACAGCCCCACAAAACTCCAGCTCTCATGGGCTCCAAGTATAAAACCTTCACAGCCCACTGGCTTTCCATGGGCAATTAAGTAACCCACCATGGATCCTATAATAATAGGGATTAGACCAGAGTACTCTCAGGATCATCTCTGGAGCCTGGTGGGTGCTTCCTTCCCCTTCTGTCTTCTGATCAGAGCTAGCTCTAGCTGTTGCTCTGCTGTTGGTCTAGTGTTGCCTCCTGGTGGTAAAAGATCATTAGGAAAACAGTTCTCTCCCTCCTCCCATGTTAAAAATATGAAGACAAGTATTGCAATGAGTACTGGGTGTTATATGTAAATAATGAATCGTGGAACAGTACACCAAAAACTAATGAAGTACCATAGGGTGACTAACATAACGTAATAAAAAAATAAATTAAATTAAATTAAAATATGAAGACCTTGTAAAGCAAAGATGTTTCCAAAATTGACAAGAACTGCCCTAAATCATCTGAAATACCCCCAGAATTTCCTGACTTTGCAATCCAACCTTCAGGGAAGGAAATGGGTCCCAAGTGTTTTATTGCATGCACAGAGACTGAGCCTGCAGAAGGTACCCAGTGTGCCACGGGGGCTTCTCTTCATCTCTGCTGTCTCCATTCAGACATCTCTCTCAGTGACACCCCATAATTGTCCCCCTTGCAGGGGGATGGGAAGGTGACAGAGTCATAGGAGCACACAGGAAACAAAAGCTGGTTGGGAAACCTTGGGAAAAGCCTGAGGAGAATATGGGTTGCAGCAGAGGGAGTGGGGGGATTTGTTCAAGGGAATGACTCCCACCTTCCCACTGCCTCATAGCCCCCATGCCAGCTGCTGCCCTTCCAGGTCCACCCTATCCTGTATCCTCCCTTTACTCCTGAAGCAGATCTCTCTAGGCAGGGGATTTGGGAGGGTTAAGGGTGGGGGGAGGAAGGGTTCTGGGCAAGGAGGCACTAGTTCCAGAGAAGGGAAGATTGACCCTCTAGGCTGGAACTTGACATGTGAGTCCATCTCTATTCGCTCATAACCGTGAACCAGATGGGGGCTGTATGCTGCACAAATATGGGTGGTCTGGGGTTTCCAGCCCATAGACCCAAAGATGCCTGTCTCCTGGGGTCTCTGGGCTGATACAGATAAACTGACAGTGGAAGCTGACCCTTGGAGGTCAGACCCTTGGAGACAGATCTCTTCATTATCATCTCCACCTTCATGGAGCCAGGTCTCCCTCCTCTAACAAATAGTTTATTTTATTCTTTTTTTTTTTTTTTTAAGATTTTATGTATTTGACAGAGATAGAGAGCACAAGTGAGCAGAGCAGTAGGCAGAGGAGAGAGGGAGAAGCAGGCTCTTTGCTGAGCAGAGAGCCCGATGCAGGGCTCGATCCCAGGACCCTGGGATCATGACCTGAGCCAAAGTCAGCTGCTTAACGGACTGAGTCACCCAGGTTCCCCTGTTTATTTTATTCTTAACTCCTCTGCTAGATTTTGTCTTGTATATTCACTCATTCATTCCCCAAACATTCACCGAGCATCTATTATCTATCAGGTCCTGCCAAGCCCAGAAAGCTCCTAAGTATCAGGACACCAGAACAATATTATTCAGGTAAGAACTTTCCTGTGCCTTCTGCCTCTTCCCTCTGCAGCCCCTTTCCTGAAACCAGAGGATTTGGGCAGATGAAGGAAGAAAAGGAGAAACTAGAAAAAGCAAACAGAGAAGATGTTTTCCTTTCTGACCCCAGAGGGAAAGAGAAGGAAATCCAATGTTCATGTAAATATACCTTCTAATTACTGAAATAAAATTGTTTAGAATAAATAGAAGTGACTAGAGAACTTATTGTCTAAGACGGAATTAAAAACAGAACTACCCTATGACCCTGCAATTGCACTACTGGGTATTTACTCCAAAGATACAGATATAGTGAAAAGAAGGGACATATGTACTCCAATGTCCATAGCAGCAATGGCCACAATCGCCAAAATGTGGAAAGAGCCAAGATGCCCTTCAACAGACGAATGGATAAAGAAGATATGGTCCCTATATACAATGGAATATTATGCCTCCATCAGAAAGGATGAATACCCAACTTTTGTATCAACATGGACGGGACTGGAGGAGATAATGCTGAGTGAAATAAGTTAAGCAGAGAGAGTCAGTTATCTTATGGTTTCACTTATGTGTGGAGCATACGGAAAAACATGGAGGACATTAGGAGAAGGAAAGGAAAAGTGAATTGGAGGAAATCAGAAAGGGAGACAAACCTTGAGAGACTGTGGACTCTGAGAAACAAACTGAGGATTTTAGAGGGGAGATGGGTGGGGGGATGGGTGAGCCTGGTAGTGGGTATTAAGGAGGGCAAGTATTGCATGGAGCACTGGGTGTGGTGCATAATCCATGAATCTTGGAACACTGAAAAAATAAAATAAAATTTAAAAGAAGAAAGAAAAAGAAAGAAAGAAGAAAGAAAGAAAGAAAGAAAGAAAGAAAGAAAGAAAGAAAGAAAGAAAGAAAGAAAGAAAGAAAGAAAGAAACAGAAAGGGGGTCCAAGTAAAGTTAAACTGCTGACGCATAGAATTCCCTGGCCTGATATAATATGCAGGCATACAAGCCCTGCAGGCTCACACAGATAAACCACTGAATGGTCTGCTTATTTCATAATTCTGTGAACTCCATCAGAAACTTTGGCTGGAAGGCAGAAAATGATGATATGGAGAAGTGGGATTTCAGGGGCAAGATCTGGTGAGGGGAGCAAGGACAGATTTAGCAAGCCAAGGGATGAAAGAGCCAGGAAAGCACTGACAAAAATAATAACTTACATGTACAGTAAACATTTACTAACAGCCTGGGAATGTCAGATAAATCATGCCAAGGACAAAATGTCCTAGAAGTTCGTACTTCATTCGTCCTTCATTCATACTTCATTTGTAGAATCTCATTCAATCTTCACAGCAAACTATGAGTACAGTGAGAGTGTGGGGTGTAGGCTTTGCACTTGGAAATGTGCCTGGCATATTGTAAGCACTCAATATAAGTTACATATTGTCCTAAGATGAGTGCTATTATTACCACATTTTATGGATGAGGGAACTGAGACTTAGAAAGTGAAGTCAATTACCAGGGGTCATTGGTAAGTAAAAAATGAAGGTGGGATTTGAACTTAGGGATCTACTTTTGGCATCCTCACTCTTAATCTAGGGGCTTTGATACCCATTCCTCTCCTCTTCCAGACTCTTTCCCTCTGAGACCCAGCAGCTCCAGATGCTGTTCCGTGTTCACCTCAGCAGTGCTTTGCTGCCAGCCACACTGTTGACCAAACGCTAAGCCAGGGTAGGGTGATAGCCAGGAGATTAACATAACACTGACAGAAGTCTTGGCCTTTAAAGGAGGGTTTTAAAGGCTGGAAAGATGATGGACAAATGTCCTAGTGAAAGTCCAATAGGTGATATACTTTTCATTCAGTGGGAATTTCTTGAGCAAGAAATAGGAGAGGGAAGAAAGGAGAGAGGAAGAAGACAGCAGCCAGACAAAGGCCAGTTGAAATCACCACCTCTTTTTTTTCTTTTTAAGATTATTTATTTGAGAGAGAGAGCACACACATGGCAGGGAGGGGCAGAAAGTCTTAACCAGACTGCAGCTGAGCACAGAGCCCAACGCAGGGTTTGATCTCCTGATGCTGAGATCACGACCTGAGCTGAAGCCGAGTCAGATGCTTAACTGACCGCAGCACCCAGGTGCCCCCATATCACCACATCTTTTGACATCACCATCACAAATAACTGCCTTTTCCATAGCTAGATGGCTAGCGTTGGTCCAGAGCTGAACAGCAGGTGGAGCTGAGTCTCTTGAGATGGGTACAGAAATTGCTTCTCAGCAGCTTTGAAGAGCTAGAGCTCATAACAATGAAAAGGATAGAGCAAATAAAATGAGTATTGAGGGGTAGGCTGTACCAATACAATGGGTCTGATGCCAGTTATCCTGGTGGCAGGGAGTTAAATTCTGGCCCACTCCCCCCTTTTATTTGGGTTCATTTGGGTTTCAATTGTGTATGACATTCTTTCTCGTTTGTAAATACCAAATAAACCATCACTGGGATTCCCTATCCTCCCCAGCACCTTTTCTCTTCTCTCGTCAATACTCTCATCCTTATCCACTCAGCAAACACCTGTACTGAATAAAACTCAAGGTCTCAGTCTGCTCAGTGGCACAGGGCTGGAGACACATTCCCAATAACTGTTCAAGATGTTCCACTGCAATCACACTCAACATGCACAGACTGAAACTCATCTTCTTCTAACACAAATCTGTTGTTTCCTCATCACCCAGTAACAATAACACCTGGGAGTCGTCTTTCATAATTTTCTTCTAAGTTTCCCATTAACCGAATCCCATAAACATACTTCTCTGATGATACTTCTCTCATCAGCACTCTTTCACTAGCACACACTGCTTTCCTTCAGACTTGGAAATGTTTATAATCTCTTTGAAACAGGCTAGTGCAGCTTTTGACCCATCCCCTAGCCCATCCCACACTTTGCTGTCAGAATCTCTGTCAACACCTTAGACATGATCCTTTCACCATTTTAACCAAAAGTTACTCATGGCTGTCAGTGAATGACTGCCAAGATGAACTTCTTGAGTTCAAGGCATTATGTATGCCACACCAACCTCCTACTACCACCCCAGACACACATCTGTTCCAACCACAGAGACCCACTGGCCAGGCTTTGAAAAGGCAAGGAAGAAACTTTCTCAGAGGCAAATCTTTCTACTCTAAGTCCGGATCTGGGGTTAACCCAGTATGTCAGAACTGGTCAGAAGCATCAAACTCAAGTTCTTTACAGTAGTAAGCAGGATTTACTTTGGATATCAAGGGGCGGCCACTCCCTGATTGAACAAACAAATTGCAAAGCATTTAATCAATGAGTTATAGGCAGAAAGGAAGAAAAGGAGCTAAAATAATCCCGGGGCTTTGGGCTTGGTTGTGTGGAGTGGTAAAAAGAGGCTTCAGAATCTGATATTAGAAAAATAGGAAGAAGAGAATCAAAATGGCTGTGAGCAATCTGGGAAGCTCTTCTAGAAAGGTGGAGAAGGGGCAAGTTCAAAGGAGTTAAATTTATGGGAAAGAGATATCATGTGTAAACAGCTTTTCTGCTCCTAGCAACAATGAACCTCCCTATACTTAGAGTTCAGTAGTCTTCATCATGGTCTGATTTCACCAGCATGAATTTTGAGTGACCCTGGGAGAGAACACGACAGCAAAGGAGGATGATTAAGCACGGTCTATTCTCAAGGGCTTGAGTTGAGCTGGGAGCTCTGGAGTCACACAACAATCACTACCTGATGATGCAGTGATGAGGTCACAAGTGGGGCTCCCCTTTCCCCCCACCCTTGGCTTCCTCAGAGCTAGGCAGAGGAACCAGTGGGAAAATTCACCTTCTCACACACAGGAATACCATCCACCTCACTCGACTACTTGCCAAGTTCACTACCAACACAAAGGGGTGAGTTGCATTTGGACAACCGCAAATGCCCCATTTTTTCCCTCTCCTTTCCTAAGAGTGACTTAAAGCACCCCAGGCATTGAACAGGGTAGAGATGATGGATATTTTTGAATGAAAGCATTCTTTCATTTTCAGAAGCAAGAACTCGGCTATGCCTCATTTGAAATAGAGATTCTTAACAAATTTGGAGTTTAACTTAATGATTTATTTCTCCAGAGAGCCATAATTGCTTTCAAAACTAAATTAGATAAATGTTTACTTTTATATTGTTAAAGGAAATCAAAGGAGTGCCAAATTAGATACAACTTGCAAGTATTGTCAGGGACTAAAAGGCCCTGTTCATATCTAGAAGTCAAATCACTTAGAAGACCTAACTCAGGGCAAAACTTAACAGAGGAGGAAAAAAATTCTTTAAAATTATATTGTGTGGCTCTCAAATTCATATTTCCAGAAGAATTAGAATTTCCCCGTTCAGCTCCTCCTCTCCTGAGTTCTTCCTTTCCCCTAAACATGGGTAAGAGTCACAGAGTAGCCTATGGGAGTCCATCCATGGTAGAGATCCAGTTATCTTCCCATCCCCAGTTTTCAAGAGAAGAAAGCAATTCTCAAGGCTTTGAGGGCTTAGGGAGGACACAGGAATGAAAGAAGTGTCCTGTGTCCCTAAATCTGGTTATATACCCTCTCATTCCATCTCCAGAGGTTTAGGGAGGTAGCCCTGCAGGAATTGTTTCAAACCCTTGTGCCATGGATGCTTTTAGCAGTCTGACCAAATTCACGACTTCAAAATAATGTACTTAAATGAATTAATTAAAAGACATGGAGTTACAAAAGATACCATTTCTATTGATAATGTATGATTAAATATGGTTTTATCATGGGGGGTGGTAGTTCCAGGACTATAGGTTGAAAACTCCTGCTAGGGGATATGGAATTGAGACAAGGGTAAGTGAAAAAAAGCAGGGTAAGGGTGAAGAGACCAAGAAATGTTGTCACCAATGCACTCCAAGGACAAAAGGACAGCCTTTAAATGAGAGTTTGGTCTAGAGCCCGAACTATCCCAGGAAAGTTTTTTGTAAAAGCAAGGATGAGCAGGAGGTGTGAGTGGGAAGCCTCCTGGTCCTCTCTCACCTTGCAGTGTGGTCTCCCACATACGACCTGTTGCATATTTCTTTACAGGGCCCAGAAAATCAAAAAAGAATGTCGAGTGATGATAAAAATAAATCTAGTGAACCCAAGAATGAGCCCAAGAACTGTGATCCCAGGTGTGAACAAAAGTGTGAAGCCAAGTGCCAGCCCAGCTGTTTAAAGAAGCTGTTGCAACGGTGCTCTGAAAAATGCCCACGGGAAAAGTGCCCAGCACCACCAAAGTGTCCACCGTGCCCATCACCGTGCCCCCCACCATGCCCCCCACCGTGTCCTCCTCCATGCCCAGCTCCCTGCCCCCCCAAGCCATGTTCCAAGACCTGTCCTCCTAAATGCCCATCTCCCTGCCCACCCCCAGAGTGAGGCACCAAGGGTACCACTCAACCCACTACATCTAACATCTCTACCATGTTCACCATCTTGTGCTGAAAGCTAAAGCCATGAACTGACAAGTAAACGTGTTCCTCTGCTGTGCAAGGCTTTCTTCTCTTTTTGTTTTGTTTTGGCAGTTTGGGTCTTTTTGTTGTTGTTGTTTTCCAGCACTAAACCACCAAGAGGCAATCTGAGAGTGAGGCTAGAACCCTGGCACTCTACAATCAACAATTTTTGAAGACAGCCGCCCCCCGGCCCCACCTGTTGCATATAGGGATGTGGCATCTCCTGAGGGGTGCATCCAGGGACTTCATACTGAGAGAGCCATAAATATGGCTGTTAGCAGTGGTTCACCTCAGGAGCCCAAGCCGCCATGACGGAGGAAGAAGGCAAAAGCGGAAAAGAAGAGTGGGATGTTGAGGAAAGGTCCAGTCCGGAAAGGCTCAGGAAAAATTCTGCCCTTGGCTGTTAATACCACTGCATAATGCTTGGGCAGAACACTCTGAAAACAGGCTGTGTGGGTTTAAACTCTAGCTCTGCCCTAAGCTTTGGTTTCCTGCTCTCTGTAAAGGGAATGCTGATGCTAGCAGTGGGCTTACAAGGTTATCATGAGGCGTAGGAGGTAACATGTGTCCAGTGCCTGATTTACTGGGACATAGCCAGCACTCAAAGAGGGGAACACATGGCACCTGCCCAGGTTTCACATGTCACACCTGAACATAATTGCTCTGTGCCTTTCTTCCTCATAAGGTACAATATTTAGGTCTTAACTTATACCTATAAGCAGAACTAGGTACTCTTTTAAAAAATTAAAAACAGTAGTACCTGGGTGGCTCAGTCAGTTGAGCCTCTGACTCTTGGTTTCAGCTTCGTGATCTCAGCATCATGAGATTGAGCCCAACATCGTCAGGCTCTGCACTCAATGGGGAGTCTGCTTGAGATTCTCTTCCTCTCCCTTTGCCCCTCCCCCACTCATGTTCACTCTCTCTAACAAATAAATCTTAAAAAAAATAAATAATAAAAAACAAAATTGAAGTCATGAATTACACTAATGTCAGCTGGCTGGTTGGGATACTGAACCATAATTATGTAGCATGTCACCATGGAGAGAATTCCAGTGAAGGGTGCATGGGATCTCTATTAGAATAACATCCTGTGAATTTACAAAATTTCAAAAGGAAAGCTTCACACAAAAGAAAGAATAAATCTGAAAGCACCTCATTTAGGAATGAATAGGAAAAGTATTCACAGCTGCTATGCTAAGTGGGGATTATTTACAAGTGGCTAGGGAAAGCCCACATCAACCTTGCTTAATTCACAAAAGGGAATATATCAGTTCACTTTGCTGGGAAGGGTATTAGAATGGGAAGAGGGCATAGAATTAGAACTGTAGGAAATGGGGTGTCAGGGCCTGGGAGTGTGGTCATCACTTCAATCTCCCTCATCTCCACCAGTCTTTACTCGTCTTCAGGGTGGGTCTCCTTCCCTCCTAGGACACCCTCCATGTGGTAGGGTCTTTAGCCAGGTGCAGACCCAGCTTGTTGATGAGTTGAGCTTGAGATGTTCCTATTCTGGGAAAGAAACCTGATTGCCCAGGAGTACCTGAACCTACCCCTGTGGCCAAGTGGATAAGAGAGCTTTGCCACACAGACGAAACTAGTTTGTCATTACAACCTGCAACATTCAAGTGGAACAAGGGTTAGGATTCTCTGCTGTTACAATAAGGAGAAATGAGAGAGGCCAAATCTGGGGTGGCTCCCTATGGAATCATGGCACACAAACGGCTTTCCATCCGAGTCTAGAAGCTGGTACAGGACCACAAAGGTGCAGTAAGAAGTCCAAATGTGCTCTAGACACCTAGACACCTGGGACCCCCACCAGACCAAGTCATATAATTAGGTAGTTGCAGAAGCAGATTTTTGGGACATGAGAGCTAGACAAGGCTTTTAGGCTTTCAATCCCTCATTTTCCAGATGTGAAGACTACTATCTTCTCTGACATGAAGAGGCCTTAGCGTCCCCGAGGCCCTGCAGAGAGGTGCTTCTTGGATGCTGGGAACTTCTGGATAGCCTAGTTTAGGGCATTAGGGTCCTGTGGCCAACTGTTGATAAAAGATGGACAACTCTTGAACCTCAGTAGAAATCACAAGGAAGGGTGGGAGAAAAGATGGAGAAGGAAGGAGAGAGAAGAAATAGCACTATAATGTGACAGCCTCTTCCAGCTATTTAGTGATCATTTTTAAATAATAAATCTGAGAATTCCAGTGCTGGAGTGTGCCACTGTTGATGAGAGCATAAAGAGACAAAAATCCTTTTAGGAAAGAATTTGAAGAATATGGAAATATGTATCAAAAGCATAAAATGATTCAATCTTTGGACCCAATTGTTCCACGTCTTGGAATCTGTGCAAAGAAAAATAATTCCAAAATGTAAAAAAGAAAAGCTATGTAAAGCTGATTATCACAGTGTGACTTAGAAATAATTTAAATATCTAACAGAAATTTGATCAAATACACTTTATTACTTGATGAAACATTATAAACATTATGTAATTATTAAAATGTATTAAAGGGGAAAAAAGCAAGACCCCAACTGGATGTATAGCATAAAAGCAATTATGTTTAACCAAAAACTTCTATGCATGATGATGATGATGGAAGTTTGTCAACATTCTAGTTATTTTAGGACAATGGAGTTTTGGGTAACCAACAGAGTATTTTTATTTTCACTAGTCTTTGGATTTTCATAAATAAGCTTTTATTTCTCATGTAATAGAAAAACTTATATAATCATGAATACTTCAGAAACCCACCAAAGTCCTTTCATTTGCTTAATGAACTATATAAATAAGGGCATACATACATACATACATACATACAAGGAAAAGAAGGAAGAACCACTTCCTACACCTGAGTGCACACCTTGAGTGCCTTCCTTTGAGGGGTAGGGTCTCAGTCCCAGGCTTCCAGTGGCTCTATGGCAGTGTGGGTCAGGGGCTGGTGCTCTCCTGGGTGGCTTTGAGGACCCTGGGCACAGACTGGGCGAGACCATCTCTGAGAACATGAAACCATCCATTTGCCAATTTAGTTCTCTTTTCTCCCGTGTAAATGAAACCAAAGATACACATCTCTTAATGGCTACTTTCCCAGCAAAAAGCTGGATCAAAGGCAATGCCAGGGAAGATGGCTAGAACGTGATGAGTGTGCTACCTCCCTGCAGAATGCCATAATTACTCCCAGCCCCAGCAGCAGTCACCCGGGCGCTGCCCCAAATGGTAGAGTGCTCTATAAATAAATAAGCAACCTAAAGAATGGCACCACGAGAATCCTTGCGGTGTTAGTCTTGATGGCTCACAGATACTGTGATAGCGCAGGATCAAGCCTCTCCTGTCATGGAAAGGCTGTAAGAAGAGACTCTACCACAGACCCCTTTGCATCATGGTTTCTTTTTTTCTTTTTTTTTTTCCCCAAATACTTTTATTTTATTTTTTCAGTGTTACAAGATTCATT
This sequence comes from Potos flavus, assembly GCA_028534135.1. NCBI lineage: Eukaryota > Metazoa > Chordata > Mammalia > Carnivora > Procyonidae > Potos > Potos flavus. The sequence goes on along the minus strand of CM052900.1, from coordinate 71,237,530 downwards.
GTTTATGTACCACACCCAGTGCTCCATGCAATACGTGCCCTCCTCGATACCCACCACCAGGCTCGCCCATTCCCCCACCCCCTCCCCTCCAAAACCCTCAGTCCCTTGTTCTGAGTTCACAGTCTCTCATGGTTCTTCAGAAGCAGGTAGTGGACTTGGAAGTCCTCCCAGACCAGGCCAGCTGGGAGCGGTGCTATGAGCTGGGCCAGTGCTATATGAAAGGGCTGGCACACAATCACAGGGATGTCTTGCTTTGAAGCTCTGAAGCTGGAAGGCACCATAGAGCTCACTTTCATGTGTCCCCCACATGCAAGTGGCAGCTGGGGAGATGGCGGCAAGGAGCCAGTTACCGAGCCTGTCCTATTTTCCTGTCTTGCTTCCACATGACCAAATAATCCAGCCAAGGACACGAGCATAGGCATATCCCGGGAGGCTTTATTGACAACGACAAGTCATAACTGCTTCTGTGCCACAGCTGTTGATACTCAGCAAAGAAATAGGTGGGTAAATACAGTAAGTCAACTGCCAAACATATAAAGGTGCTAAGATACAAAATGATCATAAAATGCATAGCAGGGTATTTTCAGCTGCACCAGGTGCATAAAACCTGTGATGCCTTGCCTACAGAGCTCTGTGCTTTCTCCCAGGCTCGAAGGAAATGATGCTCAGACTGAGGGTTTGTGCTTTTCCCACCAGAAACACCCCCATAGTTTCTCACCTACACCACCCGGAACCTCCTGACTGGCTTCTGAGGTTCCAAATTCGCCTTCTAGTCCTTCCTCCAGTGTAAGGCAGCCATGGCAGACTGGCTAAAATCCAAATCTAAACATGTCACTCCCTTGCTTAAGAGCCTTAAAAGGTTCCTTTTTGCCTAAACAACAGCTTGAATGACTTGAGCAGTCACACAAAAGTCTTCCAGAGCTGGCCCCCACCTCCTTGTCTGGCTTTACTTTGCCACTTCTCTCTCCTTCTAGAACTGTGCAGCCCAGCAACAGGTAAACGCTGACACTTCCTGGCACGGCAGAGAGTTTCTGGCTTGTGTGACTTTACACTTGTCTGTCCTCTGTCATTCTTCCTCTTTCCATCGAGTCCTCTTCTGAATGGTCCATTTGGGCTGGTCTTTATCTCCCTCCGAACCCAACTCAGGGATCACCTGCTCCAGGAAGCTCCCCTCACAGTCCCCTGCAGGCTGGTCAGAGGCCCCTTTCCATGACCTCAAAGCATCCATGCGTTTCTCCTGTAATGCTTATCCCACCATATTCTGTCCATCTGTTTACACTGGGCTATTCGTGACATTCAATAACAATAAATAAGTGCATGTTCAGTGGCTTTGGATGCACTTTTCCAAAGAGGAAGAGATTGCTCTGGGCTGAGGCCCTGGCTACTGTGTTGCTTACCCTTGCCACATGAGTCATTCCCAGAATTCAGAGGTAAGAGAGAGGGACAGGGCTGGCTATGGCTGGGTTGCGGCTGAGAAAGAGGCATCCCTGGAATTGGTCACTTTTCCCCTAGGTTACAAGATGCAGATCCTGCCAGCCTTCCCCCCAGCCTCACCTGGGAAGTGCAGCCTGCCTTTGAGCAGATTTCTCACTTTGAAAGGCAATATGTTAAAGGGAAATATCTTGTCATCACAAAGATGTGGATTCGAAGTGAGCCCTATACTCTTAACTGTGAGGCCCAGGCAAATTGTGTCACCTCAGTGGGAGAAGTGGTCTGTTTCTTCCCTTGAAGAATGAGAAAAAAATCCTCACTGAGATATGGAGAAGACTGACCAGTGAGGTGGTGTATGCAAAGCCTCTGGCATGGGAAACTGAACTTAGAAAGCCAGGACACAAAGGCACTCAAGAACCTGGTCAGTGCTTGGAGTCCCCACTCCCACCTGCTATGGCACATGTCTTGTTCTTCCTTTCTGCTTTGTGATGCAGCAGGCTTGAGGAGGAGAGAGAGAGTTAAAGGAAAGGAAGACAAATATCTTAGAAGGCAAGTGGATTTATAGGGCCATTCCCCCCACCCCATTCCCAAACTGGGTCCTGAAGCCCACAGATCACAGTAGGAGCCAGATGTGACTTTTATATCCCTGAGTATAAGTGCCAGATGTGTCATACAATGTGCCCAGTGTCTCAGTTGCCTGGGTGAGGAAACTCAGCTCCAGAGAGGGAAACATCTTAGTCAAGATCACACTGAGTTGGTTGCTGGAACAGTCTAGGATTTCTAACCCCAACTTAAGCCACACTGAGGCAGGGCAAAGGGGGAAAAGGACTGAAGATCGATATCAACCTAAACAGTTTGAGAACACGCATCTCCCCATTTCCTGTCTCAGTGGTCTTTAACCTGGGGACTATGAACCTCCTGAAGGTGAAGATCTGTACCTCTGTATATTTCCTCATTACCTCAATACTGTCAAGAACCACTGGTGGCTCTGCATCTTTGTTGCCTTCCTAAAGTTTATAAAGAATCCCCAATACAGTGGTGTCCTAAATGTTTTTACATGGGCCTTTGCCTGGTCCAGACACGAGCTCACCACATGACCTTGAAGAAGGCCTTCTACACTTTTGCACCTCAATTGCCTCAACCTAAAAAAAATGCAGTTGATAAATAATTTAGTGCCTCCTATTTAAAGCACGTGTTGGGCTGAAACAAGGAAGGGGAATCAGGTGGCCTGTCATGTCCCCTCTGGGCACAGTGGCCTGTGACCCACAGCCCCTCCCACAACCCTATGCGGGCAACACTTGAGGCAAGGAAGTGAGAGGGTGGTGGACTCTCCCTGAGGAGCCCACAAGCTCTCCAGTGGCACCTGCTCCCAGGGAACGGGGTGAGCCATATTCTGCACCATTCGGTTTTATCAGAGCCACTGCCCTATAATATGTAGACGGGCCAGCAGAGTGAATCAGAAGAGTCTGGGAACTTTTATGATCTGAACAAAGGAGATAGTTATTTGATGAGAATGGGGGGAAAAAAGCATGTCCTGCACACACCTGACTCTCTTCTGCTGACCCTGTATAATTACGCCCTGGCTCCTAATAATGATAGCTGCAGAAATTCGAAATCTTCAATCTCAGATGGCATTCAATCAGATTAGCCCCAGTCTTACTGGAGGGTTGGGGATGGTTAAAGAAACTATTTAGGCACCTTGTCTTAAGATGTAGGATAGGACAATCTCCCCAAAGCTGTCCAGGACACAACCCCAGATATTGGGCCAATAAGGTTGATTTTTGAAGACTTGTACCCCAAATACTCCCACTCTGTATCTAGAAAAAGATAGACCACCTAAGGTCATTCAATCACCTGGCTGGGTCACTGCCACCCACAGAAGACAGAAGACTAAGTGGATTATAAGGTATAACCTAATCAAGGAGGAAGATTCCAGCCCCCCCCCCACGTCCCTGCCCCACCATACAGACATGCATCCACATGCTTATAAAGTCATAGAGATGCCCAGGCTAATCATTCATGAGTATCACAGAATGTCAAAATTGCAATGGACCTAGCTTGACCCGTAGGCTACCTTTACTATTTTAATGATGATGAAAAGTGAGGCCAGAAAGGGTCAGGGGCTTGCCTAAGATCATGTATCTTATTAGGGACAGAGCCAGGTCCCTGGGCCTCTGTGCAGTACACTGTCTACTACATCCCAGTGAGTAGAAAAGCATAAGAAAAGATGGAGCCCCAGGGGGACAGAGTAAAGGAGATGGAATAAGAACTAAGAGAATCAGGAAGGCTTCATGAGGGAGCTGACTCCTGAACAGAGTCAGATGGCACTAACATTCTATAAGTAGCTTGAGAGTCCTGAGTGTTGGTGCATATGTTTCCGAATTTATTCCTCACAAGGCATCTGTGAAATAATGTTATCCCTTCCCAACAAGAGGAAATTGAGACTCTGAGAAACTAACTAGTTTATCCAGGGTACACAAACTTTGTCATTGAGTCAAGCCCAAGTCAGTTGAGGTCCTGGGCCCACTTCTTTTCCCATGCATCACCAAGTGCTGGTATTTGACTGAGGGTTTGACATGACCAGTCAGTAGATACTTAAATGAGGGAGTACTAAGTGGGATTTTACGTCTTCATTTGAGACTTCCCAAGAGCTTTAGAAGTTGGGAAGGTCTATTAATTTTCTACTGCTGCTATAACAAGTTACCATAATTTCAGTGGCTTAAAATCATAGAAGTATATTATCTTAGAGTTCTGGAAGTCAGAAGTCTGACATAGGTCTCTCTGGGCTAAAATCAAAATGGGAGTGCCTGAATGGCTCAGTCAGTTGTCTGCCTTCAGCTCAGGTCATGATCTCAGGGTCCTGGGATCGAGTCCCACATCAGGCTCCCTGCTCAGCAGGGAGTCTGCTACTCCTTCTCCTTGGCCTGTACCCCCTTACTTTTGCACTCTTTCTCTGAAATAAATAAAAAAAATGTTTAAAAATTTTTTTTTAATTTAAAAAAATAAAATAAAAATGCCAACAAGGCCATATATCCTTCTGGAGGTGCTAGGGCACAACCTGTCCCCATGCCATTCCCAGTTTCTAAAAGCTGTCCACATTCATGGCACATGGTCTCCATCTTCAAAAGCAATAATGGCCAGTCAAATCTTTCTCACATCACCTCACTGTGACACTGGCTCTTCTGTCCCCTTTTCCACATTAAAGGATCCTTGTGATTACGTCCGACCCACTTCACTGTCATCAGCTCACTGTGAGGCAGAGAGAGTCCTCTGAGAGAAGTTGAACTCTGACCTCTCCCTAACTGCATTTACTCTCCTCCATGAGAACATAACCTGCTTTCTCCATGTGTTGAAATCTTTCAACACATCCCTATCTGGGCTCCTCCTGAGGCTCAGCCAAAGACACAGAAATGTATGTGGCATAAGCAAGGTCAACTCATGCATCCTGTTGTAGAAAACTTCTGGAAATTTCAACCAAGCAGTGTCCTTCCCTCAACCTCTCACCCACTGCTTTCCTGAATCAGCCTCAGGCTCTCCTCTCAGCAGGGCTCTAACAAATATTCCTTCTGCCAGGCTGTCTGTACCACTGTTGCCCACCCTCCCTACCTGGTAATTCCTACTGTCCAGCAAAACACATCACAGACACTCCTCTCCCATAAGCCTTCCAGGACCTTCCATTCATCCAAGACTGATGAAATGACCTTCTTCTGGGGCATGAGGGCTTACCTCTGCCAATCTTATCTATGAGACTGTTGACCCTTTGAAAGCAGGGTCATGAATGACTGAAAGAATGAATATCCATTCATCTGACGAAGGGCATCTTGGCTCTTTCCACAGTTTGGCAATTGTGGACATTGTTGCTGTGAATATTGGGGTACATATGGCCCTTCTTTTCACTACATCTGTATCTTTGGGATAAATACCCAGGAGTGCAATTGCAGGGTCATAAGGTAGCTCTATTTTTCATTTTTTGAGGATGTGGTCCATATACACAATAGAATATTACTCAGCCATCGGAAAGGATGAATACCCAACTTTTGTATCAACATGGATGGGACTGGAGGACATTATGCCCAGTGAAATAAGTCAAACAGAGAAAGTCAATTATCATATAGTTTCACTTACTTGTGGAACATAAGGAATAGCATGGAGGACATTAGGAGAAGGAAAGGAAAAGTGAATTGGGGGAAATCAGATATCTATCATGGGAATCATGGGAAATCTACTCTCATGAGAGACTGTGGACTCAGAAACAAACTGAGGGTTTTAGAGGGGAGAGAGGTGGGGGGATGGGTGAGCCTGGTAGTTGGTAATAAGAAGGGCACATATTGCATGGAGCACTGGGTGTGGTACATAAACAATGAATCTTGGAACACTGAAAAAAAAAATGAATGAATGAATAAACCCAGTGATGGAGAATTTCTTGTCTTCTAGGACTCCCCGGGGTCACCTTGTTTCTTAGACAACATTTCATACAAAGATGGAGATGAAGAGGGAGAGGAGAAAGGGAAAGAGAAGAAAAAAGAGAAGAAGGAAAAGGAGGAGAGCCCCCCCCAATCCTACACCTGATTCCCAGATTCTCCAAATGACCTTGTCCCTTCAAATACACCCATGGGGGGGCGCCTGGGTGGCTCAGTGGGTTAAAACCTCTGTCTTCGGCTCAGGTCATGATCTCAGGGTCCTGGGATCGAGCCCCGCATCGGGCTCTCTGCTCAGCGGGGAACCTGCTTATCCCTCTCCCTCTGCCTGCCTCTCTGCCTGCTTGTGATCTCTCTCTCTCTCTGTCAAATAAATAAATAAAATCTTTAAAAAAAAACAAATACACCCATGGGTCTTCCAAATCCTTCTCCGCATCCCACCCAGCCGCACTCCTGCCTAGCCCCCAGAAGACCATCTGCCTTACAAGAACATCAGCATGACTCCCTTAGGCCAGCCTGTGACCCCTTCCACCACTGGCACCTGCCTCTTGCAAGACACGGATGGTGCCTACACAGGTGCTACATCAATCCTCTGTGCACCAGTCGTAAAGATCAAAATGTCACCTTGTCTGTCCCCAGCTCACCTTTAAAAACTATTTGGGGGATCAAGCATCCAGAAACTGTATAAACCTTTAAAGGAACATCTGATTTCAGTCAAATATTTTACTTAGGAAAGGACTTAAACACACGTCTTCAAGTTAAGGGGGCCATCATCGCCTTTAAAGTCCCTGGGGTTCAACCAAATTTAGCAAACAAGCACAAGGCCACCCTTTCATGGTGTAGGGGCTTCTTTTATAACAAATGTTTTCCCATCCTCCAATACATGAAATCCTCCTCTACTCCCAATTGTCTCCTACATTCACCTTCTTTATTCCTTAATTAATGCATTCATTCCATTAATGGTCTTTGATCTTCCACTTACTGGCCCCCTGTCTTTCAGAAACCTACAATCTAAGGTAGTAATAAGATCATGTACATAAGATAACTAGAATTCCTAATAACTATAGTAAATTTCATGTAAACAGCACCAACATTAGATGCTATGGAAGTTCAGAAGGAGGTGATTTCTGGTTTAATGTAATCAGCAAAGGCTTTTGGAATGTAGGCTTGAGTGGACCCTTGCAGAATGCTTAGGGTTTCACAAGTCACACAGAGAGAGAATGCACACAAAACAGAAGTGGCAACCCATATAGAGTCTCAGAGAAAACTGAATGTGTTTGCTTTGAAACTTTTCCTATCATCCCCCCGGCTTTTATTGACCTAAGTTTTAAGAAAAGTTTTTCCAGAAGGCAAGGAGGCAAAACAGCCTTGTTCCATTCTATTTTCTTGGTCACTGTGAAAATTCTGTAACTCCACTTTTAGAAATGTCATGAATCAAAGTGAGAATATGAAGATTACCTGCCTTCTACCTCCCCTTTTCCTCCACCATACTTCACAACCTAAAAGTTACAAATGACTCCAATTTCCCTGAAGACTTCTAGGTAGGAAAATCACTCTCTCCAGGTCCTCTGTGTGCTTGGGGCCTTAGGACAAGCCATCTTCCTTGGATCCGGAAGTGTGACTTCCCAGGTTCAATGAAGAGATATCCAACGGAAATGTCTTAAATGGGCCATATATGCCCTTGACCCAGACAGACCCCAGGTCTTAGGCATAAAGTCATCCCATGGGTGAAGACAAGATGAGTAAGGTGGATCTTATCTTTCACCACATCCTGAACCAGTTTGGGCACATAAGGAACCCAGTCCCAGTTTAGCAGACTGAGATAACGTTTTATGAACATTCTTTTGCTGCTACCTCTAATGAGAGAGATCTGAGAAGAGCCCCTCCCTGCTGAGGGCCCAGCGGCCCAAATGGAGGCTGATTAACAGGCATCCCAAGCAGTGACTCAAACCATGGGCAATTTCAGAGGAAGCTCGTTATGGTGACTCCACAATTAGGACATCAGCCCATGTGGCCAGTCAGTACCACAGGAGGCATGACCAGGCATTATATAAAGGTCCCTACCTTTCTGGGCCCTGCAATCCACATCCTTTGTTGAGTCTTCTTGAAGACAGGTAAGTGCGGACATCTGTGCCCTCTCTCCCTCTCCCTTGCTTTTCTGCCTTTAGGAGGCTATTCTCTTCCTTCACTAGACTGTACTTTCCATTGATTTTTAGTGGCTTGCCATTTCTTGAGCCTCTCGCACAATCCTGTGTATTCTGTTTAGTCTCTTGTACCTGATTTTAAAAAAGATTAGCCAAATAGATGAGAAGGGAAAACCTGTGGTAGAACTGGGTGTCAGGTATGATTGGGTTATGGGTATTTATACAAGAACTATAAGAATATTCCCACCTAGGAGATCGGTGTCAGAGGGAGCTGTAGTAGAGATAGAAAAGAGAAAAGGATGAAAAACAGCAAACAAATAAGTTCTTAGTGTTTATAATTATTCACTCCCCATTTCCTTCTACCAGCCCATCATCTCCCAGTACCCATCTTGGTACTGTTACTGCAGTTAATTTCAAATCTTGTGTTTGTTACAGGTTCTGTCACCCATCCTAGGATGTCCTTTAATGAACAGCAGTGCAAGCAGCCATGCATGCCTCCTCCATGTCTTCAAAAGACCCAAGAGCAGTGTCAGGCAAAGGCTGAGGAGGTGTGCTTCCCCCCATGCCAGGACCCCTGCCAAGAGAGTTGCCCAGTGCAAGTTCAGGAGGTGTGTCTTCCTCAGTGCCAGGAGTTAAACCAAGAGAGTTGCCCACAGCAAAATCAAGACCAGTGCCCACCTCAGTGTGTGGAGCCATGCCAGGAGCTTTCTCAGACAAAATGTGTGGAAGTTTGTCCACAGAAAGTCCAGGAGAAGTGCTTACCCCCCGGCAAGGGAAAGTAGCATCTCATAATGCCATCTGGGGTCAAGAAGAAGATGGCCAACAGATAAAAACCTAACCCAAGCCCATGCTATGGTAATCTTCACCTGTGGGTAACTCTGTGTGCACCTGTTCTTGCCTCCTGGCTTCTTTAGTATTCCAGGACTGGGTCTGTTGTCTCTGAAGACATTTCTGTCTGTATTTCATCAATCTCTGTGAATAAGTATTGTTCTCAGCATTCTAGCAGAAGATTTCAACTAGAGGAATAGTGCAGTTGTTCAGCTCCCATGGGACACGAACTCATCCAGCCCTGAGTGTGTAACAGCCAAGGATGCTTCCATTCATCATTCAAAGCTTCAGCGTCTCACTTGAGCCTCAAAACAAGCTGACTTTTGATGGACTTTACACTGATCACCACCACACCACCCTGGATACTGAGAAGACGTTGGTGGTGTTATAGAAATAAAAAATGGGGTCACTTTGTCTATACATCCTAAAAAGAACAGCAAATGATTGGACATTGGAATGTTAGTTGTGCTTTTAAAAATGAAATAAAAGTGTATAAATGATTGAATCCAAACAGCCAATAAGGACAGATGAGATGGGATACCTGGAGTCCTGTTTGATCTTTGTGCTTGATGGCTGGTCTGCTTTGGGCCCTGTAATTTCACATACGTTCTTTAGAGATGTGATTTGTGTCTGTGTGGTGCAGGCTGGTTTGCTCTCCAGCTTCATTGCTTTCTTCTCCTTGGTGAAGGTAAAATACAGAATAAAGCTGATTCCAAGGCTGATGTCCGACTTGATGTGTGTTCTTTCTTCCCCACTGCCCAACCATAGTCCATCTCTGTGATGATTATGTTTCCCTTTTTTTGGACAATCTGGAGTAGGAATGAAAAAAAAACCTCACAGGTGTATAAAACAGCAATGTTGACAGAAGCCTCCTGGAAGGTCACCTGAAACCTGGATTGTTCCACCTCCACCCACAATGCATCATGGGCTCACCTATACACACATTTCCCACCTAGAAGAATCCATCAGGGCCTGGGACTTGCCCAGACTCAGAACTTCACATCCAGAATTCTTACCACTATGGCTTCTTTCCTCTCTGATCCTTGCTTTTAGAGGAAAGGGCTCAAATGGGAGGAGGAGAGTTGTATGGAAGAAGGGGTCCCCAATGAGTCCATGATATCTTACAAGCATAGTATCCCTGTCAGAAGGAGGAACTAAGCACGTTTTTGAGATAAATAGACTCAAGGACCAAAATTGTCCTGCCATCCCAGATTTCAGGAAAGCCAGCCAACCTAGGTCACTTCCCTACACCATATCACCCCACTTCATCTCACTGAAAGAGTCTAGCAGGAGCGAGACTTACTTTCATGAAAGAATTCATAGCTGCTTCCTCAGTGATGCCCTGAGGTCTGACCTGGACCTTTACGTTAAGAACCGGCCTCCTAAGAGCTAAAGGGGCCCCTCACTCACAACCCTGGACCCCCCTTCTGAATCAGCGCATATGGGTATGCCTAAGGGAGAACTGCTTGGCTGACCAGAGGGCCTTGCAGCACTGGAGTCACCCAAGTTTCTTAATCTTAGAGATTTTTTAAGGCAAGAGAGGAGGGTTAGGGGGCAACTTGGGGGAAGATTTCAAGCAGCAACATGAAGCCCTGAGAACTCACTGACTCTGCAGGTGGCAAACAGGAGCCCAGAGCTCTATGCATATTCTCTGAGGGAATTCTGGCAGCAGCTCAAAGGGTCCATGTGTTGCCCCTTTATCTTTATTAGGGAACTGATCTGGCCTCACAAAACAAGTATGTGGTGAAATCAAGATTCTTTTTTTTTTTTTCAAAGATCCCATCTATTTATTTGACACAGAGAGAGAGAGATCACAAGCAGGCAGAGAGGCACGCAGAGAGAGAGAGAGGGAAGCAGGCTCCCCGCCGAGTAGAGAGCCCAATACGGAGCTCGATCCCAGGACCCTGAGATCATGACCTGAGCCCAAGGCAGAGGCTTTAACCCAATGAGTCACCCAGGCACCCCTGAAGTCAAGATTCTAACTGGAGTCCCTCTTGACCCCAGAATAGAGCTCTTACTTGCATGAGGAAGTGCCTATGGCACACAGGGAAGATTTCCCGAGCTATCTTCTCATTCATTCATTCATCCACTTACCAAGTGCCAGGTGCTGTGCCAGATGCTAGAGAGACAGTGGTGAGCAGGCAGGCAGCAACCCTATGCAGAACTAGAGAGCTTCTTTCCACAGGCCACACGTGCCTAGGGAGCCTTTCCAAAACCTGGTCATCCCAAGTCCCTGAACATCTCCAGGTGCCTGAATCACAGTTCTTTTGCCTCCCCACTTAGTTGAAATAAGTTCTCTCTTCCATTTTCTGACTTTGGAATAAGCCCATGCTCCCCCTGGGGCCGCAACCTGCAAGAGGCTCCAGAGAGCCCTCCTAGCAGTAGAGCTTTTAACTGGGCTGATCAAGGTTCATGACACTTCTCCAGTCTGGCTCCAGTCCAAGGAATTTCTTTGTTCTCCAGCACTCAAGGCGTGCACAGATTGGAGTCCAAGATGGGACACTTGGACGCTGAGCAGAACTGCAAGGCTGACAAGCAGAGAGAGTCTAGCAACATCAGAGAAAGGACAGCCTGCTGATTATAGGGGAATCCTCAAGAGATAGGAAAGAGACACACCTACAGATTGTAGATGAAGGAACAGACGTCAAGCAGCTAGAAGGCCTTCATCAAACTCTGCCATGAGAACCACCACACCTTCCTCATGCTCACAGAGCTCTGACCCAGGCCCTGCCCACACTGTTGCTGAGGGGATCAAGGCCCTTATAACATGAGCCTAGGACTTGGGACAGTTAAGACCCAGGTGTTTATACTAAAGCCTTTCAGTAAGAGGGATAGGGACATTACCAAGGGGAGTCTGGATTTAGAAGTTCTAGTTGACAATCTCTAAGGAAAAAAACAAAACCGGAGTCCAGAGTTTGAATATACTCCATAGCTGCATAACTGACATTTACAACTATCCTGATTTCCCCAAAATGTGGGTGCTGACCATAAGTGAACTTAAGCTTTCCTCTCGTCAGCATGACCTCACAGCTTCCTGAGCCTATCCGCTACAAACAAGGAAGTTTATGCAACACTGTTCCCCTAAAGGGAATGTAGGCATCTAGTGGTTAATCATCAATAGAGGTCAATGTACTCATGCTTTATCAACTGAGCTGTAACTCTCATTCTGTGAGCTTCTTGCCACTTTCAGCTTGAAATCTTCCAGTTTTGTGAACTATTCTCTTGTTCCTTTCTCTTAACTTGATTTGATCTCAGTTTTGACACAGTTAACTCAATATATGACAAGAGTGGACTTCTGGGCTCCAGGTGTCAAGAGGAAATGTGTCAAGAAAACATCAGTAGACATTTATGGAGAACCCGCTCTGTGCAAGGCACCCACACCAGGCTCTGGAGACCCAGGTGGAAGGCCAAGTCGATAGCACAATGGCCTGAAGACTTTCATAGTAGAAACTATTGAAATATGTTTAGACTAGGAAAGAATATACCCAAGGGAGCAGGATAGCTCTTCTCAATATTTTAAGTGCTTTTGTGAAGGAAGGATTGGATTTCTGTGAGGTTCCCAAGGACACAGTCGGGACTGATAGATAGAAGTTACTGATTTGGTTCAGTTTAAGAACTTTCTTATGATGATGTCTGTTTGCTGGTGACAGGAGCTTCCCTTGGATGTGCCACATTCCCATGAACTGGAGGAATGCAAGTAGGGAGTGATAGGAAGTGTAAGTGCTAAGTCCCCTTCCAACCTGTCTGGCAGTAGGACTCAACTAACTCATCTAGGTTTCCTGGGCAAAATTGGAACCCAGGGGCAGAGAAGCCTAACAGGACAACAAGACTCAGAAGGCCAGACCCTGAGGTTAGAAGACAGAGAAAATTACTCTGGTCTCTAGAGCACTGCTGGGAAGCCCTAGGGACCAGCACAGTGTGCTCCATGGCTTGAGACTAAAGGAAAGGATGAGGTAAGGGATGGGAAGTGGCTCCCCCAAATTTAGGTGTTTTCTTAGTATGTTTTTGGGGTCCAATACTTCATCCCTGAGGGGCACCTTACAGTAACTCTTCACCAACTTCCAAATCCAATCTTCCCAATCCTCTCTTCCCTTTATTCCTTGCTTCTTTGCCTTCTGGACCTCTTTTCTCTCCTGAGCCAGAGTGGTCCATCTGTTCCATGTATGTGTGCACCTGTTAACCCATCACAGCTTCCTTTCCACCTGCACTTGCCTCTCTCTCACTCGCCCAAGATTCTCCCTCTGCTTGTGTCCGTCAGCCCATGGGTTTCAAACTCACCTTCTCCCAGAAACCTTTCATGTCAAAGAGCCAGCAGGTGTACCTACACAAGTTCTGAGGGGTCAGTTTCCCCCTTGCAGTTACCTTGTGTGTAACTACCTGTATCTCCTGTTGACGTGAGAGCCCTAGATGATAGCCCTTGCGCCTTGTTATACTCTTTGCCTGTCTTCATGGGGCCAACTACACTGAGGTCTTAGGCACTCTCGAGACAGCCAACCAGCATGCCCTCTGAGGCAGACAAAAGAGACTTCTTTTATCGATAGGGTGACCAAACATCCTGGTTTGCCTGGGACTCAGGGGGTATCCAGCATGCAGGAATTTTAGGTTAAAATTGGGCTTGTCCCAGGAAAATCAAGACAAGTTGGTCACCTTGACTGTGTACCTGCATGTATAGGACATGATGTTTGGTGCTATGGGAACACAGAAGGAAAGCAGATGAGACCGTCTATGCTGGAAGAATTTGCAACCCAAGGTTGGAATGGGCAGAACTTTCTGAAAAACAGCATACTCAGAAGGCTTAGTGCTCACTGCCTGCCCTCCTCCACAGCCCCATTCTGGTTGTGTGTATGTATATGTGTTGGGTGAGGGACACTCAACAGATCAACAGGCAGGTCCCCAGGCTAGCCCTGTATAAGCACAAACTGTCAGGTCCTCAGCCAGAGAAGTAGTATAGTGCGGGATATCCCCATGTCCTCCCATTCCATCCCCACTGCCATCATTAACCTCAAGATGTCTTGCCCAATGGGCAGCAAGCCTGGAACTTACCCATTCTTGCCTTTTCTTCTCTCCCATGGACATTTGCCTCTCACCTAGAAGTGGCTGGAAGAAGGGGCGGGCTGGCAGGGCTCTGCATCTCCTACACTTCCAACCAGTCTTGTACCAACCAGCCCTCCTTTAAAAGCCCTGGGGACTACTTTTCCCTTTCCAACAGCACCATCTACTGGCCACAGAGACACTGGGCCTTCTGTGGGCCACACCTATCCTGGCCATATGTCATAGATGGCTACCAACGTGGCTGGCCAATGCTAGGTGTTGGTGGAGGCAAGAGCAGAGATGTAACATCTTATAGAATAGAAGGAAGGCTTAATGAGCAAGATAGAGTTAATTAATGTATGAGGTAGGGGAAATAGGCATGCTGGTTTGGGACATAAGCTCAGGAACCAGACTGCAGAGATTAAAACCTAGACTCATCACTTATGTTCTTTCCTTTAAAAAAAAACTTACTGAGGGCTTGTTGGTACCAAGCACTGTTACTGTTGTGAGGACTGAAGATACAGCAGTGAACTAGATGCTTAGAGTTCCTGCCTCCCAGAGCCTACATGAACAGGAGGAGACAGATGAAAAGTACCTAAGCAAATGCATAAATAAGAAAATGTAGGAAATAAAACAGGGTGACAAGATACTTTGGTGAGGAGGGGTGCACTTTAGTTGGGAAAAGCCACTCTGAACAGGTGACATCTGAGTGTAAAGGACCCAGAGGAGCCAGCCATGTAGGGACTGGGGGTCAGGGACAAGTATTAGCAGAGTGATAAGCAACTGCAAGGAAGCTCCACAGGTCGTGGCCTCTGGAATATCACTCCGGACACACTACATTTGAAGGTGGACACTGACCAACTTTTAGTCTATTCAAATGAATGTAAGCAGAAGAGCAAGGCCTTTGAGCACCATGTTATGTAGGTGGTGACTGAAGGATGGGAGCATTTCATCCAGAGATGAGAAATATTTACAAAATATGTGGCAGCTGTCTTTAGACCTTTACAGTATGACTCCAGTGGGAAGAACATGTATCCATGAGTTTAGGATACAGAAAGACAGGTCATACCAGGAATCAAATGGCCCAGCAGTGAAATGGGCTGCTTGTACAGTAGTGAGTTCTCCATCACTGACAATATGCAAGAAGAGGCCAAATGACTAGCCAAGGTGAATAGGAAGTTTGGACTAGATTTTTTTTAAATCTTGCATCAACACAAAATTGAACAAATCTTTTCTAAAATTTTAAAGAGAAAAGAGTTTTATTTGAGCCCTGGTTAGGACAGGTGCCCAGGATACACAATCTTAATACAGAAGAGTGCTCCAGGGAAGGAACATTTTGTATAATGTTATACAAGCTTTGAGTAAGGGACAGGTGGGGCAAGGTAAGGAGAAATAGGTAGGGGGCTCTGTGATCAGGCTCGCAGAAATCCCGAAAATGAAGAGGTGTAAGGAAACCAGAGATAAGAGAACAAACCTGACCATCCTGTCCTAGGTGTCAGAGGTAGGATCTTATTATAACTGCTACTTGTGACCAACGAAGAATTACCAACCCTAAAAAGGATGTAAGCCATTAAAGGTGTCACTAATCCTTTCTCAGTGGTGCTAACAGTAGAGAGAGATGTTAAAGGGATTTAAGTTCCCTGGCTAGCCTTCAATAAAAGACCAACCCTAAAAGCCCTCAGTGGCAATCCTCCTGGGACCCCTCTCACTCCTGAGAGCTTTTTTTGAATCCTTGCTAAATAAAACTCTATCACTTTTCTCACTCTCCTTTGCAAGATTCATCCCTCCACTCCATGAAGACAAGAACCTCACTCTCCCAGTTCAGTATTTTCACATAGTTACAAATCATCATGACAGAGGACATTCCAGAAGGCCACAGCCTTTAAATCACATTTTTAGTGTATGCAAGACCATGGCTTTAATCTGATGGAAATAGGGAGGTTTTTTTGTTGTTGTTGTTCTTATCTTTTTTTGAATGCTCCTTGTTGGTTATTTTTTTAATAATTAGCATGTACAATGTGTGATTGGGGTGGAAATGGAGCCCATGCTTTGAGGTTTTGCCAAGTCATTTTGGCCTTGGTAAACATGAAAGTATAGCTTCTCTGGAAGCCCAGGAATAAGGCCCACGAATGCTGGAAGTTGAAAATTTCCTTTATCACTTGTAAGTCCCCTCTACTCTTGTACTTGAATCACTTATAGGTTGCTCTGAATATAATGAAAACAGCTTTTGGCAGCCAGTCAATGAAGAGACATCGGTCCCAGAGTCATAGGACCAAGAACATGCCACATCAGGGCAGAAAACTGAGTGTCAGATACAGAGCAAGCTTTTACTCAAACCCAGGGCAGACCCTGGCAAAGATAAGTGGGAAGTCTTCACCTCCCCTCTCAGTTTGCTCCCTGCCCCCTTTCACCATCGCAGCACTGGAAACGGGAACTTCTTCCCCTACAGTGGTTTGAGGAAAAAGTAGTCCAAACTGATGTAGGAAGGATGATGTTCATTTGAAGTTGATGTCCAAGAAAGAATTCTTGAGATATCTTTGGTGAAAAGGGTGATTTTATTAAAGCACAAGGACAGGACCCATGGACAGAAAGAGCTGCACTGGGGTCATGAGGGGTGGACCATTATATACTTTCAAGTTGGGAGGAGGTTAGGGATAGCGTAGGTCTCTAAGGAATTTTGGAAGCAAGGTTTCCAGGACCTTGAGGGGGCTAGCTATTGTTGGGTAAAGGTCATTTATTACCGTCTAATAAAACCTTAGTCATGAGACCCTTCAGATGTATATCGGTGGGCCACATGCTTGGGGGATGATTGCCAGCACGTATCTTGGGGAGGTTTAGAGATAAAGGAAATTTCCAAAGGAATTTTTATACATTAAAGTAGACTTACAGGATCCTGGGGGTGGGGTGGGGGGAGTTTCGGGCTGGGATTACCTTTTGCCCTAAGCAAAGCATTAACATTGAAGCAGTTGAGTCCCTAGAGGAATATCGCTCTGCCTATTTCAAGGACTTGTCAGTGGGCTCTAGGTAGTAAGGAAATTTAATAATTTTCTTCCGCCTTTTTTTCTCCCATCAAGTGGAGGAGAGGAAATAGACACACAAAATGCATTAGGATGAACCCTGTGAAGTTGCCTTTATGGAGGTCAAAAACTGTTGAATATTGACAATTTCATGGTTCAAGATAAAGCATACTCTTTTTATATCATTTATGTAACCTACAGAAACTAGAAAAGCAAACTTGTGTTATAGGAGTCAGGATAATAGTTATACTTGAATTGAGGGCAGGATGGTAGTAACTGGAAGGCAGCAGGAAGGAGGTCTGTGTGTCCCTGCTAATATTCTTTTTCTTAATCTGGGAGCTGCTAACCTGGTTGTGCTATCTGTGAAAATTCATTGAACTGTGCACTTAAAATATTTTTATTTTTCTGAATGTATACATTAATAAAAAGATTCAGTCCTGAGTTCATCATATAATTCATATATCTTATTTATAAGCAATAGATACGTACTATCGTTCTAACATATAAATTATAAGCAAACACAAAATATAGACAATTTTAAGAGATGAGATAAAGATAAACACAGAAAAACATCCAAATATTTTGTTCCTGGTCCCAGTGGATGATTTTATGCCCTCTCAGTGGATGAGCAACTCTCTCTGGAGAGAGCCCTTAACCAATGAAATCTGATGCTGTACTTTTTGTAGTGGAGTTCTGGGTTGCTTAGCAGCTCCATGACTCTGGCCAAATGTCCTGGTCTCAGTTTCTGCATCTGTGAAATTGAAATGCTGAACACCTACACACCCTTCTCCTACATGACTATCCTCAAGATCAAACGAGATATTTGTGAAAGCATATTGTAAATGTGAAATATGAAGGATTATTGATTATTACTGTGATATTGCAATTTATAATAAGAAATATATATTTGGTCTTCAATGTCTCTTACACAGAACTCTCAAAACTCTTGGCACTTCCTGAGTAAGAAAAATTATAAAGATGTCTTTTGTTGTGTTAATGACAGATGACTTTTGGACTGCACCCAAGAATGGGGCTGGTTGCCAGAGGAACCAAACCTGTAATTAGAGTGTTGGAACTTTCAATCCTACGCCACTGATCTCCAGGAAGGGGGGTAGGGCTAAAAATTGAATCACCATGGCCAATGATTGACTCAGTATAATGAGGTTTCTGTGAAAACTTAAAAAGACAGAGTTCAGAAAGTCCCCAGGTTGGTGAGCTTGTATGTAGGGACAGTACCACTGGACAGGGCATGGAGCCTCCCAGTTCCCTATGCATCCATTCCATCTGGCTGTTTCTGAGTTACATCCTTTTATAATAAGCCAGTAATTTAGTAACTACAACGCTTCTCTGACTCTGTAAGCCACTCTCCCAAATTAATCAAACCAAAGGAAGCAATTATGGGAACTTCTAATTTATGACTGGTCAGAATTACAGGTGACAACCCGAACTAGCTGCTGGCATCTGGCGGAGGGTGGGGGGAAGTGTGGGGGAGGAGAACACAACAGTCCTTGGAGACTAAGCCCTTAAACCAATGAAATCTGATGCTATCACCTCCAGATAGATGGCGTCAGAATAGAGTTGAATTGTTAGGACACCCAGCTGGTGTGTGAGAATTGCTTGTTAGTGTGGGAGAACATTTATCACATTGGAGTTGGGATCCAGAATCACCCTTTAATTACAATCAGTACAGAGTTAAGATCAGCAGAGTCACTCTTAACATAGTGATACATGCTAATGAAGGGGGAAATCTGACAAAATAGCTTCAAATTCTGTTAGACTTAGCTCAAGATTCTGGAAGAGCTTTCCCCAATCACTAGAAATGGTAAAACTACCTGCCAGGAATGTTGTGGTCATTTCTATACCAAGTAGAAAGTAGAGGTGATAGGGGTAGATAGATAGATAGATGATAGATAGATAGATAGATAGATAGATAGATAGATAGATAGATAGATAGATAGATAATAGATAGAAAATTGTAATACTGGCAAATAATATGTGGCAGATATTTTCTAAGTACTTAATGTACATTAACTGTTACAATTCTTATAAAGAGCAAAAAAAATAGGTCATCTTATTATCACTAAGGTTCAGAGAAGTTAAGTAACTTACTCAGGGTCTCACAGATAATAACTGAGAAAGCAGAGCTTCAAATCCAGGTTGCCTAGTTCCAGAGTCTGTATTATGCTTAAAATAGATGTCTTCCGTATTACTTTCCAAAGCTGATGTTAACATTTATAATCTCTTCCCATTCAGTAAAGCTCAGTCTGCCATCAAATAAATTTCCTTCATTAATCTATTATTCAACAAGTATTTTTGGACACCAGTTACATGCCAGGCACTATACTTTGTTTTGGAAAAGTCAGACACTGATGGGTCTCAGACTCCGTAACAATAAGGTTACCCTGGTGTGGGGACATCATGGCCAGGGTGGATATATACATGCATATGTATATATTTGTTTATATGAATAACGATGCACCTACCTGTGTGTCCCACTACACCTCAAACAACGTGTATATCATGTTCGATTTTATTCAACATGCACTATCAACGTGCAGTGAGAATGTAACCAAACCAACATGAGTTCGTTCCCTGGTGAGTCACAGAAACTGCACCAGGCAAGTTGTCACATTAAGAAAGTTTTACTTGCAGCAAATAAGGGGATCACAGGAAATAAGGAGATCCAAAACCTTGACTCCCCAGGAGAGGGTGAATGGGTTCCTTCTGTTTAGGGTTAGGATGAATATTTAGATAGGAAAGCCTTGTCATTGTGCGTAGAGGTGGGCAGGAGGTCACATATGTGGCTTAAGTAAACATGCCTTTACACACGTCGTATGTTCTATAAATGAGGCCGGGGCTCCTCCTTGGACAGAGGCTTTAGTATTAATGAGATAAAGGTAATGTTAGGTCATTCCAGAGGTCACTCCATGGTCCATCAGTGCAGGCATGAGTTGGGCATTTAGCTCAAAAGGTCTGGGTGGTCTGGGCCAGCAGGAGGTCTTCTCAGGGCAGTCACCATCACCTGAGGGGTGTTTTTGGATTTCATTTGCCTGAGTTGATGTAAACTGGAAAGAAGAGTTTAAGAAAAAATGTTAAGACAAAGATTAGTGAGTATAAGTAGGTGGGCGATAAGTGTCAGATCTTGGGGTCCAGCTAGTGACAGGAAGACCCTGAAGGGTTTTAAGCAGAGAAGTCACATTTGATTTGATTCAAGACCTCAAAAGGTGATTCAATCCACAAAGTAGATAAAGAGAGATGATAGATAATGTATGAAAGGACATGTAGTTATGAGTAAAGATGATGGATGGCAGCAGTGGAGACAGAGAAGAGGATGGGTCTGGGAAGTGTTTTGCAGGAGAAGTTAACAAGTGGATTCAATGTGTGGCATGAAAGAGAGGGAAAAATGAAGAAGTGCTCTCATGTTTCTGTCTTGAGTCATTGTTGGGGCATTTACAGAGAAGTGAAGAGTAGGAAATATTTGAATATACAAGTCTCAAGCTCAGAGATATTTAGATTAGAAATATAAATTTGAGAGTCATCATCACACAGGTTTTTAAAGGCATGAGAGTGGCTGAGATCACCCAAGGAGAAAAGCAGGGGACATTGCAGGGTCTCAAGTTTGGACAGTAGAGGGGAAGCCTGCACAGCCAGCTGGCTGATAAGGAGCAAACAGTGAAGGTGAGTGGGGTCTCGGGAGACAGGAGAAGAGAGGAGTCTTAGAAAGCAAGGAGAATCAGTTGAGTCAAACATCACAGATGTCACTGGTACTCTTGACAAGAGTGGCAGCACAGAAGCCAGAATAGAATGGGTGGCAGGGGTCTAAGGAATAAAAGGAAGGTGCTAAGGCAAGAATGGTCCGTGTGGACTGTTCTTTCAGGGTGCTTGGCTGTGAATGTGAACAGAGAAAGGGGGAGGTAGCTGGAGGGAAAATAGGAGTCAAGGACACTTGAGCCATTTGGTTTTTCTTAGGATAACTGACACTAAGAAATGATCCAGGAGGGGAGGGGAAGACAGGATAGAGAAGAAGGGGGAAACTGAAGACTGAGATATTTCAGAGAGACACCTGACAGCCTCACTGTTTAGGTCTCAGCTCACACTAATTCTTGAGAAAGGTCCTACATGCCTCCCAGCTACACACATACACACACACACACACACACACGTGCACACACACTCCACCATCATCATTATTACAATCAACATTCTTTTTTCTATGTATTGAATTTTTTATTTTCTTCTTCGCACTTACCTAAAATAATAATAATATTGATAATATTTTTTTTCTATCCTTCCACTCACCTGCCCTCTGTCAACCACCATTTGGTCTCTGTATTTAAGAGTCTGGTTTTTGTTTGTCTCTTTTTTGCTTGTTCATTTGCTTTATTTCTCAAATTCCACATATAAGTGAAATCATATAGTATTTGTCTTTCTCTGACTGACTTATTTCATTTAGCATTATACTCTCTAGCTCCATCCATGTTGTTGCAAATGGCAAGATCTCACTCTTTTTTATGGCTGAGTTATATTCCATTGGATATATTTACCATATTTTCTTTACCTTTTCATCTGTGGATAGACATTTGGGTTGCTTCCACTTTTTGGCTATCATAAATAATGTTACAATACCACAGTGGTGTGTACGTCTTTTTGAATTAGTGTTTTTGTTTTCTTTGATAAATACCCAGCAGTGGAATTAGTGGATTATATGGTAGTTTTATTTTAAATTTTTTAATACTGTTCTCCACAATGACTGCACCAATTTACATTCCCACCAACAGTGCACAAAGATTCCTTTTTTTCCCACATCCTTGCCAATACTTGTTTCTTGTTTTTGATTGTAGCCATTCTGACAGGTGTGAGGTGATATCTCATTGTGGTTCTGATTTGCATTTCCCTGATGATTAGTCATGTTGAGTATCTTTTCATGTGTCTGTTGGCCAGATAATTTTTTGTTTGGATGCTTATTGTGATTTTTCCAATTTCAATATGAACTCCAAGAGGGCATGGATGTGTCAGTGTTGTTCATGACTATATTCATACCATCAGAGCTGTAGCAAGTACACAGTGAGTATTAATAAGTATGTGTGACATGAAAAAGTGTTCATCATCATTAGCCATCAGGGAGATTCAAATCAAAACCACATTGAGATACCACCTTATACCAGATAGAATGGCCAAAATCAACAAGACAGTAAACAAATGTTGGAGAGGATGTGGAGAAAGGGGAACCCTCTTCCACTGTTGGTGGGAATGCAAGTTGGTGCAGCCACTTTGGAAAACAGTGTGGAGATTCCTAAAGAAATTAAAAATAGAGTTATCCTATGACCATGCAATTGCACTACTGGGTATTTACCCCAAAGATGCAGATGCAGTACAAAGAAGGGCCACATGTACCCGAATGTTCATAGCAGCAATGGCCACAATCGCCAAACTGTGGAAAGAGCCAAGATGACCTTCAACAGATGAATGGATCAAGAAGATATGGTCCGTATATACAATGGAATATTATGCCTCCATCAGAAA
>CM052900.1:71179521-71214638 GCA_028534135.1 Potos flavus | reverse complement strand
CCTCTTCCACTGTTGGTGGGAATGCAAGTTGGTGCAGCCACTTTGGAAAACAGTGTGGAGATTCCTAAAGAAATTAAAAATAGAGTTATCCTATGACTGTGCAATTGCACTACTGGGTATTTACCCCAAATATGCAGATGCAGTACAAAGAAGGGCCACATGTACCCGAATGTTCATAGCAGCAATGGCCACAATCGCCAAACTGTGGAAAGAGCCAAGATGACCTTCAACAGATGAATGGATCAAGAAGATATGGTCCGTATATACAATGGAATATTATGCCTCCATCAGAAAGGATGAATACCCAACTTTTATTTTAACATGGACTGGACTGGAAGAGATTATGTTGAGTGAAATAAGTCAAGCGGAGAGAGACAATTATCATATGGTTTCACTTACGTGTGGAGCATAAGGAAAAACATTGTGAGAGGTAAGGGAGGGATGAATTGGAGGAAATTGGAGGGGCAAAGAACCATGAGAGACTGTGAACTCAGAGCAACAGACTGAGGGTTTTGGAGGGGAGGGGGGTGGGGGGATGGGCGAGCCTGGTGGTGGGTATCGAGGAGAGCACGTATTGCATGGAGCACTGGGTGTGGTACATAAACAATGAATCTTGTAACACTGAAAAAATAAAATAAAAGTATTTGGGAAAAAAAAAAAAAGAAAGAAAAATAGGGCACCAGGGTGACTCAGTTGGTTAAGCAACTGCCTTTGACTCAGGTCATGATTCTGGAGTTCCAGGATCGAGTCCCACATCAAGCTCCCTGCTCAGCAGGGAGTATGCTTCTTCCTCTGACCTCTCCTTTCTCACACATTCTCTCTCTCTCTCAAATAAATAAATAAAATCTTTTTAAAAATTAAAATAAATAAGTTTATTAAAAAAAAAAAGATAGGGGCACCTGGGTGGCTCAGTTGGTTAAGCATGTGCCTTGGGCTCAGGTTATGATCCCAGGGTCCTGAGATAGAGCCCTGCATCAGGCTCTCTGCTTTAGCAGGAAGTCTGCTTCTCCCTCTGCTCCTCCACCACATTCATGCTCTCTCTCTCTTGCTCTCTCTCTCTCTCTCAAATAAATAAATAAAATCTTAAAAAAAAAAAAAGACAAGGAAACTATGGTATCAAAAACAAAAGAAACACACACACACAAACTTGACTAAACTATTCACGTGTTAAAGAGTTCTGTCTAAAATATGGTAAGCATTTTCCACCCATATATTGAGCACTCAGCTGAGGTCTAGCACAGGCTGGGCCAAACATTGATTCTGACATTCCCAGTTTGTATATCATTGCGGCTTAATATACTTACCACTAACACCATCACCTACATTTACCTTGACCTAATCTTAAATTCAAGAATTTTTGTATCAGAGGTTAAGAGGGGTTCAGAACAGGGGATAGTACCAGATGACTGTAAATGTGGCCAGTCCCATGTTCACACACCCCTGGTAAAGCCCTCATCAGGGCCACCATGCTCCAGTTTCTCACCCTGCCCCTAGCTCTCCAGACCCCAGGGGACATTCCCAAGGCCACAACCACTTGACTGATGACACAGTTCAGCAGAGCTGACTCATAGAATGAGTTGCCTCGTGTGTATTCAAAAGAAGAAGACAGTTGTGCAAGGTGTGCTTTGGCAAGTTGTGAAGAAGGCTGGATGTGAGGCAGCAAAAAGGAGGACCAACTGATAAGTATCATAGCTTCTATTGGAATACCCAGGTGACAAATCCACCTTGGTGCCCATAGCTCAAGATGTTGTGAAAACTAAAAGTGGGTGTGTCTCATTGGCTATTCCACCCACGGACTCAACTGTATAAAAAGGATTACTCTGTTTCAGTTTCTTCTGGAATTACATCATCAGTCCCATTTGCTGCCCTCTGTTCCAGCTCTGCGGTAAAGCACTTGAGCGCCCTTACCTGTGAAAATAACAGATTGTACTAGATGCCCTCTAGAGACATCCAGTGGCTCTAAGTAGGAGTCAGGAGGAACCCTGGAGTGGGAAATCACTCATACATATATGAAACAATGGGAAACCCAGCCAGAGCACCCAGGTGTAAAGTCTCAAGATAAGAAGCCTGCTCTCTAGCTCCACACTGCAGACTAGTGGCAAATCCCTGGCATAAAGAATGCCTGACAACTAAATATGAATGCAAAGTTTGCTCATGAAACTGGCATGGTATGTCCATTGGCCTGTTCATTCATTCAATACACATCTTATGAGAAACTGCTGTGGCTGGCATTGAGCCAGACCCTAAGAATTTAGAGAAGAATAAGACAAAGTTGCTGTCCTCAAGGGGCTCAAAGTCTACTGGGAGAGGCAAACACAGAAACAAAGGAAAAAAAATGAAAGAAATGAAAGGAAACGAAAGAAATACAATGTTAGAAAAATGCCTAGCCTTAAAAGTGGCCAAGTGAGCAACTCTGCCCATGTAGGTGAGGAAGTTAATTCATGAAAGTAGAGATAATTGAGCTGTAACTTAAAAAAAAAAAAAAAAAGATCTGGAACTCTTCAGCTTGACCTCAGATTCCTGGTACTTATGAGTTATGTGGAAGTCACCTGTGTCCTCAGTGTCTTGGTTTACAAGATGAGCTTACAGAACTCTTGTCCAGCTCATAAAGTTCTGAACATCAAAGAATGAATACATTGACTCCAAGTGCAGGCAAGGACCCAAAACACAAATATGATTCAGTCTCTAAGATCAAAGTCAGCCATGAGCTCAGGCACTGAATAAGTTTCTGGTAAGTGCTCAGTCCTTAATGTTTGGCAACATTCAAATCTCAATATAATTGTAACATTTTAGGTGTAGGACATTTCTAAATATTAGTAAATATGACAATGTTTTAGCATGCCCTTCATAACTATGTTAATAATGCAAGAGCACTTTGGGATGTAATGAACTTACATCTTCAGGCCAGGCAGGGTTGGAAGATGGATGATGCAGTTCTGTATCATGATTCAGGTAGACCAGGGTCAGACTGTAATTACCACCAGAGAGTACGGAGCAATAGTAATTGATCATTACTGATAATGGCTGTCTTTGGCAAATTTTCCCCAAAATTCAGTTGACTCAGTAATTCCATGAAGCAGACTTGTACATTGTTCCAAAAAGGGTGGGAGGCCATTTTGCAGCTAATTCAAAACCAAGGAGTCCTGAGAGAAGCTACTTGGCTCAGGACCAGGGGAACCTTGCCAAGGTATTCCCGTCATCAAACTTTTTGTTTCCAGGACAAATTAATTCTGCCTGTGTTGTGGGACAGAAGACTGGGGACTCAGTGAAGGACCTCCACAAGGGTTAAAGCTGAGCCTAAGCTGCTTCCTAGAGAAAACTCAGCCTTACCTGCAGGTGGCTCCAAAAGCCTGGCTCCACACAGAGGCAGGCCTCCTGCCCTGCAGGTTCAGAGTACTGGTTTGACCTCTCGGCTTTCATAATAGATTGTCAAACCTGCTCCCTACTTCTCTGGTTTCCAAATCGTGTGCAAATACAGTCGCTATCACTTCAGGCATGTATCTGAGAAGGTACCTTCTCACTCAGAGGTCCAGAAGGTTCATCCCAAAAGAATGGTAATGATGACCATAAGGTTATGGTTGCTGCTCCTATATTGCTGCACAGCTCTCTGTAGTGGGAGCTAAGGCTTCCTCCATCTGAGACCAGAACTCTACAGTTTAGAGATGTCAATGTCAGAGCACTAGTGAGGAGGTGGAGCCAGGACTTTCAGCCTCTGACTGCCAGCCTTTACTCCTAACGCTGGAAAAGTAGTCAGAGGAAGTTATCTAATCACTCCTGTCCTCTAAGTTCTATCTAGGAGACAAGTTAGGTCACTATAAGACTCAAAAGTCAAATGTATTAATCTAGCTGCTCAAAAAGTGACCTTCCTAGGACCAAAACGTTGTTTGCTGACCCAGAATTTTCTGCATGTCTTAACAAAAGAGAGCCATGGAAACTATTTCTGTATGTTACCACACGTCCTGAGGACTGGGCATTTCTTGTCACCTGATGATGCCTCTTCTGTAAGGTCCCACGGATAGACATTTCTTTAAAAAAAAAAAAGTCTCTTTTGAGGAAAACAAGACCTCTGTAACCTATTCTGATTTCCTTTTTACTCTAGCTCTCATGACCTAAAAAACAATGTCTACTCTAATCATAAAAAAAAAGCCAGACAAACCTAAACTGAGGAATATTCTACCTGATCAGTACACCTCAAAGTGGTCAAGGTCATATAAAACAAGGAAAGTCTGAGAAACTACCACAGTCCAGAGAGCCCAAGGAGACATGGTGACTAATGTGGTATCCTTGATGAGATGCTGTGGCAGAAAAAGAACACTAGGAGTAAACAAATGAGATGGACAAATTGAGTATGGATATTAGTTGATAGTAACATATATTGATATTGGTTCATTAGTTGTGACAAATGTACTACAATAATGCAAGACCTTAACAATAGGGATAACTGTGTGTAGGGTAAACAGGAATGCTGCCCTATCTTTGGAACTTTTCTGTAAATCTGAAACAATTTATTTTAAAATACCTTGATTAAATAAGAAATAACTTACATGTTTCTAGGTAGGAAAGTACAAACAGTAAAAATATCAATTCTTCCGAAGTTAATTTATAAAATGGATAGAATGTTAATGAAAATCATTATTCTTCTTAGAAGTAACAAATTATTCCAGAGTTTATTTATGGAAATAATCAGATGATAATAGCCAAGAAAATATTTCTAAAAATATTAGTGAAAAGTGGACTTGTAGCAACAGATATTAAGGTATTTTATAAAGCTACAAAAAATTTAAAATACAAGCATAGGAAAAGACAGAAATTAATGGCAAACAGTAGACAACCAAAGAACAAACCAAAATGTATAATTTAGTCTATAATAATTAATAAATAATTAAACAAAAAAGTGGGGAAGTTAACTATAAAAATTCCAAATTAATTTCATTTGAATTCAAAAATTAAAGTAAAAAAATATTTTTTTAAAAATTGGAAAAATACACACAACTTATCTCATGGTAGTCTTTTCAGTATACGAGCATAATAGGCTCGTATAACAAAAAATAACAAAAAAATACAGTTTCTGTGTCTACAAGTAGAAACAAAATTAAATAGAATAAAAAAACCTGGAAAAAATACATTTACAACATATATGACCAACAAAAGGTTAATATACATTGTTAATATATTAAAGAAATCCATAAATAAAAAGATGAGCAATTTACTCAAAACAAAAAAAAATCATGAATAGGAAATCCCTAATGAATAAATACCAAGACATCAAAAAAATGTTTATCACTAGTAATCAAAGGGGTAAAATTAAACCAACAAGTTTGCTTATCAGGTTGGCAAACAATGAAATAATAAGAGGAATGATAATACCCAGCATTGACAAAGGTGTGTGGAAATGAATGCTCTCATACAATACATAACTGCCTGTGGGAGTTAAAATTGGGACACTCTTTTCAGGACGACAAGTTGGCACCCATAACTACAATAATTATGATGATAGCCAAGAACTTTGTGCTCAATGTGGGCCAGGCCAGGATCTAAGGGCTTACCATATATTAGGCCACTTGGGTGTCATAGTAATTCAATAAAGGAAGTACTGTTAATATCCGCATTCAGGGATAGAAACTTGGGAGGAGACTTGGGAGGAAACTTGGTCCTACAAGATTTTCAAAGGCCATTCAAAGGCAGGCGGCAGAGGTGGATATCAATCCTAAGTGGTCTGACTCGAGAGCCTGTGTTCTTGCCTGTGGATAATATGTGATGAATGTGCTGAGATCCAGGGATCCTGCTTCTAGGAATTTAGGCTAAGAAAACAATTGGCAATATTTACAAACTTATGTGTAAGGGTGTTTATTGAAAAAATTTTATAAGAGCAGAGGAATGATTTATTAATGTAAATTAATGTAAATTATCGGCAGTAGAGAAAAGATTCACTATATTGAGGTACAACTAGTCACTAAGACATGCTGTAGAAAAATAAAAATATGTTGTTAAGTGAAAAAAGTAGGCTTTAAAATAATAAATATGGGCCGTGCTGCCCCACATTCTAGCCCCATGGACCTAAGACACCACCCATCCACTTACCCGCAAGTCTGCTTGGCTCCAGTGAGTGCCATATCTGGTTCCTCCAGCATCGCCACTATGAAGAAAGTCTTTCAACAGTTCCAGCTGGAAGTCAGGCTCCACTGGGTGAAGGTTTCCCAGGCAGCTACAGCTTTGAAACAATTCTGTCTGCAAAATGCTCAACATGACCCCCTGCTGACTGGAGTATCTTCAAGCAAGAATCCCTTCAGACTCCGGAAAGTCTGTTACTTTTTGTGATACAATGAATTTTTGGATTACAATCCACTAAACCACTTTTAATGAACTGGAGGATGTTCAAAGGAGAACTAAATTTGAAGCCTGTACAAAAGCTTATCCCTATAACAGGTGCCATACATATAAACTTCTTTTGTCAGTCCTTAACATCTAACTCTTTGAGTTTTCATGAATTTCTATTTCACAAGGGTAATTATTTTATATACACTGACAGCAACATACAATAAAATACCTAGTGTAAATAATAATAATAATAATAATAAAATAAGGAGTTATATTCTCTAAAGTAACACAAGTATAATTCAGGCCAACAGAATATTTTTATTTTTGATGCATTCTATATTTTACAAATGCTCTAAGTAAGCATGCCCTGCCTTTGTAGTAGAAAGCTATATACTTTGTTCATTGTTTCAAAATGATCAAGAAGAACTGTTCCTTTTGATTCCCATATCTGATATGTCTCCTTTCATTGGTTGTGATTTTCTATTTCTATTTCATAAAACTTGTAACATAGGTACTCTTTGCTATGGATTTAAGAACAGTATATTAATAAATAAAATACAATACAATAAACAATTTTTTACTAAAGCATTCATGTCAACAGGAGATGACAGTTTATCACAAACACAAGTTGTGACTTCAGAGCTAATTCATGAAGACCCTCCAGAGCATTCTCCTTGTGTTTGTGCTTCTCAGACCTTCAAGCATAAGTCCAGGCAGGGATTCAAGACCAACAGAACAGGAGAAGTCCCTAGCCCCACACCAGGGTGAGGAGTGCCAGGGCTCTGGGCCTTTCTCTGCTGAACATTCTCCCAGCCCCAGAGCAGGCAATGTGGAAGGAGCTGGAACATGAGCAGGATGGGGGTGGGGAGTGGAGAGGACGTCTCTTCACAGCTTGTGAAAATTGGGCAATCAACATAGTGTTCTGTGTGACCCCTAGGACCTTGAAAGCCAAGAACACCAGCCTCCCAGTTGAAGGCTGTGGTGGGACAGTCACAAGTGACAGGTCTCCTAAACTCTTTGATTCACATGGTACAGTGTTATCCAACTTTCACAGTGTGCTGAGCCTTTATTCCTGCCAGGATGTCCCTCAAGGCATGTGGCACTTTATGGTCTAGCAAACACATTTGTACACATTATCTCACACAATCTTGGGAGCAGCTTTCCTGGTGCCCTGTACTAGGACCTTGTGGTCTTGTTCTCTGCTTCTTCCTAGCATCCAGAACAGCACCTGTCTGTGTGCACAGAGTGGCAATCAACACGGCATCAAATGGACATTCACAGTAGTGTACGTGATATATTCTTCTCTGTTAAATGGAGACAACGGTACATATCTCTCAGGGTTGTTGTGAGATAAAATCAGGTCCTTGTTGTAAAACTCTTGTCAGTGCAGCTGACACATTGTGTAGGGTAACTGAAAGCACAGACATCTTTCATAAATATTGCAGGTTCAGTTCCAGACCACCCCAATAAATCTAATACCTCAATAAAGCAAGTCAGATGAATTTTTTGGTTTCTCAGTACGTATAAAAGTTACGTTGACACTAAAACTTATGTTGACGGCAGTTTATTAAGTGTGCAATAGCATTGTCTAAAAAAAACCCCAGTGTACATGCCTTAATTAAAAAATACTTTGTTGCTAAAAAATGCTAACCAACATCTGAGCTTTCACCAAGTTGTAAATCTTTTTGCTGGCAGAGGGTCTTGCCCGGATGTTGATGGCTGCTGACTGATCAGGGTGGCAGTTGCTGGAAATGGGAGCGGCTGAGGCAAGTTCTTAAAATAAGACTACAGTGAAAATGCCCTATCCATTGGCTTCCTTTCGTGAACAATTTCTCTGTTGCATGGGATACTGTTTGATAGCATTTTACTCACAGAACTTCTTTCAGAATTGAAAGTCAATCTTCTCAAATCCTGCCACTGCTTTATCAACCAAGTTAATGTAATATTCCAAGTCCTTTGTTGTCATTTCAACAGTCTTCATAACATCTTCACCAGAAGTAGAGTCCATCTTAAAGAATTACTTTCTTTGCTCATCCCTAAGAAGCAACTCCTCATCCATTCAAGTTTGATCATGAGATTGCAGCAATTCGGTCACATCTCAGGCTCCACTTCTAATTCTCATTCTCTTGCTATTCTCTTGCTATTTCCACCACACCTGCAGTTACTTCCTCCACTGAAGTCTTGAACCCCTTAAGGTCATCCATGAGGGCTGGGAAAAAATTCTTCCAAACTCCTGTTAATGTTGATATTTTTACTTCTTCCCATAAATCATGAATGTTCTTAATAGTGAATACTTTCTAGGTTTCCAATTGACTTTGTCCAGGTCCATCAGAGGAATGGCTGTCTGTGGCAGATATTACTCCTTAACCCATGGGCTGCAGAATAGATGCTGTGTTAGCAGGCATGAAAACAATATTAATGTCGTTATATATAACAATCATAGCTCTTGGGTGATCAAGAGCATTGTCAATGAGCAGTAATATTTTCAAAGGAATCTTTTTTTTTTTTTTTCCTGAGCAATAGGTCTCAATAGTGAGTGGGCTTAAAATATTCAGTAAACTATTTTGTAAACAGATATGCTGTCACCTAAGCTTTATTGTGCCATTTCTAGAGCTTGGACAGTGTAGATTTCATGTAATTCCTAAAGGCCCCAGGATTTGGGGGATGGTCAATGATCATTGGCTTCAACTTGAAGTCACCAGCTATATTAATTAGGCTCTAATAAGAGATTCACTTTGTACTTAAGCTTTGAAGTCAGGCACTCACTTCAGCTTTCTAGCTACGAAAGTTCTAGATGGCATCTTCTTTTCATATAAGGCTGTCTCATCAACATTGAAAACTTGTTATTTAGTGTAGCTACCATCAATAACGATCTTAGCTAGATTGTCTGGATAACTTTGCATATCAGCAAATAGGCAGTTTTGCTTTTTTATCATTTGTGTGTTCACTGGAGTAGCACTTTTAATTGCCTTCAAGAACTTTTCCTTTGCATTCACAACTTGGCTTACTGAATCCAGAGACTTAGCTTTTGGCCTGTCTTGGCTTTTGACATGCCTTCCTTACTAAGTTCAGTCATTTCTAGTTTTTGATTTAAAATTGAGAGACATGTGACTCTTTCTTTCCTTTAAAAACATAGGGGCCATTGTAGGGTTATTAACTGGCTAACTTTAGTATTTTTGTGTCTCAAGGAATAGTGAGTTCCAAGGAGAAGGAGAGAGGCAGGGGAAAGACTTGTCAGTCAAACACACACAAGTCAGAACACATACAACATTATGATTAAGTATGCCATCTTACATGGAAGTGGTGTGTGGTGTCCCAAAACAATTAGTAACGTCAAATATCACTGACCATGGATCACCATAATAAATATAATAATAATGATGAAAAAGTTGGAAATATTGTGAGAATTACTAAAATGTGCAGTCAAATGCTCCACCCCTGAGCTATACCCCCATGAATTACTAAAATGTGACACACAGACATGAATCGAGCAAATACTGTTGGGAAAATGGTACCAATAAATTTGTTCCATGCAGGGTTGCCACAAACCTCCAATTTATTAAAACTACAATATCTACAAAGCATAATAAAGCACAGTTCACTTCCCTGAACTCAGACGACTGCCTGCAGAGTTGCCAAGACCCAGGGTCCTGATGCAGCAGAAAGCCTTGCAGGGTGGGGTGGGGTTGTACCCCATTTCACCATTGCCCCCTCCACCCACTTATTCTTACAGCTGAGCACTTAAGAAATCCCTTTCTCTTGTCACCAAAACATTGCAGAGGAAAGGCAGCACCTGAGGGGCCATGTTGCCAAACTGCCCTGCCGAACTCTGTTGGCAGAGTCAGGCACCCGGAGCAGTTTTTCCAGAAGTGATGATGGATTTGTGCTGTTCCAGTCATTCCCTTGTGATGAAAGTCACAGGCCCCTTGCCCTTGCCAACCCTAGAGGTCTTACCTACTGCCTTTACCCTGGGAGGAGGGAACCACCTGGAGAACATGTAGCTCTTCAGGTCTCCCACACCCTTCTTCCTTGGCAGGACACCTGGACATCTCCTCACACACCAGATGGCGCCCTGTGGGGCCACTTTACCACAGAATGAGTCATCTCTGGGTACTGCTGCTTTCTGCACTCACTTCCCTGTAGGGATGCTCTTGGCAACAAAGGAGTACTGGATTGTGCCAAATGAACACTGGCACTCACATACTATGGGATTTGAAGCCACTTCCTTGACTTCCCTGAGCCTTCATTCATTCAGCTGCAGGATGGGAGTAACAATGATACCAAAATCACAAGTTATTTTGAAGATTAAATTAAATAACTCTGTGGTTACTGGTCAGGGCAAAGGTATTTGATGATTTATTTGTTTGTTCCACATGAAATTATCAGACAGGCCAATGTAGTCAGTCAAACTCAGTCATGGTTCTAAGATTCACCTTCCAACATTTCTGGAGGACACTGCCAGCCCTAGCCTGGACCCCATGCCCACTGTGCTCTCTCCCCCACAAGCCCACTCCCACCTCAAGGCAGCTCAATTTTTCCTCAGGGTGCCACTATTTGAAGAAACAGCTTATACAATTAAGATCTAATCATGCTTCTTTCCTTTCTAAAAAACTTTTGGTAACTGCCCATATCCTTTAAAAGTAAAAATTCCTTAACATGGCTTTCAGACCCCTTCATGATGACTCACTCTTCCTTCCTCATGTGCACCACACCACAGAGCCATCCCTCTCAGGCCCTACAGTGGCCTGCACACTCCCTGCTGTGTTACACCCTGGCCTTCACCCATCCCTCTCCCTCTGCCTCAGATTCCTGCCCACCCTTTTCTCCTTATGACATATTCTGAAGGATTCTAGGGCCAAGAAGACTCCACCACACTTTATAAGTGCCTCTAGAGTGTGTCTCTGTGTGTCACTCCATGATGCAAACATTCATCAACATGTCTGTCCTCCAGACTACCGTGTAAACCTTGGAGGGCAGGGGTTATGTCTTCTTCATCTTGGTATCCCCAGCTTCTACCCCACAGTAGTGCTCTGTGTGTCCATGGCTGCCATTCTCTCCAGAAGGGAATTTTTTTATAGTCTATTTCCAACTCTCCAGCATCTCAAGCCAGCCTACCTGTCCTCCTCAAGGGCCAGGTACAGGACCCCATTATTCTCTCGGAGGCCTACAGCACAACTCAGCTCCCTACCTACTGGCCCCCACCACAAATGAGAATTTATGTGCATCCACATTTGCATTTAACTATACATGCATATATCTTATCTGTGGGTAAAAACCAAGGCGCTAATATGGCAACTTTCTCAAAGTTTAAGAATGGGGTTTGTGGCTATGGAAAAGAGTAAAAGAGATTGGCCAACTAAGGTTTGAAACCACAGTTTTGTATCATTTTGTTAAGACAAGTGAAATGAACTTCCAGAGATAAACTTTATCACAATCTGAGGGTAGTAAGGGTAATGGTAATAATAATAATCACTAATTAACCCTAGAATAATGCTAACATCGATTGAGTGTTTTCTGTATGTTCAACAGAATTTTAAGAAACCTAATATGGACTGATTCAATGTTCACACCTATACAAAGGATCCACCACTTACCTATACAAAGGATCCACCTTGAGTAATTTTGCCTCCATTTCTTCATGAGTAAAATGGGATAGTCATGGCACGTACATCATAGTAATTAAATGAATTATTGTATATAAATGCTTAGTAAGCTTCCCAAAAATGTGACCCCCTCTCCCTCAGAGTTAATCTGAACCTAAGGTTATTAGTCCTAACCACTAGGTCTACTACTTCAGAGCTGCTATATGGCTCAGGTTGCCCAAGGAATAAGAACTAAAACCAACAGGTGGAAGAAACAGAAGGCAGATATCAGCTCATTATATTTTCCTTTAAAAAGCCTTTAAATAAAATGATAAATGCAACAATTTTACATCTTCTCTACCTTTGAGAAACTATTGTTCATGTGTATATGGAAGCAATTATAAAAATATGCATGGAAATCTTATTTGCAAGAGTGAAAATCAAAGCAATCTACAGCCATCAATTTAGAAATGGCTAAGGAGACTGTGGGAGAACCAGTACATTACTGAGGAATAGTGACAAGCAACCATGTGACTTCATACCCTTCTACAGTATGTGCAGAGTGCTGATCTAAGTGCTTACATAAATTAACTCATTTAATCCACACATGAACCTAAGGGATACAAGTATACTATAATCCCAATTAATAAAGGAGGAGACTGAAGCTAAGGGAAGGTCAATAATTTAGATCATACAAATAACAAGTGACAAAGTTGTGATTTGAATCCATGCAGTCTGGCTCCAGAATCTATCCTCTTCCTTATTCTACTAATCTATTGTTGAACGAAGAAAAGCAAGGGGCAGATTGACACAAAAAGTGTGTATACACACAAATGTACACACAATATAATACTACATTGTTCCTAAATATGTACATAAATGCAAGGAAATAACATACCAAAAAAAAAAAATCATACCAAATCATACATAACACTGGTTGCCTGTGCAAGGCAACAAGACTTAGGCACAAGGATTGGGAATGGTGACCAGAGAAAAATTTACCTTGATCTAAAATGGCTTAACTTTTGAAAAGACAAGGTATTTCAGTATTGTAGAGTGGTTAGAAATAAATATTATATTTAGAATGATTAGAAATAAATATTATATTTAGAAATGAAAATAGCTAGAAGGAACCAGCTACTTTAAATTAAATGAGTTCCCTAATCTTAAAAGGACTGATGACATATAACTTAGGTTGCCATTTTTAAGGAATTCTTCAGAGGGGTTCCAAGCACCAATGAGTGAGTGGGCTACAAGGCCACCTATTGGCCCACTCCAGCTGGTTGTCATCTTAGGCAAACAAACTCAACATGCTGCAAGTTTTTCATCATATTTTATCATGAAACTTCTCACCCTTCTTGTCTGCCTTAGTTCCATGAAACACATTGCTTATATTCACCCAAATGTAATTCTAATTACTTTTAATTTCTGTCCATTTTTCTAACTCTATGCCTTTACCCATCCTAAGTAACTTTAACTGTTATTCTACAGCCTTTTAATCACTCAAAGATGACAATTCATCAACACCCAAGTCTTCTCTTCCCCATGCTAGTTGTAATGGTGGTGGCGAAAATGAGTAGTAATGGTGATGGTGGTAGTAACGGAGGTAAGGGTGAGAATGAGTCATGGTAGCAGTAGTAGTGGTAACAGTGGTAGTGGTGGACATGATGGAGATGGTAACTGATGGTGGTGACAGTGGTGGCAATGATGGTGGTGGTGACAGTGGTGATGGTGGTGATGGTGGTGATGGTGGTGTGGAGGTGATGTGGTGAAGATGATGGTTGTGGTGATAGTGGTGGAAGTGACAGTGATGGCAGTGACAGTGGCAGCAGTGACGGTGGTAAAAGTGATGGTGGTGACAGTAGTGGGGAAGATGGTGGAGGTGATGGTGATGATGACAGTGGTGATTGTGCTAAAGTCAGTGAATGTAATAGTGGTAGTGGCAGTGGGGATGGTAGAAGTGGTGACAGGAGGGATGACAGAGGTGATAGAGCTGGTGGAGGTGAGTGTGGTGAGAGTGAGCAGAGGTGGAAGTGGTAGTACTTGTCATCATGGTGGTGACAGTGGTAGAGGTGGTGGAGCACCCACTAGTAGCAATAGTAGTGATGGTGAGAATGAGCAGAGCTGGCAGGGGGTAGTAATAGGGATAGTGGTAATGACAATGCTGTTGAAGCGGATGATAATGTATGGTGTTTGGCCCTTGATGTAGTATTGAAAGACATGGCAATATAGGTACAATGGAAATGGCATTGAAGATGATAAAATAGAGATGTTGAATTCAAACTAGGCAAAACAAAACAAAAAAAAAAAAAAAAAACAAAGCAAAAAGCACCTCTAGATGGAGGAATGATCACCTGGTTACTAAGACCACAGTCCTTCCCCACTTCACTGCTGCCATTTGGCATGACAAGCTGCGGGGAAAGCACGTGAACTGCAGTGAGAGCAGCAAAGCGGATGATACTTTCTAGGCTGGGTGGTCTGCAGGATAGTACTTTCTTCTTTCCAGCCACAGTTGTTTGTTCTGGATCTCAGCCTTCCATGTCCACTTCATTTCAGGTTTGTCCAGGATGGCAATTTTCTGTGTGCATTTGAGAGAAAGAAAAATGCAAAGAAAGTAGAAAGTAAGGTAAGCCCACCAACGCAGGCTCTTCAGGTCACTCATAGCCCACCCACCCTGGGCTAAACTTGGCCAGACCTGTCAGAGCCTGGCCCTACTGGTTGCCATTTCCTATGGGGAGAGGTCAACAGGTAGGAGTGTGAGGCCACATTCCAGTAGTGGTGGCAAGGCCCCACCAGCCACACCTGGCTCAACACCCGCAAAGACACAGGGCCCTGCTGAGGGACACTTGGCCTGTTCTGCCACAGATAGCAAGGTAAGTAATTAAGTTCGAGAATCAGAACACAATTTATTTTAAAGAAAACAAATTGCTGTGTAAACAGAGTAACCACCATAGCCACGGCATCTCTGGAACTCAGTGGCATTTCTGCGATTCATTCTAGCAAAGGCAACAAGTAAGTTGGACTCAAATCAAGTTAATTCCATCTCCATCAGCCAAGAGTTTCGCTGAAGCATCTCCACTGTCTCACATTCGATTTCCTGGGGGATTAGGCACAATAGGCCACAATTATTATCACCCTGTTCTCACCTCTTTTCAGTGTCTTCCTCTGCAATTACTGGCTTTCCAAGATCAGACACTTACTTAGTAAGGCTCAGGGTTAAGTGTGGCATCCATATATCCTGTCTGTAGCCAAGTCTTAAGTGGTGATCATAATGGATGATGATGGTAGTGGCATCACTGAGGACTCCCAACCAGGACTGAGTGACCTACTCCTACTCACCATGACATGTTTATGTTCCAATGAAATAGCATCCTTGTAGAGCCACAAACGCCAAGCAACTCCTAAAGTCATTACTCTTTTCTCCTCCTTCCTCTTCTTCTCTCAAATGTCAGCTTACTACTAGGCACAATCGCCTTGTTTATGATATTTTCCCATATCTATAGGACATCACTGCATGACAGACACTGGGCTAAGTACTACAAGTTGGATGATCAGTAAGTTTCAGTTCTACCCTCAAGTTCTTAGCACTGCAGGGTAGACAGACATTAACACATAATGTAAACACAATATGGCAACTGGTTTTTAAAAATATAATAAGCTCAGATGATTTTAGGGGCTCGGAAAGGGGGCACATAACCTAGTGTTGGAAGAGGCCTCTTGAATTGCATAATATTGCATAATATCACTTGGCTGAGAACCTCCTTTCCAACCAGCCCAAAGCAAGGTTGACTTGGGGTCCCAAAACTGGGACATCCCCTGCTGAAGAGAGCCACAATGATGTCCCCCATTCCATCGTGGAAGCTTAATAAGTTAGCTTTAATTCCAGCTTCTAAAGGTCCGGAGTTTCCTGGGTTCCTCAGAAGTCTTGGTCCAGAAGGAGATTTGTGTGTGTATGATTTGTCCCTCTCTAAAACAATGCGTGACAATTAGACAGCGCTCAGAAAATATTTGCTGATCCTGATATAGATGCTGACTTGTATCCCACAGGATAACAGAATTTGAAGAGCATGGGCTTTGGAGTCAGACAGATCTGCCTGTAATTCTGGCTCAGCTGCTTCTGAACGTGTGACCTTAGACAATTTCTTTATGCTCCACAGACCACACTTTTTGTCATCTATAAAATGCGGGTAATCTCACAGTATGTGGTAAGGTGTATTTTTTCTTTTTTATTATTTAAATTCAATTAGCCAACATATAGTACATCATTAGTTTTAGATGTAATGTTCCATGATTCATTAGTTGCCTGTAACACCCAAGACTCATCACATCACATACCCTCCTCAATGTCCACCACCCAGTTACCCCATACCCCCACCCACCTCCCCTCCAGCAACCCTCAGTTTGTTTCCTGGAGTCCAGAGTCTCTCATGGTTTGTCTCCCTCTCTGATTTCTTCCCTTTCAGTTTTCCCTCCTTTCCCCTATGGTCCTCTGCCCTCTTTCTTATATTCCACATATGAGTGAAACCATATGATAATTGTCTTTCTCTGCTTGACTTATTTCTCTTAGCATAATACCCTCCAGTTCTACCCACGTGGATGTAAATGGTAAGTATTCATCCTTTTGGTGGTTGAGTAATATTCCACTGTATATATGAATGTGGTAAGGTTTAAACAAAGAAACACTAAAATATTTAACACAGTGTCTGTCACATACTAAGTGCTCAACAAATGGTAGTTTCAACATAAGTAATAATAGATTAGTGAATGAATGACTCAGAGAAGAATATGGGAAAAAATTGGACAAAAAGGATAAGGCCAGCCAGACACCCAACCCAATATTAACCATGGGGAATGCAACCTCACTGGATAAAATCTGCCCTGGAAAGATTTCACCTGATCACATCTCCACCCTCAACCCCCCAATGACACCTGACATTTTACCATAAGAGCTTCATATTTTCAGCTATAATTCTGACCCTTACAAACTGTGTGGCCCCTCGATGGAGACTTACTTTGAACTACTATCAGATGTCTACACTCTACTTTAAATGGATTGTACAGTCTTTCCTTGAGTTTGACACTTAATTAAATGCCCACTATTTTCCAATAGCTTTTCCAAATAATAGACCTTGTTTAATCCTCACAACACCCTCAAAACATAGGCAGACCAAAGCCATTTTCCACATAGAGATATGGGTTCAGAAAGGTTAAATAATGTCCTTGTGGTCCCATAGTCAGCAAGTGGTGGAACCAGGATTCTGCCCCATGTCTCCTGACACCTGGTCAGTCACCAAAGTCTTGCCACAATGCAGAGACCATTTGAGATAATGATCTGGGTACAGAATGGAAGAGGCTGGGGCCTCCAAAGCAAGGATTAGGGCTCAGAGGACACACTACCTGTTCAGGGTGACTCTGATATGCCCCCGAAGGAAGACTCAGCTCCTGAGTCTCGGTGTTCCCCAGGTCCATGTTGTTTCAGCAGGATAGAGTTGGGCCTACTCTCACAATGGAGCCTTTTCCTACCCTCAGCTGAACCTGAGGCCCAACTCCTATACCAGAGTCTGTATTTCCCAGGAAGATGTTTGGAACCCTCCAAAGGAAAATAGCAAGGCCCATGTTGTAATCTGGGGCTTCCAAAACCTCAGTAATTCATATTCTTCCTTCACAGTTTTTCCCACATCCTTGTATTATTAATACTGTGTTAATCCCTGTATTATTAATACTTTTCTCTAGATCCACTCATTATTTTTACTTAGCCAAATTTATTTCAAAAGGTATATTACCACAGTATTACTTTCTTTTACCTTATCCTAAGCAATAATATCCATAAAAATCATAAGTCTGAAGTGCTTATTCTAATACACGTTAAAAATAGTGGAAAAGTATAGATAAATATTTCTAAAAAATATTTCAAAATTTATAAAACTATAGCCTTTGTATTCTACTCATGGCATGAAGATATGGTTAAAGTAAAGATTTACTTTGACAATTTATCCAAATTAGCAAATGAATGAAAATATTAAAACAATTAGGATCTTTCGAAGGTCAAAAGTAACTTTTTTTCTTTTAAGTGTACTCTACCTCTGATGTGCGGCTCAAACTCCCAACTCCAAGATCAAGAGTCATATATTTTACCCACCGAGCCAGCCGGGGGCTGCAGGTATTTTTTCTTTTTTCTTTTTAAGTAATCTGTACCCTCATCATGGGGCTCAAACTCACAACCCTGAGATCAAGAATCCATGTTCCACCCACTGAGCCAGCTGGGTGTCCCAAAAGTAACATTTAAATAATATTTTATCCATTCCTTTTGCAAATTATCACCCAGTTTCATATTTACATATGCCTAATAAATGTTTTCTACCCCCATCCACAATCTCAAACATAAACAAGCCATTTTCATTTTTTTTAAAGGGAGAGATGTAGAGAAATCTCTTTCTTTTTCTCTTCATTCTCAAATGCTCAAATAAGTGATTATATTCCCAGATTCTATTTCCTAATCTTTTCTCCTCAATTAAAACTGTTCAAACCATGGTTCACTGTTGAAATTTGGTTCTCTCATATATTAACCCAATAATCGTGAGGTTGATATTACTCTAAACCTTACTTTAAGGTAAAGTCATGTGACTTGTCCCAGATTCCAAGACTATTTAAGGCACTAACTCAGGAATCAAATACATGGCCTAGCACAAACATCAATAGTTTTGTAAGCACAGGGAGGAAAGTAGTACATAGCTATTACAATAAGGAATGTTTGTGATTCATCAGTGGAAAGCACACCTCATTTTATGTAACTCCTCTGTAACCCAGCAGGGATTATGAGGAGTAAAATGTCTTAATTAATCATGGAGAGCAATTAAATACCATGGATAATTTAATCAGATATTAATACTGATCATAGTGAAATGAAATAACAACAATAATTCAGAAACCTTCTAAAAACCTTCAGAAAACTTCTAAAATGATGTAATGTCTGATTATCTCTTTCTTTGGGGGCCAAATGGGTCTTAAAACTTCATTTAGTTGCCAGAAAGAGATCAGAGAACCCAAATTTGGGAAGGGAGAAAAAGTCAGTATTTTGGTCAGACTCAAACTAGTAGTGTTACAAAACCTGCAACAATTCCTCTGCCCTTCCTACCTTCCTTTTCTTTCTTTCTCCTCTGCTCTCCATTTCATTCTTTCCTTTTTTCTTTCCTTTCAATAAACATTGACTCAGTGCCTGGTTTGTCCATAGGCTCCAGGCTTACTAAGAGCTGCAAATGCCATCCTTGCCCTCCAGGAGCAAACGATCTTGTCAGGGAAGTGAAAATAGGACAGAGACTAAATATGTTCCCCACCCAGGCTAAAACACAATATCCAGGCCACTGACAATTGACTGGGCAGTCAATTTGCCCAATCTGACGTGGGCAGATGGGGAGTACATTATTCATTCCTTCATTCTACCAGCATCTACCAAAGGCTATGCCAGGCATGTGCTGGATGTTTGAGATGTGGGACAGTGAACAAGACCCAGCTCCCCTGCAAGGAGCTCCCAGTCTGCGGGTGAGGGTAGGATTACCGTGCAGCAGATAAGGTGCTCTCTCAATCAGATGGGATGTTGAGCAAGGTTTCCTGGAGGGGTGATGTCTGATAGAATATTAAAAGGAAAATAAGAATTAGACAAATCAAGGAAAGGGACGTGAACAGATTCAGAAAAAACACAGGAGAATATATAAAGCCATTAAACACAGCCAACTCAGTGGGAGAGAGGGTCATTGAGTTTGTCTGGAACAAAATGCTTTTATAGGAGAACAGTCAGATGTGGGGAGTACTGAACCACAAAATGTCCTTTGGACTAAGAAATCTGGGCTTTGTCCTGATGTGGGGACACTGAAAACTTTTAGCTGAAGAATGACCTCACTGGGGCAAATCTACTACCATGGCTAGAGACACAATTCATGGAAAATGACGTGGGCCAGTTCCACACACAATACAGCTACTGAGGAGACAAAGGGCTGGCTGACAGCAATTCCAGGGCCAGGATTCCCAGGAGAGGGAACGGGTTCTGTGAGGAAGAGTCTGATGTGAGGAGCAATACTGAAGTTTGTGGAAAGGAGACAGACACACATATACACAGACATATATACACAAATCACACACACACACACACACACACAGATGTATGCACACATGACACGTACATGTGTATATGTGTACACACACCACACAGACACACTGACATGTACACACATCACACATGTCTACATACATCATACACATAGAGACATGTATAAGCATATAACATGTACACGCAGCTAGATATGTGTACATGCATCGCACATGGACACATACACATCACACAGGGTGTACACACATCACACGTGCACACCCAGCCACATACACATGAAGGCAATAGGACAGCCAAACCCCAAAGCTGGAGAAACCTAACTACAGTTTTCACTATTTTCCAATCCTAACTCAAAACTCCACTTCCAAGAAGGCTTATCCAGTGGCTTCTTTTCTCTACATCCCCTTGTCCCTCAGGTTCTTGGCTACCATTGCACTCAAGCATCCTAAGTCATTTGTCTTCCAAACACCCCATTAAACTGCTGATTCATTCTCTGCCCTGTCCCCCTATGGCCCCACACACACACTAAAAGTTTGCAACACACGGATGGCGATGAAAAGTATAATGCTAAGTGAAATAGGTCAGTCAGAGAAAGACAAATACCACATGATTTCACTCACAGGTAGAATTTAAGAAGCAAAACAAATGAGCAAAGAAAAAAAAGAGGGAGAGAGATAAGCTAAGAAACAGAATCTTAAATATAGAGAAAAAATTGATGGTTATCAGAGGGGAGGAGAGTGGGGGATGGGTGAAATAGGTGATAGGGATTAAGAAGTGCTGGAGAGGAAGGGGGGTGGGAGGGATGGGGTGCCTGGGTGATGGATACTGGGGAAGGTTTGTGCTATGGAGAGCGCTGTGAATTGTGTAACACTGATGAATCACAGACCTGTACCCCTGAAACAAATAATACATTATATGTTAATAAATAAATAAATAAATAAATAAATAAATAAATAAATATTTTTTAAAAAGGAAAGAAAGAAGTGCACTTGTGATGAGCACTGGGTGTTGTATGGAAGTGTTGAATCACCATGTACACCTGAAACTAATATTACACTGTATGTTAACTAACTGGAATTAAATTGTTTTTCATATTTCCAAGGGTATCCTGGCCCTGCGAGGAGAAGTTGGAGAAAAAATGAAAACATTTGAGGGAAAAAAAATGACTCTATGGAGTTGAAGTTAAAAGGAATTGAGGCACTAGGTTCTACACAAAGATAGGGGAGATGAGAAGTTTAAAGAGTTGAGGGGGGGGTCCTCATGCAATTAACCTTTCTCCTCACCTACTATGTAGCCACTCTGTGCGTATAAAGGAAGATAAAGTCCCTGCCAATAGCCTATCAGGGAGACAATCAAGACCCAAGAAAATTCAACAAAGAGTTCTCAAGGGTACAGAGGGTACAGGGCAGCTGGAAGATAAGGAATGGGCAAAGGAGCACAGCCACTAAAACTAATGGTTAAAGAGACTGTGGAGGGACATGGGAATACATGCATGATAACAGTGTCCCATGGAAAATTGACACCTAAAATGGAAACTTCATAGGAAAGGAAAGTATAAAGAAGGGAAAAAAAGATCAAGATAAAAATACTCACCAAAACTTAACCAGCTGTACTTAAATACTGGAATTATCCGTAACTTTTTTCTCTGCTTTTCTTTTCTTTTTTAAAAAGATTTTATCTAAATAGATAAAATCTATTTATCTAAATAGATAAAATCTATTTGAGGGATAGCAAGAGAGAACATGAGCTGGGGTAGGGGAGAGGGAGAACCAGGCTCTCCACTGAGCAGGGAGGCTGATGTGGGGGCTTGCTCCCAAGACCCTGAGATCTTGACCTGAGCTGAAGGCGGATGCTTAACGGGAGACACCCAGGTGCCCCTCTGCTTTCCTTTTCAAGTTATTCATGGATAGGCTACTTGGGTTTTGCTTGTTTTGTTTTTCATTGTGTTTTACAGCAAAATGACTTGCTAGAGGGTAAGGGACCAGTTTCCATCACCAGGGGATTCACTGCATGAACATTCAGGAGCCAAAGTAATCCTTCCTCTGAGACCCAAAGTGATGTATGCTAATCACAGAAGGATCTAAGGCAACTCTGGCCTGCCCACATGCCTTTCTTAATCCCCAGCAATTACATCCACCCTGGGTAACTCTGCAAAGGTTACTCATAGCATAAGCCACTTTCCTCACCTGGCCCTCCTGCTAAATCCCTCCCTCCTCCTCCACAGCAAGCTCAGGTGGGGGGAAATTCTCTTGTGGAAGAAAAGTTCCCAAAATGCCTCTCACTGGAGCCCAAGGCTAGCACACAGGGAGGCCTAAGAGCTTCTAGTCTCTTTTCCCAGGGACTATATTGATTCTTGTCATCCCACCTAAGTTTCTTCCCTGTCAACACCTCTGACCCTCATTTCTCCCTCCTCTCTGCTCAGAGAGGGGCCTGGGAAAGAGGCCCTCTGGGAAGGAGGGGCCAAAGGAAACCAGTCAGAAGTAAGATTGGCTTTATAGGTAGAGAAATTGAGGTTGGGAGAGGACAATGATTT
The DNA here is from genome assembly GCA_028534135.1 of Potos flavus. Classification (NCBI taxonomy): domain Eukaryota; kingdom Metazoa; phylum Chordata; class Mammalia; order Carnivora; family Procyonidae; genus Potos; species Potos flavus. The sequence continues at coordinate 71,192,101 of CM052900.1, read as the reverse complement.
ACCTAAGCTCACAGGTTTAGATCACAGAACTTCCAAGACCCCAAAACCTCAGAAGAGGAAAGATTCTAATCCCTACCCTTCAGAACAGACCAGATTGGCAAACCTCAGACACGTCCCTAGTGCTGCTTCAGTCCCCTCCAGAAAGCCCCCTCCAGAAAGCTCTAGGAAGGAATGATCCAAGGAATATTCTGAAAAATAAGAAGCAGGAGATGATGGTGGAATCGGGCACCTTGGATGAAAGATGGGGGATGGCAGGGGAAAGCTATTTGCCATGGCCAATTTATTTAAGCTACTTTCTATGGAAAACTAAATCAGATTGTATTTGCCCTGGGATATGAGACTAAATTCTCATCATCTCCTTGGCTGACGAACAAGTATTTATCCAATACTCTGAGTTAGATGGAGATATGAAAATTTAGGAGGATCTGATGTTTGTTTGGATGGTAGTCCTAGCCTGGAAGAGAAGGCCCTAGGAATCCACACCAGATGTGAATGATGATTCCATAGTCTTGGAATTCTCTGAGCGTGTCAAGGGAACCAGTAGTCAGTAGAGAGCCACCAACCAAATCATGATCATTCCCACTTTTCTAAGCAGTATGAAGGTTTGCCACAAATCCACCCAATTTCAACAAGTTCAGCTATTGAAATGAGTAGGATAGTTTGAATAATGAGCAAAAATTAAGGATAGTCAGCAAGTCTCACAAACAAGCTTTACTGTTCAAGTCATGGACTGGACCTAAATTCTGGTCTTTAGTAGTAAAACCCATTAGCTGTCTGTGAGTCAGAGAGGCCACACTCAAAGCCCACTGTAGCCCCAGGGAGTTCCTGAGAGAAACTTGTTAAGTATTAAAATTGGATTTGAGATCAAAGTGGAAAGGGCATTCACCTTGCTTTGATTTTCAATGACCCCAATAAAAGAGAAGTATGTTGGTAATGGTCATCTAAAGCAGCATGCCCACCCAAAAAATTTGGGTTGAAACTTTAGAACAAAGAGCCTAAAGGTCTGTGGTTCTGAAATGTTTGTACTTTTTCTTTCGTATCATATTGATTTCCAGATTCCATTTGACTTGAGAGTCAGTTAAAGCAACATGGATTATCCACTTGTGGGTATCAGTGGATAACCAGTGGATTATCAGGAGATTATCAGTGGATGGGCTGGGCCAACATTCTGGGAACACTAATTACCACTATGCACAAAAATCTTGAGAGGGGTCCTTTGGCACTGCCTATCTTCGAGCAGGACCGGGGCCCACAAAAGCTGTTCACTGCTCCTCCTGCCTATAAAGTGTGTGAGCTCAGGCTACACAGCCGCTGCCCACCTATGGAAGGCCTCCATATCGGCAATATTCTTCCAGGCCCAGAGGCTACAGCATCCAGGCCCAGGAGCTTCTCTGAACATGTCTGTTCAGCTATGAAATACTTTTACTGTCATTTTAACTACTCCTGGTCTCACTGTCAACACCTGCAGATATTGTCAGGAGAAAGCACAAAGCTTCAGCCTGAGTCTACAGTAGACAAAGCCCTGAATGGGGAGGACAGAGACCCAGTGTCTAGTATCAGCCCTGTTATGTGGCTTTGGGAAGTGGTTTGGCCTCTCTGGGCCTTGGGTTCTCCATCTACCCTCACCAATGGTAAGAGCAGAGCAGATGACCTCTACATGTCCTCTCAGCTCCTGCTGAGTAAATAGAATGGTCCTTGAGCAGCTGGGAAGGTCCATGAGAGCAAGCTCTGTTCTCTGGCACTGAGAGGGTGTGAACCTGAGCCTGACTGGAATGTCATCCCCTTATTCTGCTTATATTGATTCAAAAAGAAGAGGCATGTAGTACTTGGAAAGAATGCAAGATTTGGAATCGAAAGAACTAACTGAATCCTGGCTTTGCCGCTTAAAGGTTGTGAAAATTTGAGCAATTCCATTAGCCTGTATGAGTTGCTTCCTTATCTGGTAAATGAGGATATCATTGAGTACATAGGACCCTTGTCACTGTTTTGTTGTTGTTGTTGTTTAAAGATTTTATTTATTTATTTGAGAGATAGAGAGAGAGATAGTGAGAGACAGCACAGTGGGGAGGAAAGGGAGCCTGTGGGGAACTTGATGTGGGGCTTGAACTCAGGACCTCAGGATCATGACCTGAGCCAAACACAGACACTTAACCGACTGAGCCACCCAGGTGTCCCACTCAAGACCATTGTGAGGAATGGACAAAACACATATGTGACAGCAGTCCATAAACACCAGAGTCTGTCCACACAGAAAGTGTCTGAGCCAAGCAAGTGAGTACCCTGGGCACACTGTTCATATGGCATGCATCTATAAGCTATTCAGGAGTGCCAGAACTCAGTTGTGAGCCTCCTTCTCCCTGCAATGATGAGCTCCAGGAGCACCCAAAAGAGTCATCAAGGGTCAACATGTGCAGATAAAGCCTCAGGATGCTATGAACTCTCTTTAAAACTTAGGGTATAGAATAAAGAACTAATGGGGGGCTGGTTGTCAAGAACACTTATAACTTGAAAAAGGAGACAAGGCTACTGGATGTGTCCTTAGCAGGTTGTAACTCATACAGTTGTTCCTTAAGGACTTGGAAAGGGAAAGTGTCAAAGGAGATGGAACCAGTGGGTGGATGAAACTGGGGAAGCTTCCTGGAGAAGTAATTCTAGCAGATGTGAACCATTACAGAGCTGTCCTCCCAGATTCTAACAAAGACAACCACCTTTTCCAACTGTTAACCCAGGAGGGCTGGAGAAAGGACAAAAATGTAGCCTGGTGTGGGGGGTGGTGTCTGAGGTTCTGAGGCACTTCCTGGCCAGGACTCTAAGAGGAAACTTTCAGACCGAATGTGGACAATGCTAAGGGCTTACGAGCTTTATGGCTGCCCTGCCAATACTCCTGAGCCCTTGTCCTGTGTCCATTTTATTCTTTACAAACCGTCTGTTGCCCTTTAACCCTCAGTTAGGTAGTTTGTTAGCACTCAGTCATGAGAATGCGTGTGTGTAGCTTTACATACTTAAAGACTGTGATGAGCAGACTTCTTTCAGACTGGAGCTCCCCAAACTCAAGAGCTGTGATCTCCCCTCAAACTGAGGATTGCCTGGGACAGGGAGCATGTCTCTCCTTGCACCAGGGCTATTAGAATTCCTTTCATTTCCACTAGGATTTATTGAGCAGCTATTAACACCTAGCACCACACTAGATACTGATGCATTTGCTTTACAATCTATTTCCTCTAAGGATCTAATGTGTGAGGCTGCAGAACTCAGGCATGCTAGTAAGCATATATTCAGGGCTAAGTGCTTAAGGTTATAAATCTTCAAAATATCACATGTAAAGTTTTGTAAAACTCCAAATACCCAAGTGTAATCTTTCTATAAACTTCCATCATTTCCTCATTGATTTGCTGAAATGTGATCGTCAGTTGCTGTCCACACAGTATCTTACATGTAGGTCTAGAGAGAGAAAATGGAGAATGAGGTTCATGTATTCGCACCTCAGACAGGGTTAACTTAGAACCACAAGATCTAGCATTGTTGCCAATACCATGTTGCGTTGACCTTTTCTACATATGAACAAAGTAGATGAGCTAGTTATAAGGGTTTCCTTATTAAATGCCATCTAGGGCGACAGGGGCAGGCATTGAGTATCCCTCTCCCAAATCCACCAAGGTGATCTGTGCACAATTTTTGACAAGGCTTTTGACTCTTTCTTAATGTTCACTGTAGTACCCAGTACACTGCTGTTGGCTGGATTAATGCGTAAAGCCCTAGCATCTCAAATCTTATAGAAAGCAAGAAAATATATATTTCTTTTAAGAACATGAACCCTCCAAACTGACATGGGCAATGGGTCACCTGCACTTGAGGTTCACAAACTTCAGAATTTCACAAAGTAGTAACATCTCTCTCAAAACAATATGGTAACTATTCTATTATAGCCTTTTTGTTTTGTTTTGTTTTGTCAAGTAAGGACTTGAAAGAAACAACTACAACCTCTTGGCACTTCCATCACTTTTAAAAGAAATGATATTTTTAACACACACAAAAGTAGGAAAGCCATGATTTCAAAATCAAAGAACTTTTCTTCTCAAGGATGCACTGAGAAGACATCCTTTTACTTACATTTTCTTCCAGACTGGAGAACACACAATAATGGATCAACACGGGTCCACAGATCAGTGCTGGAACTGCGCGTGGTCTACACTTTCTCCCCTTCTCTAGTGCTGCCCAACTAAATAAAACCATTCTTTGTTATACCTGTGGCAATCATCTAGTTGGAGTCTTTTTCCCTTCAAAATCTCCCTGGGACCTCACCTTCAAGCTGAGAAACCTGCTTTCTTCAACAGATCCTGGTTTTTCCCTTTTGGCTATTCTCCAGGGGAGCATGTGGGTTTGCCTGGGTTCATGCCATCCAAACTAGAACTAGCATCACAAGTTTCTGAAGACCACAGTCTAATCAGGATCACTTGATCATTAAGCCACCATAATTAACAGTCAATTTATTATTGGAGCTGTCATTTCAACACATAAGTGGGTGGAACAAAGTTCAAATGCCATTTCTTAAACAATACCAATTGAGTTCTGGTGATGAAAGAAGGGGGGAGCATGCTGTTCATACACAGAAGTGATGCTACTGGTCCAGGGTCAATGGAAAATTTTTGAGTATCTTCTTACTGAAAAACTTGCCTCTAGCTATCCATAGACTCCCTTCTGGTCTTGCTGTCCTAAGGCAGGCCAAGTTAGAGGTAAGACTGTGCTGTAATAGGAGAAAACAATAAAAAAAAAAATCATCGCCTTCTACAGTTTATTGTAACTATTCCCTCTTCCCAAGCCTATGAAACAGACATTACTATTCCTATTTGATAGACAAGGTAACTGGTCATCAGAAACCTATTCATTCAATAGTCAACAAATACTTACTGAGTGCCTCCTATGTCAGGCACCAGGTAAGGTGCTGTGACTTTGTCCAAGGTGACACAGCTGGCAAGTAGCATAGGGAGCACCCAAATCCAGTCACCTAATTTCAAGTCCCTTCTATTCCACAGCTGCCTCTTAGGCTGAGGTTACTGTTGCCACACAAGACCAGAGGACATCAGGGCCAAAGGGCCATGGTAGGAAGGACCACATGATTGAACTCTTTAGCTTGTTCCTCTGCATGCAAAGTGAGTATCGACAATCACATTCATTTCAGAGGAATAATTCTCCAGGAATAAATCTAAGTAGACATCCATGTCCCATTAGCTACAGCCCTGTCCATGGTGTGAAGCCCAGAACTGGGTACTGGGGGCTCATGCATTCTCTCAAGCTAGTTTCAAGACAAGAACACTTCAGTGAAGCACACATGAAACCCTGGGGGAGAAACTTTTAGCAAAAGAAGGACAGGTTCTCTCTAAAATTCTGAGGGTTCCAAGCAATGGGATCAGTAGCCAAATAGGAGGTCCCACTCCTCAGACTGAGGACTGAGATCTCCAGTGTTATTCTCTTGGGCCACCTCAAGAGTCAGAGAGCTTGGTCTCATGGCATGTGCCCTTTGCCAGAGGTTTTGGAAACAATGTCTGCCATCCACACTGGCTGGCTATCCCTGCTGCCACATAGTTGCATCAGAGATGCACACTAGGCTGCCCATCTCGAGTATGCCAAAATCTTCATGAATGGGCCACCCTGTGCCTGTAATCAGCAGACAGGAGGGGCAGCAGCCATGGGTCACATAACTGAGTCCAAACATGAGAGGTGGACCCAAATCAACAGATGAGTCAGGGCTCAGTGTATAAAACGTTGAAAGCTCCCGAGCTCCTCACACAAGCCAGCATCTCCTCTCTTCACTCAGCCCCTGGTGCTTCAGGTAAGTGTGAGTTCTCCTGGCTCTCCTCTTCCCAGCTAGTCTTCCCCAGCCCTGCTCAGGGTAGGTGGACCAGGGGACAGACCGTAAGGCCTCTCTTTTCTTTGGAAACTACAGGACCTCTGCCTTTCCAACTGCATTCATGTTTAGAGGGAATTCAGGTTGGAAGTTGGGGACTGAGCTGCTGGTGTACAGATGGTATCTCTGGTTTTCTGGCCAGAATGGGAACTCCATAAAAGCAAAACTGCCTCCTGTCTCTCTGGCATCCCAGTAGGAGCAGGCAGTGATGGGCACACAGGGACATTCTGCAGACTGCCCCTGTGAGTGGGCAGGATGGACCTCTTGCACCTGTCAGGAGGAGAGGCTGTCTTACTTCCAAAGAGTAAGGGAGAACTGGGAGAGTAATTCAGAGAATGCTGCAGGTTGGGGAGATTTGGGGAACCACAGGAACCCGGTACCAGTTTTTCAGACATGTTCTGAGAGAGAAATGGTGTGAGATGCTGGGACACAACTTCCTATAGTAATGGTCCCCTCAACCAAGCTTGGATGTAAGCAAAGCCTACATCTGCTGGTCAGAGATGCTGGTCCAAAGGACCACTGAGTCCTTTCAGTCCTGTCCAGACAGGACCAGGTGTGGGAGGGTGGGAGCCTTTTCTGATAACTAGCCCTGGTATCATGGCTAGGCTCAGACCAAGAGTTTGAACTAAGAGCTTTTTTTTTTCTTTTTTCCCCTTAAAGATTTATTTATTTTGGGGGGAGGGGCAGAGAGAGACAGAGAAAGAATCTTAAGCAGACTCACTGCTGAAGGAGGAGCCTGCCTCTGGGCTAAATCTAGCAACCTTGAGATCATGACCTGAGCTCAAATCAAGAGTCAGACACTTAACTGGCTGAGCCACCCACCCAAGCACCCCTGAACTAAGAGCTTTTGTAGAGAATGCAGGGTGGGAAGCAACAACCTCTGACATTCAGACAAACCTCCCTCTGTTGTGCCAGGGATGGGTAAAATCTCTTACCTTAGGTGGAGATTTGTGCTAATTTTTTTTGCATTCAGAGTCCGTGTTGGGATTGGAGACCTGAGAGATGAAGTGCTCTAACCCTCTCATTTTATAGGAAGTCAAGGACAGAGGAGGGAGTGTGGGTCATTTGTTGCCAAATCACACAGCAGATGCCAGAGGCCAAGCTGGGAGAGAAAAATGGGCAACACTACTGGCTTATTTAAAGCTTGGTAAAGACTTTCTGAGGGAGAGCGCAACTCTTCCGAAAGCACTAATCCTAGGAGTCCCATCTGAGAGCTCTCCCAGATCTCAACGGAGGGCATCCAGCCAGGCCAAGACAGCGCTGCTCTGAGGTGGATGGGCGTTTCCAGGGCTGCAACTGCCTCCTCTGCTGCATTCTCGTATGGCTGGTCCAGTGATGCTCTCTGCTCTCTTTCCAAGGTTCCATTCCTCCTTAGACAAGATGTCTCACCAGAAAAAGCAGCCTACCCCTATGCCCCCAGTGGGCTGCGGGAAGACCTCAGGCGGCGGTGGCGGTGGCGGCGGTGGCGGCGGTGGCGGCGGTGGCGGCGGCGGCGGCGGAGGCAGCGGCTGTGGCTTCCAAAGCGGCGGCGGAGGCGGCTCGGGCTGCGGCGGCGGCGGTGGCTTCGGCGGCACCGGCGGCTCCGACGGTTGCGGCGGCGGCTCCGGCGGGAACGTCAAGTACTCCGGCGGCGGCGGCAGCTCTGGCTGCGGAGGCTACTCTGGTGGCGGCGGCGGCTCCGGCTGGGGCGGCGGCTCCGGAGGCTGCGGAGGAGATTCCGGTGGGACTGTCAAGTACCCTGGGGGTGGTGGCAGCTCCGGAGGCAGCGGCGGCTCTGGCTGCTGGGGTGGCTCCTCCGGGGGCGGCGGTGGCTGCTTCTCCAGCTCCGGAGGCGGCGGCGGCTCTGGCTGCGGGGGGGGCTCCTCCGGAGGTGGCGGTGGCTCCTTCTCCAGCTGCGGCGGCGGCTCCTCCGGCGGCGGCGGTGGCTGCTACTCCGGTGGCGGCGGCGGCGGCGGCGGCAGCTCAGGCCAGCAGGTCCAGTGCCAGAGCTACGGAGGCGTCTCCAGCGGCGGCTGCGGGGGCGGCGGCTCCTCCGGGGGCGGCGGTGGCTGCTTCTCCAGCGGTGGTGGGGGCGGCGGCGGCGGCTCCAGCTGCGGCGGCAGCTCCTCCGGGGCCGGCGGCGGCTCCTCCGGCGGCGGCTCCGGCTACTTCTCTCAGCAGACCACCCAGACCTCTTGCATACCGCAGCAGAGCTACGGAGGGGGATCCTCCGGAGGTAGCTGCGGCGGCGGCTCCTCTGGGGGCGGCGGTGGCTGCTTCTCCAGCTGCGGGGGTGGCGGCGGCGGCGGCTCCGGCGGCTCAGGCTGCGGCGGCGGCTCCTCTGGGGGCGGCGGTGGCTGCTTCTCCAGCGGTGGCGGGAGCGGCGGCGGCTCCGGCGGCTCAGGCTGCGGCGGTGGCTCCTCTGGGGGCGGCGGTGTTTGCTTCTCCAGTGGTGGGGGCGGCGGTTCCTCCGGGGGTGGCAAGGGCGTCCCTATCTGCCACCAGACCCAGCAGAAGCAGGCGCCTACCTGGCCAAGCAAATAAGGCCCGTTAGACGCCGCGGAGAAGAAAGAGATGGAGGTGTTCTCCGTGGGCGCCAATGGGCTTAGCGCTCTCATGATATTGCCCTGAGGGCCCCAAATCCTTCAGGTGTTAACACCGGAGCTCTGGGGCTGCATCTTGTTGCACAGTTTTTCCTCTTTGGTTTCTGTACAAAGACCTCCCAACCCCGGTACATCCTCAATCAATAAATGCAATTCATGAGAATTTCTGAGTTTCCAGGCACCTTTGTGCCTTCCAAGTTCATTCATTCTACTTCATTCATCTTTCCTCCATTCACTCATTCACATCTACACTCATTCAACAAATATATTTATTGGGGGAAGGGTGAGTGGATAGATGAAAGTGATAAAGGAATGGCTGGCAACCAATAAACAAAGATATGAACTCTCTGGTTTATGCCTTAAGATGGTGAGGTGAGCCCCAAACACAAAGATCCTGGGAAGAGATTTCCATAAACAGCTCCTGGTGGGTTGGGTAGCCCCTGTGGGTTTTCTTGAGCTCAGTGTTTTTTAAAGATAGGTCTCCCCTGGAAGATGTTATCTCTCATAGTCCATGGCATATTCTTCAAGGTCTGAAAGCAGGGTGACTGTACATAAGGACTAGCTTATGCTACCCAGACTCACAGAAGAAAGAATAATTGCATCAGATATTTGTGACCCTCTACAGTATGTAAGACTGTTAAGGAGGCACCTGTGAGGAAAAGAGGATGTAGATGAGCTGTTTCCTGCTCTCTTAAAGGAGCTTCACCCAATTTAGGAATATACACCATAAGCGTATGCAATAAGAGAGGTCGTGGGGAAATACAGGAAGTATACCAATTAACAAGGAAGAAACTACAGTTGCTCTATTAATTGCATAGCTTTCAAAAGAGATGTAGAACATTCACCTGGTCAGGAACTCTCCAGGCCCTGTTTCATATCCTAATTCTACTAGCTCTAGGTAAATGTTAACTTATTGATTTACTCAGAGCAAAACACCTGCTACATCAAAACACCAAAGTAATTGCCCAGTAACTGCTGGAGACAGAAAGACAAATTATCCCTCCCTGACTCTTCCATTTACAGAATCAAAACAGGTAGCAGCTTTAAAGACCCAATAGTCCCAACTCCTGCATTATTTTTTGTGTTTTTTTTTTAAAGTAGGATTTTTAGTTCTGTATCAGATGGAGTAGATTCATTTCTCTTTATTGCTGCTGCTAAGTATAACTAAAGTATCTGGGCATAATATATTTAATTTTTTTAAAAAGTCTAAAAGGTGAAGAGAAGAAGGCAGAGTAGCTACAGTCCTCAGAACTTAAAGATTGACATTGTGGTAAGTTTCTTGGGTTTTCTTTTTGCCTCTTATTTATGTCAGATTTGGCACTGGAAAGTCTGCAACCAAGAAATGCCAACAGGCGCAGGCAAAAAAAATAGCTCCCCCCAAATCTGCTTGCTTTATCCAAAGGACCAAGAAAGACATAAAGAGGTGACCTAGCAAGGCAAAAATATTTTTTGACAATAGCCAACCTACTTTACTCAACCATCTTGGAAAAAGTAGCAGAGACCTGCTATAATAGAATATTTGAATAAGATCCAGAGTCTCCTAACACAATGCTCCAAATGTCTAGCACACAATCAAAAATTACTTATCATACCAAGAACCAGCAAAATCTCAGCTTGAATGAAAAAAGACACAATACTAACACTGAAATGATAGAGATTTTGGGATTTTCTGAAAGAGACTTTATTTATTTATTTATTTTAAGATTTTATATATTTATTTGACAGAGAAACATAGCGAGAGAGGGAACACAAGCAAGGAGAGTGGGAGAGGGAGAGGCAGGCTTCCCACTGAGCAGGGAGCCCAATGTGGGGCTCGATCCCAGGACCCTGGGATCATGACCTGAGACAAAGGCAGATGCTTAACAACAGCCTTCAGGCACCCCGACAGACTTTAAAGACATTATAAAAATGCTTCAACAAGAAATTATAAACACACTTGAAAAAATAGAAAGTCTTGGCAAAGAAACAGAAGATATAAGGAAAAATTAAGTGGAATTTTTGAACTAAGAATTTAATAAACAGTTATAGAATTAAATTTTATAATTGGAAAAATATAAAAGTAACAGCATAGGCTTAATAGCAGAATGGAAATGACAGAATAATCAGTGAACTCAAAAATAGATCAATAGAAATTATCTAATCTCAGTGACAGAGAAAATAGGCTGAAAAGGGAGAAAAAAAAAAGAGAGCTTCATGGACCTGTGAGACTACCAAAGAGCTATCATTCTTGTAATCAGAATCCCAAAAGGGGAGGAGAGTGTGGGATTAAAAAATATTAGAAGAAATAATATATCAAAATAACCTAAATTTGGTGAAAGGCATAAATCTACGGATTTAAGAAGATAAATCAACCTCAAACAGGATACACCCAAAGACAACCACAACAATACATCACTCCACAAAAATGAATTTAAAATTTAAAATTTAAGACAACTGTAAAACTCCTAGGAAAGCATAGGGTAAAGTTCCTTGACATTGGTTTCAGCAGCAATTTTCTGGATGTGACAACAAAGCACAAGCAACAAAAGCAAAAATAAATAAATGGGACTACATCAAACTAAAGAGCTTCTCACAGCAAAAGAAATAATTAGAAAAATGAAAAGGTAGCCTACAGTATGGTAAAAAATATTCGCAAATCATATAACTGATAAGGGATAATATCTAAAATTTATTTTTTCGGTCTTTTTTTTTATGTTCAGTTAACACGTATATCTAAAATTTAGAGAAAGAACTTACAACTCAACAGCAAAAACATAACAACTTAATTTAAACATTGACAGAGAAGCTAGAATATACAGTTGTCTGGACACACGGATGGCCAACAGGTACATGAAAAGGTACTCAGCATCACTAATCATCAGGGAAAAATGAACCAACACCACAATGAGATATCACCTCGCACCAGTCAGGATGGCTGTAATCAAGAAGATATGAGATAACGATATTGGCAAAAATGTAGAGGAGGGGGAAAAAAAAAACCTAGAGCACTCTTGGTGGGAATACAACCTGGTACAGCCACTATGAGAAACAGTATGGAGGTTCCTCAAAAAATTAAAAACAGGAATGCCATATGATCCAGCAATTTCGCTTCTGGATATATATCCAAAGGAATTGAAAGCAGGATCTTGCAGAGATATCTGCACAATTCCTAAATGTCCATCATGGATAAAGAAGACCATATGAATCTTATTTAGCCATGAGAAACGAGGAATTCCTGCTATTTGCGACAACTTGGATGGACCCCGAGGGTGTTATGATAAGTGAAAGAAGTCAGACAGAGAAAGACAAATGCTGTATAATATTACTTATATTTGGGATCTAAAAAAGACAAACTCTGAGAGACAGAGAGTAGCTTACGGTTACCAGGAGTTGGGGGTGGAAAAAATGAGGAGATACTGGTCAAAGGGCACAAGTTCCAGTTATAAGATTAACAAGTTTGACAGTCTAATATAAAGCAGGTGATTGCAGCTAACAATACTGTATCATATACTTGAATGTTGCTAAGAGAATAGATGTTAAATCTTTTCATCACATAAAAAGAATAGGTAACTATGTGACAAGATGGAAATGGCAGCTAATATTATGGTGGCAATCATTTTGCAACTTTTAAATGTATCAAATCTACATGTTGTACACTTTAAACTTACACATTATGTGTCGATTATATCTCAATTAAGCTAGAAAAAACATACAACAAAAATATTTATGAGTTGTACATATTAAAGCAAAGAGAAAGAGAAAGAGAAAGAAAGAAAGAAAGAAAGAAAGAAAGAAAGAAAGAAAGAAAGAAAGAAACAAAGAAAGAAAGAAAGAAAGAAAGAAAGAAAGAAAAGAATAGAATAGAAACTCACACCAGAAAACATCATAATCAAACTTCCAAAAAGAAAGAGAAAAAAATGACAGAGAAAAAAGTCTTGAAAGCAGGTAGAGACTATGGTTTGAATGGCAACAGATTATTCATCAGAAACCATGAAGGCGAAAGAAAGAGAAAGAAAGAAAGAAAGAAATAAGAAAGAAATAAGAAAGAAAGAAAGAAAGAAAGAAAGAAAGAAAGAAAGAAAGAAAGAAAGAAAGAAAGAAAGAAAGAAAGAAA
>CM052900.1:71146857-71179021 GCA_028534135.1 Potos flavus | reverse complement strand
TTCTCTGGCTATTCGTGGTCTTTTCTGGTTCCATATAAATTTTAGAATTAATTGTTCCATTTCTTTGAAATAAATTGATGGCATTTTGATAGGGATTGCATTAAATGTGTAGATTGCTTTAGGTAGCATAGATATTTTCACAATATTTGTTCTTCCAATCCATGAGCATGGAACATTTTTCCATTTCTTTGTGTCTTCCTCAATTTCTTTCATGAGCACTTTATAGTTTTCTGAGTACAGATTCTTTGCCGCTTTGGTTAGGTTTTTTCCTAGGTATCTTATGGTTTTGGGTGCAATTGTAAATGGGATCGACTCTTTAATTTCTCTTTCTTCTCTCTTGCTGTTGGTGTATAAAAATGCAACTGATTTCTGTGAATTAATTTTATATCCTGACACTTTACTGAATTCCTGGATGAGTTCTAGCAGTCTTGGAGTGGAGTCTTTTGGGTTTTCCACATAAAGTATCATATCATCTGCCAAGAGTGAGAGTTTGACTTCTTCTTTGCCAATTTGGATGTCTTTTATTTCTTTTTGTTGTCTGATTGCTGAGGCTAGGACTTCCAGTACTATGTTGAATAGCAGTGGAGATAGTGGACATCCCTGCCATATTCCTGAGCTTAGGGGAAAAGCTCTCAGCTTTTTACCATTGATAATGATATTCACTGTGGGTTTTTCATAGATGGCTTTGAAGATGTTGAGGAATGTACCCTCTATGCCTACACTGTGAAGAGTTTTGATAAAGAAAGGATGATGTACTTTGTCAAATGCTTTTTCAGCATCAATTGAGAGTATCATATGGTTCTAGTTCTTTCTTTTATTAATGTATTGTATCACATTGATTGATTTGCAGATGTTGAACCAACCTTGCATCCCAGGAATAAATCCCACTTGGTCGTGGTGAATAATCCCTTTAATGTACTGTTGGAACCTACTGGCTAGTATTTTGGTGAGAATTTTTGCGTCCGTGTTCATCAAGGATATTGGTCTATAATTCTCCTTTTTGATGGAGTCTTTGTCTGGTTTAGGATCAAGGTAATGCTGGCCTCATAAAACGAGTTTGGAAGTTTCCCTTCCATTTCTATTTTTTGGAACAATTTCAGGAGAATAAGTATTAATTCTTCCTTAAATGTTTGGTAGACTTCCCCCGGGAAGCCATCTGGTCCTGGGCTCTTGTTTGTTGGGAGATTTTTGATGACTGCTTCAATCTCCTTACTGGTTATGGGTCTGTTCAGGTTTTTTATTTCTTCCTGGTTCAGTTTTAGTAGTTTATGTGTCTCCAGGAATTTCTAGTCCATTTCTTACAGATTGTCTAATTTGCTGGCGTATAGTTGCTCATAATATGTTTTTATAATTGTTTGCATTTTTTTGGTGTTGGTTGTGATCTCTCCTCTTTCATTCATGACTTTGTTAATTTGGGTCCTTTCTCTTTTCTTTTTGATAAGTCTGGCCAGCGGTTTATCAATCTAATTAATTCTTTCAAAGAAACAGCTCCTAGTTTCGTTGATTTGTTCTACTATTCTTTTGGTTTCTGTTTCATTGATTTCTGCTCTGATCTTTATTTTTTCTCTTCTCCTGCTGGGTGTAGGCAAAGCTCTTGTTTCTTTATTGATTTTCTGTTTGGATGATCTGTTACTGAGAGTGGTGTGTTAAGATCTCCTACAATTCATGTATTCATATCAAGATGACTCTTTATTTTGATTAACAGTTGGCTTATGTAGTTGGCTGCTCCTATATTGGGGGCATATTTGTTAGATCTTCTTGGAGGATAGACCCTTTAAGAATGATGTGGTGTCCTTCTGTATCTCTGACTACAGTCTTTAGCTTAAAATCTAATTTATCTGATATGAGAATCACTGCTCTAGCTTTCTTTTGAGGCACGTTGGCATGAAAGATGGTTCTCCATCCCTCCACTTTCAGTCTGAATGTATCTTTAGGTTCCAAATGTGACTCTTATAGACAGCATATGGACGGGTCCTGTCGTTTTATCCAGTCTGCAACCTTGTGCCGTTTTATGGGAACATTTAGGCCATTCACGTTGAGAGTGATTATTGAAAGATAAGTTTTTATTGACATGATGTTGCCTGTGAAATCCCTGTTTCTATAGATTGTAAGTTTCTGTTCTGTGTCACTCATGGGTTCTTTCTACTTTTAAAGAACCCCCTTTAATATTTCTTGTAGTGCCGGCTTGGTGGTCACATACTCTTTTAAACCTTGCTGGTCTTGGAAGCTCTTTATCTGTCCATCCATTTTGAATGTCAGCCTAGCTGGATAAAGTATTCTTAGCTGCATGTTCTTCTCATTTAGTGCCCTGAATATGTCTTGCCAGCCCTTTCTGGCTTGCCAGGCTTCTGTGGACAGGTCTGATGTTATTCTGATGGATCTTCCTCTGTACATAAGGACTCTCTTCCCCCTAGCTGCCCTCAGGACTTCTTATCTAAAATTATAACTTGTGAATTTCACAATGATGTGTCTAGATGTTTTTCTAGACTCGTTGATCTTGGGGGGGGGGGGTGTCCTTTCTGCCTCTAGGACACGAACACTTGTTCCATTCCCCAGATTGGAGAAATTTTCACTCAGAATTTATTCAGCTATATCTTCTAGTCTCCTGTCTTTCTCCACTCCCTCAGGAATTCCCACAATTCTGACGTTGGAACGTTTCTTGGCATCATTTATTTCCCTAAATCTATTCTCCTGGTTTCTAAGCAGTTTGTTCCAGCCCTCCTCCTGACCTTTCTTCTCTACCATCTTGTCCTCTAGATCACTAATTCTATCCTCTGTCTCTGTAACTCCAGCTGTTAGACTATTTAGATTAGATTGGATCTCATTGATAGTATTTTTGACATCAGCCATACTGGTTCTCAGTTCTGCCTTTAGAGATTCTATGTTGTCACTAATGTTTTTCTCCAACCTAGCCATTGCCTGGATAATTGTTACCCTGAATTCCCTTTCTGACATACTGTTTATGTCCATATCCAATAGTTCTGTGGTAGAGGGTGCAGTCTCTGGGTTTTCCCTCTGTTGGGTGTTCCTCCTCCTAGTCATTCTGATGAGAAGTGGTTGAGGGGATGTATAGCTGAATATATCAACCACGATCCAGGCAAGGTGTATCCTGGAAAGTTTTGGAGCAATCAGAATTCACCACCAAAAAGAAATAATAAAGAAAAGAAGAGAGAGAGAGAAAGAGATAAAAAGAGAAATCCCAGCCCAAATGGGCCCCCAAAGTAAGATTTATAAGGTATATAAACAGACATGAACAAACAAAAAGACCAACAAAAGTAAATGACAAGAAAAAAAGAACCTATCAAAATTAATCCCAAGAATAAGATTTATATAATACCAGAACAACAACAACAAAAAATATGCAGAGACACTGAGAGAAGAATAAGAGGGAAGGGCATTTGTAAATCCTCGACGTGGGCAAGGAAGGTTATTTCGATTCCTCCTGGGCATTACTTGTTATCTTTGTTAAAGGACATAACTTTCCAGAGATACAGTGAAATTAAATCTAGTTTACATATAGGGATAGTATTGAATAGGGAAAAGGGATTACCTTGGAGCTTATATCTATATGTATATTAAAAAGAAAAAGAAAAAGAGAAGAAAAAGAAAGAGAGACACTGGTGTATGTATGAAAAAACTTCAAGTTAAAAAGTTATTATGGAATATGTGGTTTTAAACCTCTAGTTTTAATGGTAAGTAGCTTAAAAAGATTAAACAAACAAGAATCGTGAGAATGAATTTAAAAAAGTTGTATCTATGAAATATACACGTTTGGGGGCAGTACCGGGAGTTTGATAAATTGTTTTCCTCTGATGATGGGGTTTTACAGTTTTATGGGGAGCCCGTGGCTATTGCCTTCTTGCTTTTGTTTTGTCTTCTGGGGGAGGGGCCTGCTGCATTGTTTTTTAGTCAGTCTTGCTTGGGTTGAGTCGCCCTGCAGGCTATCTAGAGATTGGGCTCTGTGGAAACTGGTTTTTCAGGCTTTTGCTCTCTGGAGGTTTTTGTTCTTTTGAGTTTTTTTGTGGCTTTTTACAGTTTTTTGTGGCTTTTTGGAGGATCCAACCAAAGAATCTGCCTATTCCCAGACCTCCTCCTTAGAGAAAAGCCTCAGTCTGCTTCCCTCTGGGTGGTCCAGAACACACAGACTCTCCCTCTGCGGACTCCACTGCACACTGCAGCCTCCCACAGGTGGTGTGCACCCCCACCCACTGTCCTAGTGTTCGCCCAAAGCCCCTGCTTGTCACTGCACCCCCGTGCCACTAAAACCACAAGTGATACTGGTTCTGGGAGCCCACTTCCGGTGGCTGCCATTGCCGGGACTGCTTTCTGGGGTGCAGGCCCATGCTGGGTGCGCTCAGACTTTTTGGAGGGCCTCGGAAGACCGCTGCTGGTGCCCACAGGCTCCCTCAGGCGCAGGTGGGAGTGCTCTCAGAACACCCATCAGGCATGGGGGATCGCCGGCTGGCACCCACACCAAGCTCTCAGTTGCGGGCCAGATTGCGCCCCACCCAAGCAGTAGTGTAGGGAGCAGAAAGCCACAGACACAGGGACCACAGGCTGGAGGCTCCTCCGGATTCCCTCTGACATGGGTGGTTGTGTGCTGTGACCGTCCTGGGTCCGTGGGCTTAGGCCTGTGCCTGTATACATGCCCACCGGCATCCACCAGTTGCCCTCAAGATCTTTTGCTCTTTTTGAGTGCTTTTAGCCAGACTCCAAGTTAACGCTGCTTCCCAATCACAGTGCACTTTCTTTTGGGATATTACTCTCCTTGGGTCCCTTCTGGTGGCTCCCTCCCCCTTCTGTTTATCCTCTGATATATGCCGGAGCTATCCCACTCTGCTTTACCTCTCCATTGCTGTCTTCTGCCCTTGTAGAGATCCAGAAGTGTATACTCTTACACCTCGGGCCGATTTCCTGGGTGTTCAGAGTGTTCTGTTAGATATTTAGTTCACTTTAGGGGACCTGTTGAAACAGGGTCTCCTACTTCTCCACCATCTTGCCTCCTCCCCTCTCCTCAGAAGCCTTCCTTATCCCCCTCCCAGTCATTAACTACACTAAAGGTACTATTATTCTGATTTCTATTACTGTAGATTAATTTTGCTTATTTTGAAGGTTATATAAATATAATCCTGTGGTATATATTTTTTTGCTCAGTATTATGTTTGAGAAATTCATTCATGTGCTTGTTTTTGATGTGGGAAACAAAGACAAAAGAAAAATTAAATTTCCTTACTACTTACAGCCCATTGGCAAGTCCTTGAAACAGGCAGAGTGACTTTCCTCTCAGAACTCAGCTGCCTCTAAGTTAATACTTTGCTAAGGGCAAAAGGCAATCTTAGCTTAACTGCCACATGATCCTGTAAGTCTTCTTTAACATGCAAAAATCCCTTTGGAAACTTCCATTATCTCTATCCCCCAAATACATGTTAACAATCATCTTCCAAGCATATAGCCCACTGATATACATCTGAAGGGTCTCATGACTAGGCTTTCAGTAGACAGTAGTGAAAGAGCTTTTCCTAACAGCAGCTAGCCCCCTCAAGGTGCTGGAAACCTTGCTTCCAGAATTCCTTAGAGACTTATGTTATCCCTAACCCCCTCCCAACTTGAAAGTATATAATCAGTCACCCATCACAACCCCAGTGCAGCTCTTTCTACCCACAGGTCCTGTCCCCGTGCTTTAATAAAACCACCTTTTTGCACCAAAGATGTCTCAATTCTTTCTCAACTGTTTGGCTCTGAACCCCAACATTTCCTACATTATTTTGAGCAGTAGCTTCTTATTTATCATTGCCTTTTGATGTATCCAGTGTATAAATATATCATAGTTTGTATTTTCTACTGTCAGTATAAATGGTTTTGTCTCTTTTTGTTATAGCCTTAAGATGCTCAGAGTCAGTGATCTATAATTAGTTTTCGACAAACCAAACCTTAATATGCTGTGCTTTCATGATCACTTATTACAAAATATTTTAATATCTTTTTTATTTTTTTTCCTTACCCCATGAGTTATTGGGAGCACATTACCTAATTTCTAAATCTTGCGGACTTTCTAGACATCTTTTTTTCTTAACATATAATGTATTATTTGCTTCAAGGGTACAGGTCTGTGAATCATCACTCTTACACATTTCACAGCACTCACTATAGCACATACTCTCCCCAATACCCATAACCCAGCCACCCTATCCCCCCCACCCCCAACAACCCTCAGTTTGTTTCCTTTCTAGATATCTTAATGTTACTAATTTCTTTTTTTTTTTTTAGATTTTATTTACTTATTTAACAGAGAGAGACACAGCGAGAGAGGGAACATAAGCAGGGGGAGAAGCAGGCTTCCCACTGAGCAGGGAGCCCGATGTGGGGCTCGATCCCAGGACCCTGGGATCATGACCTGAGAAAAGGCAAACACTTAACAACTGAGCCCCCTAATGTTACTAATTTCTAACTAAATTTCATTGTGGTCAGAAAACATTCTGTTTGATTTCAATTCTTTGCACTATATAGAAATATTCTGTATCTCCAACGTATAATCTATCTCGAAAAATGTTTCATGTGCATTTAAAACATTTTTAAATTTTGATTAATTTTTTAGATTATTTATTTATTTATTTACTTGAGCAAGAGTGAGTGAGAGAACGAGAGAGAAAGAGAGCACAAGAGGGAGAGGAGAAATGCAGACTGAATCATCTGCATCGGCAGGGCTCAATCCCAGGACACCAGGATCATGACCTGAGTCGAAGGCAAATTCTTAACAGATCAGCCACCCAGGCATCCCTAAAACATTTTTTTTAAAGAATTTATAGTTCTTGGATATTTAAGTCAATTTGGTTATTGGTTAATAGCATTTGTTCAATGTTCCTAAATCTTGACTGATTTTTGTCTACTAGTTCTCTCAGTTACTGAGAGAAGGGTGTTAAAGCCACCAATTGTGATTGTTATTAAGTACAAATGCGTTTAGAATCACTATACCTCCCAGATGAAGCATTATGAAATGTTTCCCTTTACCTATCATAATCTTTTGTTTTGAAGTCAAATTTATATGATAGCAATACAGTCACTTCAGTTTTGTTATGGAATATCTTTGCATGGAATATCTTTTCCCATATTATTACTTTCAACCTCTCTGCATCTTCATATTTAAAATGCATCTTTGGGGCACCTCGGGTGGCTCCATTGGTTAAGCATCCAATTTGATTTCAGACTCAGACCCTGATCTCAGGATCACAAGATCAAGACTTGTGTCTAGTTCTGCACTAGGGTGGGGCCTGCTTAAGATTCTCTCTTTCTCCCTCTCCCACTGCCCCTCTCCCTTCATGTTCTCTTTCTTAAAATGAGTAAATGAATTAATAAATAAATAATAAATAAATAAAATGTATCTTTTGTAAATAACATTAGGGTCATAATTTTTTAATTCAGTCTGAGATTCTTTGTCTAAGATATTTCCCCCTGAGAGTAATGTGTTTCTTTACTTTGACTCATTTCTCAAAATTTTTTCTCTTCATTTTTGGTTTTCAGTAGTTTGACTAAAATAAGCCGAGGTAGGGTCTCCTTTTTTTATCTTCCCTGATTGGCATTCTCTGAGTTTCTTTTATTTGTGGTTTAATGTGTTTCATTTTTTAAAATATTGTTTAATATTATCTCCTCAAAGATTTATTCTTCCCTTTCCTCCGTGCCTCTTTTTTCTTTTCTTTTCTTGCTTTGCTTTGCTTTTCTGGGACTCTACATATTTGTTAGCTAATTTGACATTGCCCCACATGTCTTAAATACAGTTCTATTTTGTTCATTCTATTTTCCTCTCCTTTTTCAGTTTGAATAATTTCTATTTACTTTTATTCAAGTTCCCTGATTCTTCTGTTGAACTCAGACTTCTCTGAAGCTAATCCAGTAAAATTTTCATTTCAAATATTGTACTTTTTACTTACAGATTGTCCATTAGTTTCTTTTGTAAGGTGTCCATTTCACTACTGAGATTCCACATCTGATTACTTATTCTGACAATTTTTTCTATCAATTCTTTACCAACTTGTTAATTCTTTGAAAGTCTGCTAACTGTACCATTTGGTCATCTCTTGATCTGCTGCTTTTCTTTTCTTTTTCTTTCTCTCTTTTTTTTTTTTTTTTTGTAACCTAGTAATGTCAACCTTTTTATTTCTACTTTCTTCCTCTAGAAAACTGTTAAACTATCGGTTTTTTTTGTTCTGACAGGTAATTACATTACTGACAGATCACTTAATCCTGTGGATGTCTTTATCTTGCATTATATTTATATGTATATTGCATATACATATTCATTGTTTTGTTTTCTTTTTAAAGATTGTTAAATATCTCACAGAGTCAGAGTATATATTACATAGTTCTAGTCTAAAATTAATAATAAAATGAATACCTCAACACTTAACATGTATCCAACACATATCTTAAGAAGAAGATAATTACCTGTAGTTTAAAAATGTATTGGGTGCTTCCTCCTAGTCACAACCTCCAATTCCACCTCACTCTGAATTTGTGAAAATCATTGCCTTAAGTTTTACAATATATGTATGTAAGACCAAATCATATAATATTTAATTTTGACCACATTTTTATGTTTATATAAATGGATTCATAGTTTGAGTTATCTTCTATGATGTCCATTTTGCTTAACATTAAATTCTTGAGATTCATCAAATATGAAGCATAAAACTATTTTTCATTAATTTGTACTGATGTATAGTATTCTACATGTGACTATTGTACAGTATACTTATTCTTTGTATTGATGATACTGAACTGCTTTCAAGTTTTACAATGTTACCAAGTCAAACGCTCACTCTTCACAGATGACATGATACTTTACATGGAAAACCCAAAAGACTCCATCCCACGATTGCTAGAACTCATACAGGGATTTAGCAAAGTGGCAGGATATAAAATCAATGTACAGGAGTCAGTTGGATTTCTATACACTAACAATGAAGAGAAGAAAGAGAAATGAAGGAATTGATTCCATTTATAATTGTACCAAAAACCACAGGATACCTAGGAATAAACCTAAAAAAAGAAGTAAAGGATCTGTACTCTGAAAACTATAGAACGCTTATGAAAGAAATTGAGGAAGACACAAAGAAATGGAGAAACATTCCATGCTTATGAATTGGAAGAACAAATATTGCTAAAATGTCTAAGCTACCCAAAATGATCTACACACTCAATGCAATCCCCATCCAATTTTCCCAACACCATGTGTTGAAGAGACTGTCTTTTTCTATTGGATATTCTTTCCTGTTTTGTCAAGGATTAGTTGCCTATGCAGTTGAGGGTCCATTTCTGGGTTCTCTATTCTGTTCCATTGATCTCTGTGTCTGTTTTTGTGCCAGTACCATACTGTCTTGATGATTGCAGCTTTGTAATACAGCTTGAAGTCCAAAATAGTGAAGGCTTCCACTCTGGTTTTCTTTTTCAACATTCCTTTGGCTATTTGGGGTCTTTTGTGGTCCCATACAAATTTTAGGATTATTTGATCCAGGTCTGTGAAAAATGTCATTGGTATTTTGGTAGGGATTGCATTATATCCTTCTCACTTTGATGAATCCCTGTATGAGTTCTAGCAATTTTTGGGTGGAATCCCTGGGTTTTAAGCATAGAGTATCATGTCATCTGCAAAGAGTCAGAGTTTGACGTCCTTTTTGCAGATTTGGATGCCTTTATTTCTTCCTGTTGTCTGAGTGCTCACGCCAGGACTTCCAGTACTATGTTGAACAACAGTGGTGAGAGTGGACATCCCTGTCTTGTTCCTGACCTTAGGAAAAAGCTCTTGGTTTTTCTCATTGAGAATGATATTTGCTGTTGGTTTTTTGTAGATGGCTTTTATGATATTGAGGTATGTTCCCTCTATCCCTATACCGCAGAGAGTTTTTATCAAGAAAGGATGCTGTACTTTGTCAAATGGTTTTTCTGCAACTTTTGAGAGGATCATGAGGTTCTTGTCCTTTCTTTTATTACTGTCATCTATCATGTTGATTGATTTGCAAATGTTGAACCACGCTCGCAGCCGAGGGATAAATCCCATTTCGTTGTGATGAATAACCCTTTTAATGTACTTTTGGATCCCATCGGCTGGTATCTTGATGAGAATTTCTGCATCCGTGTTCAATAGGGATATTGGTCTATAATTCTCCTTTTTGGTGGGGTCTTTGGTTTGGGGATGAAGGTAATGCTGACTTTAGAAAATGAGTTTGGAAGTTTCTTCTTTTTCTAGTTTTTGCAACATCTTCAGAAGGATAGGTATTAGTTCTTCTTTAAATGTTCGGTAGAGGGGCGCCTCGGTGGCTCAGTGGGTTAAAGCCTCTGTCTTCAGCTCAGGTCATGATCTCGGGGTCCTGGGATCAAGCCCCACATCACGCAGTCTGCTCAGCAGGGAGCCTGCTTCCCCCTCTCTCTCTGCCTGCTTCTATGCCTACTTGTGATATCTCTCTTGGTCAAATAAATAAATAAAGTCTTTTTTTCCCCAAATACTTTTACTTTATTTTTTCAGTGTTACAAGATTCATTGTTCATCGACCACACCCCGTGCTCCATGCACTACGTGCTCCCCTCAATACACACCACCAGGCTTGCCCAACCACCCACACATTCCCTTCCAAAATCTTCAGTTAGTAGCCCAGACTCCACAGCCTCTCATGGTTCATCTCCCCCACCAACTTCCCCCAGTTCACCCTTCCTTTCCGTCTCAGACTGTCCTCCATGTTTTTTCTTATGCTCCACACGTGAGACCATATGATAGTTGACTCTCTCTGCTTGACTTATTTCACTCAGCATAATCTCTTCCAGTCCTATCCATGTTGATACAAAAGTTGGGTATTCATCCTTTCTGATGGAGATTTAATATTCCATTGTATATATGGACCGTATCTTTATCCATTGGTCTGTTGAAGGGCATCTAGGCTCTTTCCACAGTTTGGCGATTGTGGCCATTGCTGCTATGAACATTGGGGTACATGTGGCCCTTCTTTGCACTGCAGCTGCATCGTTGGGGTAAATACCCAATAGTGCAATTGCAGGGTCATAGGGTAGGTCTATTTTTAATTTCTGGAGGAATCTCCATGCTGTTTTCCAAAGTGGCTGCACCGACTTGCATTCCCACCACATCCTCTCCAACATTTGTAAAGCAAATATCTTCTCCCGTTCCGTGGGATGCCTGTTTGTTTTGTTGACTGTTTCCTTTGCTGTGCAGAAGCTTTTTATCTTGATGAAGTCCCAAAAGTTCATTTTCACTTTTGTTTCCTTTGCCTTCGGAGACATGTCCTGAAAAAATTTGCTGTGGCTGATGTCGAAGAGGTTAGTGCCTATATTCTCCTCTAGGATTTTGATAGATTCCTGCCTCACGTTGAGGTCTTTTATCAATTTCGAGTTGATCTTTGTGTATGGTGTAAGAGAATGGTCAAGTTTCATTCTTCTACATATAGTTGTCCAATTCTTAGTTTCATTGATCTATTTTACTGTTTTTTTTTTAATTTCTATATCATTGATTCCTGCTCTAATCTTTTTTTAAAAGATTTTATTTATTTATTCATTTGAGAGAGAAAAAGAGAAAGCGAGAGAACACGAGCAGGGGAGGGGCAGAGGGAGAGAGAGAGAAGCAGACTCCCCACTGAGCAGGGAGCCTGATGTGGGGCTCAATCCAAGGACCCTGAGATCGTGACCTGAGCTGAAGGCAGATGCTTAACTGACTGAGCCACCCTGGCACCCACATTTGTGCTCTAATCTTTATTATTTCTCTTTTCCTGCTCGATTTAGGCTTTATTTCCAGCTCCTTTAGGTGTAAGGTTAGCTTGTGTATTTGAGACTTTTCTTGTTTCTTGAGAAAGGCCTGTATTGCTGTATACTTCCCTCTTAGGACCACCTTTCCTGCATCCCAAAGGTTCCGAATTGTCATGTTTTCATCATCATTTGTTTCCATGTGTTTAAGTCTTCTTTAATTTCCTGTTTGACCCATTCATTCTTCAGTAGGATGCTCTTTAACCTCCATGTATTGTGTTTCTTCTAAGTTGTCTCTTGTGATTGCGTTCAAGTTTTAAGGCATTGTGGTCTGAAATATGCATGGTATAACGTCAATCTTTTTGTACCATTTGAGACGTGATTTGTGACCCAGTATGTGAATCATTCCGGAGAATGTTCCGTGCGCTCTTGAGAAGAATGTGTATTCTGTTGCTTTAGGATGAAATGTTCTGAGTATATCTGTGAAGTCTATCTGGTCCAGTATGTCATCCAAAGCTCTTGTTTCCTTGTTGATCTTCTGCTTAGATGATCTGTCCATTGCTATGAGCAGGCTGTTAAAATCCACTACTATCATTGTACTATTATCAATGTGTTTCTTTAATTTTGTTAGTATTGGTTTATATAGTTGGCTGCTCCCAAGTTAGGGGCATAAATATTTACAATTGTTAGATCTTCTTGTTGGATAGGCCCTTTTATTATGATATAGTGTCCTTCTTCATCTCTTATTACAGTCTTTGATTTAAAATCTAGTTTGTCCGATGTAAGGATTACTACTCCAGCTTTCTTTTGATGTCCATTAGCATGATAAGTGGTTCTCCACCCCCTCGCTTTCACTCTGGAGGTGTCTTTGGGTCTAAAACAAATCTCTTGTAGACAACGCATCAGTGGATCTTGTTTGTTTGTTTGTTTGTTTGTTTGTTTTTTAATCCAATCTGATACCCTGTGTCTTTTGATTGGAGCATTTAGTCCATTTACATTTCAATTTAATGCCATTGCTTTACCTGTAAAGTTGCTGTTTCTGTAAATTGTCTCTGTTCCTTTCTGGTCTTTGTTACTTTGGGGCTCTCTGTTCACTCAAAGGAGCCCCTTTAATATTTCTTGCAGGGGCTGGTTTAGTGTACACAAATTCCTTTAGCTTTTGCTTGTCCTGGAAGCTCTTTCTCTCTCCTTCTATTCTGAATGACAACCTTGCTGAATAAAGTATTCTTGGCTGAATATTTTTCCCATTTAGCACATTGAATATACCATGCCAGTCTTTCCTGGCCTGCCAGGCCTCTGTGGACAGGTCTGCTGCCAGTCTTATGTGTCTACCCCTGTAGGTTAAGGACCTCCTGTCCTGAGCTACTTTCAGGATTTTCTCTTTATCTCTGAAATTTGCAAACTTCACTTTAATATGTTAAGGTGTTGGCCTATTTTTATTGATGTTGGGGGAGTTCTCTGTGCCTCCTGGACTTGAATGCCTGTTTCTTTCCCAGATTAGGGAAGTTCTCAGCTATCTATAATTTGTTCAAATAAACCTTCTGCCCCCGTCTCTCACCCTTTATCTTTTGGGACCCCTCCTCTATTATTTGAATATTATTTTGCTTTATGGTATCATTGATTTCTCAAACTCTCCCTTCATCTTCCAGTAGTTGTTTTTCTCTCTTTTTCTCAGCTTCCTTGTTTTCCATCATTTTGTCTTCTATATCCCTGACTCTGTCTTCTGCCTCGCTTATCCCAGCAGTTAGAGCCTCCATTTTTGACATCATCTCTGTAATAGCATTTTTAATTTCAGCCTGATTAGATTTTAGTTCTTTTATTTCTAGAGTAAGGAATTCTCTAGTGTCTTCTGTGCTTTTTTCAAGCCCAGCTAGTATCTTTATAATAATTGTTTTGAATTCTTGCTCTGACACCTTACTTATATCAATATTGATTAAATCTCTGGCAGTGAGTACTTCCTCTTGTTCTTTTTTTTGGGGTGAGTTTCTCCATCTCGTTGTTATGTCCAGAAAAGAATGGAAGAAAGAGAGAAAAGACAAAAGTAACGACAACAACAACAATGAAAACAACAGAAAAACACATGCAAAACAAACCAGAAGAAAACAGAAACAAAACAAAATAAGAACAAACCAAACAAGAGGTCAGACAGAACAAAACAATAAACTAGATCAAACCTGGGTGTATTTGAGTTTGTTTGTTAAAAGAAACTAGATCCCAAAATAGGAAAGAAAGGAAAACTTTATATATATACATATATACATATATACACACACACACACATATATATATACACAAAAATATATATATATAAAAAATATATATATACAAAAATGCAATAAAATACAATTAATGGAAACCAAAAATAAAAAAATGTAATTATATAATGTATATATAAACATAAAAACTTATAAATTAAAAAATACAAGAAAATAGCTGGAAAAAATAAAACTAAAACATTGAAGTATTTTTTTAAAAAAAGGATCGGTAAACTTGGTGCTAGCGAGTTGTTCCTGCTGGTCTTCTGGGGGAGGGGCCTGTTGCACTGATTCTCAGGTGTCCTTGCCCTGGTGGAATTGCACCTCCCTTGCCAGGGGCCCAGGCTCAGTGTAAGTGTCTTCAGAGTGCATTATGTGGTGCTGTTTTGCTCCCTGAATGTTTTCAGCACCAATGTGGGGGGGATGAAAATGGCAGCTCCCCTATCTCTAGCTCTGGAGCTGAAAGTTCAAGCATACACATGTGCACACACCCCAATCTTCAGTGAGCTCTCACAGAAAAGCAGTCAATCACTCTTGTCTCCCTGGTTTCTGACAACTCTGTGTTCACCCAGACTGTGACTAAATGTTTTATGTCAGGCATGTGACAGAGTTTTGAGTCTCCAGACTTTACGGACTCTTGTGGCACAGACCCACACCGTTCCTCTTGGGGAATTGAAGGAGGGGTCTTGCTTTGCTTCTGCCTTTTGCTAGGCTCCTGCCAAGAGAGTGGTCATGTGGCTGTGCAGTGGTTCAAGGTTTATGTCAACATCAAGCATAAAGCCAGTGCCAAGACTTGCTGTTTTCAGCCAACTTCACTCTCTGATGCCTGGATACTCTGCCACACTCAAGTACCCCCATTCTTCTTGTAACCCTGGGGATCCTGAGATCATGCTGTCCCACCTGGGATTGTGCCCCGCTTTGCCACCTGAACACCTGTAAGCCAGGGATGTCCCCCACTGTAGCAGACTTCTAAATGTTCTGATTTTGCACTCCACTGTTTGCAGTAGTATCCTTAAGCAAGCTCCCTGCCCTCTGCATTTATCTTCTGATATATCATCCTGGATTCACTTCGCTACACCTCCTACCTTCCAAAAAGTGGTCACTTTTCTATTTGTAGAATTGTAGCAGTTCTTTCCTCAGATCTCCCATTGAGTTTGCAGGTGTTCAGAATGATTCGATAACCATCTAGCTGGATTCCAGGGACCAGAAGAAATTAGGGTCCCCTTCTCCTCTGCCATCTTAAGTCCCTTCTCGTTGTAATTTTAATTTATATTTTCCTGATGAAAACTAAAGTTAAGCACATTTTTATATATTTATTAGATATCTAGGTATCCTCTTTTGTGATTTGTTTCTTCTTCACTTTTGCTCATTCCATTGTTGAGTTGTCTTTTTCTTCTTGATTTGTCAGAATTTTTCAACATAGGTTAACATAAATAAGCAATGTCATATTTTTATTCCATGTCTGACAATATTAATGTCTGATATCTTTATGGAACTAATTCTTCTGTTTCTGGTTTCTGCTGGCTCATACTCATTTTATCTTGTATCTTTCTGTGTCTTGTGTTTTTTACTGTGTCATGTTTAATTTACTAGGAGCTTCACCATATGGGAATGTTTTGAGACCTATGTTGAATTCAGCTCCTCTGGAAAGAATGTATACTTAGTCTTTCCAGTCCCCTGGCATACTACTAACATGTAATCACTTTCAATTTTTCAATCACATTGATAGCATGCATTCAGATCACAAACTCACATGCATTCTAGCTGGTACTTATAAATTCTGAAAGGATTTTTTTCTTGATAACTATTACTAATTTTCAATAAACAATTTTATCCTTTTTTGCAGGATGGGGTATTTATCATCCACCCTTACACTGAAAGAGTAGCTCTTTGGAATCTGTGACAATTAGTTTGATGTATTTACTTGGCCCGGCTATAGTACCCACTTATTTAATCATACACTAAATTTTGTTGCTGTAAAAGCATTTTGTAGTAAGGCCATCATCTGCAATCTGTTGACTTTAGGTACAGGAGATGACCCTCAGTAATGTGGGCAGGGCTTCTTGTGGAGGAAAATTTTTTTCCTCACCCTTCAAGATTCTTGCAGCTAGTCTAAGACTTAAGTGGACATGAGATAATTAACAGGAGAAAACAACAACATATTTAATTACATGCACATGGAGACCTACTATAAAAATTGAGACCCAAAGATGCCACTAGATATTCAAGTTGAGTAAAGCACAAAGTTAGAATTGGAGCCTCAGGTTCAAAAAAGAAGTTTTGGCTATAAATATAAATCCAAGAGGTAAAGTGATGGATTAAAAAAAGGGATCCCTAAAGAGCTCAGTAGGGGACCAAAGGAAAGAGTAAAAAGTTGGACCCTAGTGGAAGAGTGGACTCATCATCCCAGAGGCTGATGCAAAACAACCTTGGGAATAGGGTTGCAGGCACATTTGCAAGGTCTCAGCAAGGATGAGAGTAAAAGGGTGGGAAGGGAAGCCTGGGAAAGAAAGTGTAACATGAGGTTGTTTGTGAGGGCACAGGGAACAGGAGCTGACCAAACAAGCAGGAGACTTGTTCCAGGACAGCACTGGGAACTGTCAGGATAGTGGGTGGGTCTCCTCTCTGACCTCAGTCTCAGGACAGGCCACCTTGCCACTCATCATCCTCATGTGCCAAGAACAGTTTGGTGGTCACAGGTACAGGATCCCAACATCCTACACATTCCTGCAGCAAGTGCCCCAGCAGGTCTGCATGCATCTCCAGCCATTCTCCCCCATGCTTTGGATTGCTGCTGGCCTGAAGGTGTTCCAACTCCACACCCACCACAGCTTGCCCCGCCTCCACCCTGGCCAGGGAGCCAGACTACCTGCACCACCTCCTGGCGAAAGTACATCAAGACTCTAGCACCCTTCTGCCGCTGTTCCCTCAACTACCTTCCACCCCAACCATTGTAGGAGACAGCCCACATTGGGAGCCCTATACCTGGAAAATGCCCAGGTCACCTGATTCAACTTCATTGCTGCAGACAAGACACCAAGGGTATTCGTTCATTCCACAAACATGTGTTGGGCTGCCATTATGTGCTGCTATACCTGACTCTATCTCAAGAGCTAGGGATACACTAGGGACATCTCTGTCATCATATAGCTAACATCTAGTAAGAAGACAGATATAAAATGAATAACAGCAGAATTAAAGTTATGGTTCCAAATCATGCACTTTTGGAAAGGGACATGTTTCCGAATGAGTACGTGGTTGATGGATAGTGGGGGGAGTGTTCTCTGAAGACATGACATTTATTTTATTTTTATTAAATTATTTATTTAAATTCAATTTAGTTAATATATAGTGTAAGTTCCAGGGGTAGAATTTAGTGATTCATTAATTGCATATAACACCCAGTGTTCATTACATCAAGTGCCCTCCTTAATGCCCATCACCCAAATACCCCTTTCCCTATCCACCTCCCCTCCAGCAATCCTAGTTTGCTTCCTAGAATTCAGCATCTCCTATGGCTAACTTTCCTCTTTATTTTCATATTATTTTATTTTTCCTTCCCTTCCCTATGTTCACCTGTTTTGTTTCTTAAATTCCACATACAAGTGAATGAAAACATGACATTTAGACCCAGAATTGAAGAATGCGTAGAAATCGATCAGGCAAAGAAATGGAGGGGGTTTCGGACAACATTCCAGACAGAGAGGGTGCTGAGGTCCACAGACCATGACCCTGTCTCAACTCATGTCTCTTCCTTGGTGCTTTCCCCCTCCTCCCTTATTCCCACTTAACTCCAGATGAAAACCTTCCTGAGGGAAAGAGATATTGGTTGCTTTTTGTTTATTCCAGTGTAAAAACATATAGTATTTTTTATACTTCAGCCTATTTGTAATATTGCAAGTTCTTCCTCTCTTTTCCCTTTAAATACCAACCCAGAGATTTTCATTATTACCTAAACTTGACAGAATAACAAACCAAAAGGGTTGAGCAAGCATCCTTAGCTTCACTGAGCTAGAATCCAAGCCAAAAATCTCTGTGATTTCTTTTTTTTTTAAATCTCTGTGATTTTAAGTAGCAGTATACATTTAATTTCTTCATACACCAGAAATCTACAGGTCAGGAAGTTCTATCCACCCTCCACAAGCCACACATCACTCAGAAAAGTCCTTCTATCTGTTATATTTGGCTTACTGTATACATACACTATTTCCCATGTGCCTGGATCCGTAACAAGCTAGTGTGCCCAAAGATATCTTGAATAGTTAAGGGGCCACATCCAGAGAAGTGGCCACTAGACCAGAAGATGCACACCCGAAATGTGAACCTCATGACATGTTTGTAAAAAGAACAAGAAGGGGGCGGGGTGCGCCTGAGTGGTACAGTCAAAGTGTCAGACTCTTCGTTTTGGATCAGGTTGTGACCTCAGGTTCATGAGATTAAGCCCCTTGTTGGGCTTGTACCCAGTGCAGAGTCTGTTTAAGATTCTCTCTCCCTCTATCCCTGCCCTCTCCCTTTCTCTCTCTCAAATAAATAAATAAATCTTTAAAAAAAAAAAACAAGAAGGGAGAATAATTAAGAATTGAACTAAATTTACTAAAAAGAAGAATAAAATTTCCATTTTGGGGGTACATAAGAATACTGATAATAAATGAAATGAAGACTGTGGGTTCTCCATAATGAAAATGGATAAGAATGAACTGTAGCATCACACTGCACACATATACACCACACACATATACACCACACACACATACCACACACACATATACACCACACACACATACCACACACATATATACACCATACACACCACACGCACACACATATACCACACACACTACATACACACACCACATACACATACCGCACACACATAACACACATCACACACACAACCCTACACTTACCACACACACCACAAATACCACACACCACACATACATATACCACACACATACCACCCATACCACACACACCGCACACATATACACTACACACACACGCACCACATACATACCACACACAAATACTACACATGCCACATGCACATACACACATACCACACATACACAACACACACATATACACCACACGCATATACTACACACACCCCACTCACACCACACACGAACACACACTTCAGCCACAATTTCTTTTTCCTTCCAGCACTCATAGAATTATAAGAAGTGAATGGTTGATAGCACTTGCCATTGCATTTGTGGTTTCTGCATCAAACAGCAGAGTTTTATGGCTTGTGGACGACTATCATCTTGGAGGTAG
Organism: Potos flavus; assembly: GCA_028534135.1. Classification (NCBI taxonomy): domain Eukaryota; kingdom Metazoa; phylum Chordata; class Mammalia; order Carnivora; family Procyonidae; genus Potos; species Potos flavus. The sequence continues at coordinate 71,159,748 of CM052900.1, read as the reverse complement.
ATTTCTGGAAAAACTGTACAAGACAATGGTGATGCAAGGAAAGGGGCCTCAATCTAGGTTCTTGACCACATCTTCTTAGTTATTTATCAAGGAAATGGGAGCACAGTTCCCTCCTTGCAGCTTCTTGCAAAGGTCAAATGGGGCAATCTATGTAGGAGTCCTGGGAGCTTGTTGCCCAATGTCTGTGGCTGTTTGGGAGGTGACTGTGAAAGGATATGAATAAAATACTGAGGATGAAGAAGGAGCTGTGGCTCATAGATGATGATGAAATCAAAATCCAAAAGATTTCAGCAGACTTTTAACTATGAGGAAATACTGTTATAATATGACACTAAATCAAGACAAACTGGATTCCCACACTTAGGTTGAAAAACAAGCCTGGTGAGGACACGATGGGGTAAGAGGTGGGGTAATAGCAGTTGTGATGGAAAGATCCACTGGACAGTGTGACCAGAACACAGTCTTGGAATGCATTGCTTATATTATTTTTTTATTGAAGTATAATTGGCATACAATGTTATATTAGTTCCATGTGTACAATATAGTGATTCAACCATTCTATACATTACTCAGTGCTCACCACAGTAAGTATAGTCACTATTCGTCACTGTATGTTACTACAGTATTAGTGACTATATTCCCTATGCTGTACTTCTCATCTTCATGACATTTATTTTGTAATTGGAAGTTTGTACCTCTTAATTCTTTTTATCTATTTCACCCACCCCACCCTGATCTCCCCTCTGGCAACCACCAGTTTGTTCTATGTATATTAGAGTCTGTTTTGTTTGTTTGTTTGTTTGTTTGTCATTACTATCATTATTATTACAGCATGAATTCAGAGCTATACCTTTATATAGGGTTTTGCAGGTATCACCTTATAAATTAAAGAATATTGTGGGATCAAGAAAGTAATTACTCCTGTTAACTTTGTCTGAGTCAAGGGACCCTGGGGTTTTTGTCCAGTTCTGGCCACCGATTGTAAAGGGAATGTGAACAACCTGGAGAACAGCCTAATATGCAGACAAAGAAACAGAAACTCAGTTCAGCACTGGCATGCACTAGCTATGTAACCTCAAGAAGGTTATGTAATCTCTCCAAGCCCAGCCTCAGTTTCCTCAGCTGTCAAAGAGCCCTACAGAGCTGTTTGAAGATTAAATGAAATCACGTATAGTGATTCCTTGCAGGAAGAAAAGACCACTGAATATTATTAGGCACTCTCCTATCTTAATTATTCATGCATGGGTGTTCACTCTGGGTCTGCAGTGATCCAGTTTGACCTCAGGTCAGTTTCTTCCTGATCCCTCCATCTACACACCCTGGGCTCCTTCTTCCTCCCCCACTCTTATATGATGAGCCAGTAGGAGGGACACCATCCAAGACAAACCAAATGAATTATACTTGCCACCTGCTCCAAGGCAAGTCAATAGCTAATCACAATACTACCAGTTTCCCTTTGAATTCTGCATGTCTAAAATGTTTGCTGAGTTGTCACTATGCACCAGGAGAAGATACAGACATGGATGGGGTAAACATGGTCCCCACTGTCATGGCACTTATATGGGTCAGTGGGTCAGTCAGACAATATAAAACATGTACACACATATGGACACACACAGAGAGAGAAACATGTTAAAAAAAATTAAAAATGAATAGAATGCTAAAGAAGAACCATATAGAAGAATCCTAATTTGGTGACCTCAAGAGACAGACTCTTAAAAGAAGGAAAATATGAGCTGAGCCTGGAGGATGAGTTAAGAAATTTCCCATCTCCCCTTCCATGCAGACAGCTGCATCATTCTTGGATACCAAAAGGCTGCTGGCCACCCTGAGAGGGAACCCCCAACCAACTCCCTAGGGGGAGTCACATTTTACTCCAGCCTCTGCAGAAAGTCCCCCAAGTTCCTGCCACACCTCCCAGGACCTACCACCCCACCTACCACTCTTCCCAGCTAATAACACCTTCCCCTCTCTCCCAGTCAGCATTTCTAATTAAGGCCTTGCCCTCAGTCAGCCCTACCAGGCAAAACCTGCTGGGCCAGAAACACACCTGTCCTGCTTCCGCTTCTGTGTGGCATTAAATTCTGGAAAATGTGTCCCTTACCCAGAGCCACCCCACCCTTGGCCTCCTGCTCCTCCTCCCACTCCCTGGCACCCTGGCAGCCCTGGAGCAGGGTGGAGCACATTGGTGGGGATCAACAGTGCTAAGGCACAGGCCCCTGTCTTCCATGCTGCCATTTTCTAGAGGCTGGGGAGAGCAAAAGAAGAAAGGCAAAATCAGATCAGACACAGAAGCAGAAGGGCGGACAGAGATAGAAAATGAGAAGCACTGAGGGGCAGAGAGGGAGGCAGCGTGAGAGAAAGAAAGAGAGATAGGCAGTGGTGAGAAGGAGACAGAGACAAAGAGATACTGAAGAAGAGAGAGAGAGAGAGAGAGAGAGAGAGAGAAACAACTGAAGTGGTGAAGAAAGAAGCCAAAGGGACAGAGGAAGAGCCTGGGAGCATAGGAGGAGGCTGGGCAAGTGGGGTTGGGATAGTCCCTGCCCATCCCCAGCCCTGGCTGCGCCCTTCACAGTAAGAAGGTCACAGAAGCATCCAAGTGTGTTGGGGGAACTTTGGTGGTAGAGCATGTTTTTCCCCAAATATCATTGATGGGGGGGGGGTTTGCACCAGAAGGTGGGAGCAATGGTTGGCCTGGAATGAAGGTGGAATTCACCTGTGAAAAATCCGATGTGCTACAACAGTGGGCAGTTTCAGGCAGTATGAAGACATGGGATTTTCCACTCTGACAAATATCTCAAGACCAGCTGAGGGAAGAGCAGCTGCTCTCCCAGGCTGGGAACGCTGCCTGTGCTCACCCAGCCCTGCCCAGGCATGGCTCTTGCCCTTCCACTGCACAGACACAAAGGCCTCCATGTGCCCCTGGAGATCCTGAGACCTGGCAGGTGTGTGCAGCCTGGGGAGTCCAGGTTGGGAGGGAAAAGTTCATGGGGGAGGCAGTGAGGAACCACCAAGAGGCTCAGGTGAAGTCCATGGGCACCTGGGGCAGGAAAATGTCATTTCTGGTCTGAAGAAACAAGAAGCCTTTTGGAAGAGCTAGCCTGGATAAGCGTCTTAAACCTGGTATAATTGCAGTAGTCAGGAGTGGGGCAGGGACAGTGGGCAAAGGCTCCAAGATGGAAAAGCCCAGCAGGCGAGCCCATACCTTGCCCACCTGGGCTCATTCAGTGAGAAAAGGTAACTTGGAGGGAGACTGTGGAAGGCCCTAACTGCCATGCTGAGTTGTTTACTTTACTCTATCCAAAAGGAGGGACCACAAAATGATTTTGACCAGACAGATGAGAAGAATGGTGCCATGCTCAGAATCCAAGTGTCCTTCCTTTCTTTGATTCACTGAGTGAATTTGAACAGGTCATCTGACCCCTTTGGGTTCAATTTTCTATAAAATGTAGGGCTTTAACCAGATAAGCGTTTTATTCTGGAACCAAAGAAAACTTCATTTGGTGTCTTTTTTTTTCCTCCCAGCTAACAGTTGTGGAAAACAACTGAAAAGATGAACCCTAGAACCTCTCTCACTCTGACAGTAAAGGGACCATGAGGGAGGTGTGTGTCCCTCCTTTACTATGGGCTACTTCAGACCTGCCAAGGCCTGTGTGCCACAAGCTTCAGGCCAGCCTGCTCTCCCAGGGAGTGCCAAACTCCCGGGGGCTCCAGGGCTGGTGCCTGTGAAGGCACATGTTTCCTGCTGCAAAAAGGACTAATAGATACTGAAAGAAAGAGAAAGTTCTCTCTAAAGTCGAGGTCTTCCAGCTGGACTGGGAATTAAATTTATATGAGCTAGATTAACAGAAGGAACCTGAAAGTTTTATTAAGTGCACACAGAGGCCTAGGAATAAAATTGAGAACTAAAGAAATGACCAAGGCTGGTAGTTTTTATACATTTTAGACAAAGAGACAATAAATTTGTCAGGCATTGACAGAACAAAGAAAACTTAACTTTGGGAGCTTGGGGTAGTAAATTAGTAAAAACTAACAAGATCTGTGTATACAGCCTTCTCTGTTCTAAATTCCCCACCTATGGTGATAAGTACATCTCTTTACCTTCTGCTGCAAAGAAGGTACCTTTCACAAGGAGATTTACTCCCTGCTTTCAGCAGGATTGAGGAGGGTCTGAGTGTCCTTCTAGCATGGCTATCTCTTACATAACTTTTACTTAAAAGCATGGGTATGCCAAAGTGGCACAAGCCTGCTCTTAATCTATGACAGCAAAACCACAGCAATAGCAACATGAAAAGCCATACTTCCAGGAACTTTAATGGAATCATTATCATATGCCAACCATGAGGTCTAAGACCTTACCACACTTCATTCACTTAATCTTCACAACAACCCTCTGAGGGGGTGAAGGGTAGTATGAACCCCAGTTCATGATTAAGGGGAGTTGGGAAGAATTTCTCTATACTGAGGACTCAGAAGAGACAATGGCTGCCTCAGAATTTGCTGTGAAAAAAAGCATTTGCCTGCTGAGTGCTCTGTTTTTACTTAGATTATATATGTGAAACCAATACAAGTTAATAATGTTGATTTGAGGAGGCCTCAATAAGTGCTGGTGGAGGTCAGGGCGTCTATAACCCTGTCCACAGCTGCCTGGGACAGGGGCTTGGGGAGGCCAACAAGACCCTGAGGCCTGGGGATCAGGTTTGAATCAAAGCGAAGAGAACCTTCCTCAGTCAAAGTAGGATTGTAAGAAAGGTCAAGAAATTTGAAGGACACAGTTTTTATTGTGATACTATTTCTCAGCATCTCACACCCACCTTGTCGGCTACTCCTTGTGTGAAGGGCTGGAAAACTCAACTTTGATGTTTTAAGAGATGGAGAAACATAAGGTTCCCCTGGGAAGTCTGTATCCAGTCCCCTCCCCTAAGGAAGGAGCCTCTGGTGGAGAGAGCTCAGGGGGTTCTCCAGGAGCCACCTCTTGCTGGCTCAGTAAATCAGAAAGGGGCACTGGGTCCCCTAGCCCACTTAACCCTCGAGATAAACCATTCCTTCCTCTGCTTACATGCCAGGTGGCCTGAGGACAAATAACAAAAGGACAATAAATCCAGTAAGATCACAGGGACAGTCTTTGAAAAGAAAAAGGGCTGTAAAAATGAGAGGATGTTAAAATCTGCCTTGTTGACGAGATGTAAAACACTCTAAGGGCAAAGACACAGTATAAATACCAAAGGTACAGAGAAGAGAAAAGTCCACATTTCTGGCTTCTTCTTTTTATCTCTCCCCTTCTTCCCCCTCTTGTTTCCAGATCAAGAGAAATAAGAGCCTGCTCATGTGCTTCCAGTGAACAGCAGCAGAATACTGCCTAGCCCATATAGAATATGTCCAGTGTCTGGCTTCCCTCTGGGTGGGAGGAGCCCAGGCCTGGACGACTGCAGAGTGCCAGATTCTGGGTCCTCATTGAACCCCACACCAGTGGGCACTACAGGCACAGGTGACTTGTGTGGACACAGCCCAGTCTCTGTCCTCGGGGAGCTCAGGGAGGACAGGACACAGGACCCTCGAGGCACAGCCACCATTATACATAAGCCACCAGAGCTGGCTCTGAGCCTCAGATGGGGAAGGGCAGGAACAGAGAGAAAGCTGGCAGGATGGAAGACTGCCCCAGAAGGCGTCCCCAGAGAAGGGGTGGTGGATTAGACTGAAAAGGGGAGCAGGGACTCAATCCACTCATTTGTTTATTCGTCCACCTCTCCAACAAACTTCTGTAGCACCCACTAGACTCCAGACACCACTGAGGAACTGAGGACATAGGGACAAAGAAAACTGGAAACCCTCACAATCCAGTGGAGGGAGGAAGCACACCTAAAATTGATGGAGCCCTGAAATAAGGGCCACATCCGCATGTGGACATGTCGGTGTGTGAGCAGAGAGGGGCTTCAGGCCTTGAACCTGGGTCCTGTGTGAGTCTTGGGCGCTGCCAGGCAGATGGCAGGGCTAAGGTACATGGGGCAGAGGGGCAACCAGAAAGGGAAAGAGAAGTCAAACAAGCATCAGTCCATCTTCCCTCCTGGCTTAGGAGCTGGGTGCTCGGGGGAGGGGAAGACGAAGAGAGAGGAAGGTGGGGCCTACTCAGAGGGCTGGGAATGTCCAGCTCGGGGCCCTCAGAATTGCTTGAAGGATGGTGGGGTGCTAGCAGTAGAGGATCATCCTAACCTGAGAGAGGAGGGACAGGATGGGGCTGACAGGGAGGGGACACCCAAATGTTGAGTCAGGATGGAGGGTGAGGACAGGGAAAGCCCAAAAGCCAGGCAGGCACAGGGAATAGTCTCAGAGGGAGCAGGGGCTCCCTCCGTGTTTGAAATGGGGCCAAGCCTTAATGATGTTGTACAAAGCTTGCCCAGGGGACAGGGTGTTGACAATATCACTGTGCCCCACCAGCAGGTAGTCGGGAATTAAATATTCCTTGTCCACTGCACACTGGATCAGGTTCTGGGCTGCCTCCAAGGCTGCGGCATCGGATAGGGTATCTGCAAAAACAGTTATCTATCTGTTACAGGTTTCCAGGGCACCCTACCCAGGGCAGGACCCACCCCTGAATCCCCCCAACCTCTCCCCTACCACCATGCTAATATATTCTGCTACTGCCTGCCACCCTATATACAGAAAACCTAGTCCGGCCTCAGATTCCTCAGCACCAAAGCTCTTCCTGAATGAAAAGAACAGCGTCTGGGATAAAGCATACAATTGTTTAGGGGATGTACAGAGCCTTTTTCCATTGCAAATATTTAACCTGGTAGTTCTCAACTGGGAGAATTTAGCCTCCCAGAGGATATTTGATACTGCCTAGAGACATTTTTGGTTGTCACACCTAGGCAAAATATGTTACAGGCATTCGGTGGCAGAAGCGAGGGATGCAGCCAAGGGTCCTACAATGCACAGGTCAGTTCTTCTACAAAGATTTACCTGATCCAAGATGTCAATAGTGTTGAGGCTGAGAAACCTTGCTTTGGCCACTAGGTGTGCTTCCTGTACCTTCACACACCCAGCCCCATCCCAGGCACCTTCCTAGGTATCCGTTGCCCCATCCAACATCCATTTTAGTATCAGCCTGAACCAGTCCCAGTGACATGGGCTCCTCTTCCCAGAGGTGCAGCAAAAGTTCCCTGAGTCTCAACAAACTCTAGTCAAGAGCTCTGAGCAATGACAATTTTCTGTGTACACTCTGGATGCAGAGACAAAGACAGCCAGGGCTGTGGCAAATAAGGTAAGGGTCCCCACATCGTTGCCATGGTAAAAACTTAGCAAAATATATGCACAAAGATCTTTTCCACTTGTCTTATATATGTTTTGATGTTAGAAGAGAAAGACATTTGGTTGGGTGTGAAAGAGATAGATTCAGGGTGGGCATTCTATCTGGGGGTAGGGGAGTTCACTCCTGCTCACAATCAGCTTAGTAAAATGACAAATCTGAAGCTGGATAAATTCAGCATATGCAGGCACTGACGTGATGCCTGAGTTTGATGCTGTTGTCTTCCATTTGAGACATTCACCCTCAAACACCATACAATGACTGCTACTGCCCAAAGCATGCACTTACCCAAGAAGGTGCCCATAAAGGCAATGCCCAGGGCAATGTCATTGTAGCCAGGAGCATGGGAGCCTTGGACATTCCAGTCCACTCCTTCATAAATAACCATCCTGCCCCACGAGGAAGCTAAAGGACCATCAGGGGAGATGGAAATCAGCATGAGAGACAGACAATTTGGGATTGTTTCATTTATTCATTCACTCATTCATTCAATCACTCATGCCTTTATTCAGCAGACACTGATTAGCTATTAAATTCTAAGCACTGAGTTACAAAAAAAACAGCAGGGGCATGTTGATAAACCAGCTTTCATCAGAGATGGGGAAGGGCAGGAAACCCTATTTATAGCCTTTACTGGTTTCTGTAAAAAACCAGCCAAAAAACCAGCCACTCCCACCATGGCTGACTTTCGGCCACTAATGATTTAAAAAATGTCCTGGCTCGCCAACAATCCACTCTTACGAACCTATCCAGCTCTGGCATACTGCTGCTGCCCCAAGGAGCTCACAGTCTAGGAGGAAAAAAGTGACAGATGTCATCCCTACAACCTGGCCTTCCCCATACCTTGCCAATGACACTGTTTCCCTAGAGGTAAGCTGTGGCTGCCCAGTACTAAGGTCAAAGTACAATTCTACAGCCCTTCTTTGCCTGATCCCTCTGCACCCATAAACATCCTCCCCCCTTCACTTCCATCGTACTCTACTCTCCCAGCTGTCTTTTGTGGCTGCCTCTCACTCTTCTGCACCTTGTCTCCCTGTGTCTTTTCCTTAAACGTGCAGTTTTTCAGGTCTTTCTGATACAAATTTAATATCAAACCCTGCTTTTAGTCCCTTGGCAAGACAGTCCAAACTCCCCAGTTTAAGTGACAAGATCTTTCATGAGATAGCCCTTGTTTGCCTCCTTACCTTTCACCATCCCTCTCTTTGTCATCTATTTTTATTATGATAAACTTCTCTTGGTTTCTCAAAGACACCATTCTCAGACTGGCATTTAGGGCTTTCCACAGAGGTCCTTTTTCTCTGCCTGAAACACTCTTCCCACTACTCTGACAAGATCACTCATTTCTTAGGTCAGCTGATAGTCACCTCTCAAGTAGTACTTCCTTCACACCCAATCCCCCAGCAGGCTAGCATGTTAAAAATGTCTCCTGCTTACATCTTTGCACCCTCTATCATAACACTTAATGTATTCTGTTAAGATTTATTTATTTATCTTTCTCATTTAGCAGAGTATTAGCTCCATCAAGGCAAGAACCATATTTGTGCTACATCTGATAACATCCCCAGACCATAACCTCATGCCACAGGTTAGGCACTCAACTGTATTCTCAGTGAGTTAATTTATAGCAAGTGGGTGTTTACTCCTGACTACAGGTCATTTCACAGTGAGCAGGGTCATAAAAGTTATGGTACAAGGGACATAATAAAAGGTCAAAACCAAGGGACAGGAAACTGGCCTCTGAAACCTGAATGGGAAAAGGAAAAAGTCCCCTCTCAGCACCCATCATTTTCCAGTTTAGATTCAAACCATAGTCAACTTTCAGGTATCCATTCTAATCAAGAAGAGCAACTCTGTGAGTAAACCTGCATAGAAGGATCTAGCAGAGCACCTGGCAAGTCTTAACAGATGAAAGGTATTGGAGGAAGTTTTCTCTTATCTCGAAAGGGTTGCAAGTAAAACAGGATGGAGAAAGGAGAGGCTATCAGCCCAGAATCACATGGTAATTGTGATTCCATGGTAACTACAATTGATAAATCCAAGCCAATTTGATTTGGTAATCCAATGGTAATTGGTAAATCCAGCCAAGGCAGGGCCACTGCACGCAACTATTTGTTTGTACCCTGCACAGAGTGCCTGGTCAGGAGGCAAAGAAGGTCTAAAATCCAACTCCCCTAGCTAAGCCATGAAGTCCCTAGAGGAAGGGTTCCTTGATTAATGTGTACTATCTGGATTAGTGGTGGCCCATCCTGAAACTTAACATTCGGTAGAATTGTTTCTGATTGGGTATGAGATGGTGTCTAACCTCGTACATTTTATCTGTGAGATTGGAGAGTATCCTGCAAGAAGTGTTTATTCTCCCGTTAGGTCAGTGTGCTCTTTATTAAAAAATTACAGATCTTGGCATTAGAGCAATCAGAGGATATTATCTGGTGTCTCCCCCTGCCTTCAGACAGGAAAGATATTCTCTACAGGCTTCACAATCTTGCATGCATACAACTTCCTCTAATATCTTTCCAGCAGTCTTGGCCTCCATCATGTCAATACACGATCTTTATTAAGGACACATTCTGAGTACATGCCCAAGGAGAATGACTACCCCTTTAACTATATCCTAAGTAAGACTAACCCAGAGTTGCATGAAAAAATCAATGTGGTTATACATAGAGCACCTTTCATATGGTGGACATTCAGTAAACATTATTTTCCTTTCTCTCCCATTCGAAGTTTCAGAGTCTGTCCTCAGGTAAAAGAAGCCCACGTGTCTTCAGGTCCACTTACTTATACCCAATGTCACATGAGTTCAACCTGTCTATGAAGAGGGACTGGATATCTTTGACCAGCGGGAAGCACTCATCAGACATGATGCAGGTTCTCCCAGCAGTGTGGATGATGACGACATACTTAGCTGGGAGGTTCATCTTGGGGCAATGGGTCTCCCTGGCCTCCCACGCAGACCGTGGGATAATGTTGGAGCAAGCTGAGAAGGGGGGCAAAAAAAACATGGTTGTGTGGACTCATTGTGCCACCCATGTCAACCACCTCACTACTGAACATCCCCATCCTGACCTGACTCTGACTGTGGAACTCAAGAGAGCCCACATGGTAGGTGATTATATTCACGAGGCAAAAATCATAGAGCCATGGGATCTAACCCAAAACAAAACCTGGAGAAGAGTGGGAATGTCGATCCTAAGGAGACATGGATGTTCATTCCCAAGGGAAAAGGATACCTATCTATCTGCATGATTGTCTTGTGCATATGTCTGTGTATGTACCTGCACAACAGAGCCCTTTGTACAAATCAGTTGAATTATCAACTGAAAGCATGTCTTTGAGACTCACTTGTAATCCCTAAAACTCTCTGTCAATATAAGCAATTATTAATATTAGTAGATAGCACCAATCCAAAGACTGAGATGAGATTTACTCAGAGCCTTCATATAATAGAGATAATTATCTTTAAAACTTTACTAAGTCCAAGAAAAAGTTGAAAGTGGTTATTAACTATACTTTTTTTAAAGTAAACTCTACCCCCAATGTGGGGCTCAAATTTATGACCCCAAGATCAAGATTTACATGCTCTACCAACTGAGTCAGTCAGGTGCCCCTTAACTATACTGGTTTTGATGGTACTGTTTGTTAAACCCCAAATCTACTTTTTATCTAGTGTTTATTACCCGAATTACCCTAACAACTTCCTCTGATGTCAGTATAGGTGGTGATATAAGCACTTTAGTCTAGTTGTTCTGGTTCAGAAAGATGTGCATTTGTGCTTTTGTGCTTGTATGTGTTAGATGCCTATTCCTCTCCATGTTTTTTTTTTTCTTGCCTCCACAGCACTTTTCACCTTATAACATGCCCGATATTTGACTTGTTTATTTTTTTACTGTTTTTTTCTACCCTCTAGGATGAAACTTCATGAAGGCACCACTTGTGTATTTTGTTCCGTGATATATCCTCAGTGACTAGCAGGTTCTCAGTAAGTAATTGTTGACAGACTGAAAAAATGAGAGCACATATATTACACCAGGTGCATACTATGGCTCTATAATTCTAGGAATCTGAGGGATAAAGAGGTGACCTGGAGGGTCCCTCTCAAGCTGTGCCAGCCCCAAAGGTTCACAGATTTATGTGATCAGTTGCCTATCAGAAAGGATCCAATGAGAGCCTAACTGAAAAGGTCACTCCCAATGGCGTTTGGAAGTTAGTAGGGGGTAGGCCGGGTGGGTGGGTGGGTCTAGGAGGAGGCCCAGTAGGGTTGAAGGTCTTACCTTTCTTGGGACTTGCTTTTTGCAGAGGGAGTAGGCAGTTCTCACCTTTCACAAGAAGTGGCTGAACATACTTGGATGACAGGTGGCCCTTCTGGACAGCGTAGGAGATCAGGCCCTTCATCGCTGAATGGGCAGCCAAGCTAGGACTATGGCCTGAAAGAGAGCCATCTGTGGCAACCTGGGTCTGGCCTGAGTTTCAGGGGGCTGTGGGGGAAGGACTAGATTCCCTGCCAGCCCTTACACTGCTGTTGGAGGGAAATGGCTCATCCCCCAGGTTGGAAAGCCTGAAAGTCTAGGATCCACCTGGCCCAGGATGAAGACCTTTCCTAATAATCTGCCAAAACTTCATTCATTGCTCTTTCTCTGTAGAAGAGCTAGAATGCAGCCCCATGCTCAGGAATGCCCAGCTAGCTGGGTCAGGGTTTCCCATTGGCAGGGGCTCTTCCAGGCACGTGCCAGCCTCTTTACCTGCATTAACTTCCTTAATCCTCACCACAAACCTCTGAGGTAGATGCTGTTATTAGCACCATTATTCACAGAAAGGAACTTGAGGCTTCAAGAAGTAATATGCTCAAGATCCTAAGGCTAACAGAGTGACACCCAGGTAACGATGAGTGATAACAAAAACAAAGCTGAACACAGCGTCCTCTGGTGTGCTGGAAACCACTCTGGAATTGGAAATGGAAGGTGTGAGCTTGCCTTCTGATTCTTCTTGGGTCACTTCCTCTCTGGAATTCAGGCTGTACTTTGTGTAACAGCAGATCAGGAAACTTGTCTGGATTTTCTCAGAGTATTGGGAGGGGACAATAAGAAACTAGATGTGCAAGAGCTTTAAGAGTCAAGGGTGCACAAACTCAGTGGAATGTTCCTGGGGCATGTATGCTAGGATGCTGGGAGAGCTGGCAGGACGGACAGCAATAAGACCAGAAGAAAATGGAAGGGACTCAGGAATTGGAGGCTTCAGAGTTGTTTTAAAAATTGTACAGATATGTCATTTGCGAATATCTTCTCCCATTCTGTTGGTTGTCTTTTGGTTTTGTTGACTGTTTCCTTTGCTGTGCAAAAGCTTTTGATCTAATGAAGTCCCAATAGTTCATTTTGCCCTTGTCAAATGATATATCAGATAAAGGGCTAGTATCCGAAATCTATAAAGAACTTCTCAAACTCAACACCCAAAGAACAAATAATCATGTCAAGAAATGGGCAGAAGATATGAACAGACATTTCTGCAAAGAGGACATTCAAATGGCCAACAGACACATGAAAAAGTGCTCAACATCACTCAGCATCAGAGAAATACAAATCAAAACCACA
>CM052900.1:71128965-71146357 GCA_028534135.1 Potos flavus | reverse complement strand
TAGATGTCCATCAACAGATGAATGGATAAAGAAGATGTGGTATATATATACAATGGAATACTATGCAACCATCAAGAGAAATGAAATCTTGCCATTTGCAACGACGTGGATGGAACTAGAGGGTATTATGCTAAGCGAAATAAGTCAATCAGAGAAAGACAATTATCATATGATCTCTCTGATATGAAGAATTCGAGAGGCAGGGTGGGGGGTTGTGGGGGGCGGGGGAGGGAGATGAAACAAGATGGGATCAGGAAGGAGACAAACCATAAGAGACTCCTAAATTCACGAAAAGAACAGGGTGGCTGGGGAGTAGGGGCGGATAGGGATAGGGTGGCTGGGTTATGGACGTTGGGGAGGGTATGTGCTATGGTAAGTGCTGTGAAATGCGTAAGCCTGATGATTCACAGACATGTACCCTGGGGCAAATAATACATTATGTGTTAATAAAAAAATAAATAAATAAAAAATAAAAATAAAATAATAAAATAAATAAAATTAAAAAAAGAAATAAATAAATAAGAAAAAAATAAAAAATAAAAATTGTACAGAAATCTTGAGGTAAGAGAGATGGGAGGAGGAGGTGCCTGGTAAGAAACAAGAAGTAGAGTCTGGTGCTGCAGAAGGGTCAGAGCCAGAGAGGAAGATGTGACAGTCACCGACAGAAGAGAGCAGAAACCCACATCCTTCCATGATAAGAATGGGAGGGTAACACGGCTGCAGAGGGAAGACTGGCCACCACCTCCACTGCAAGATATCCAGGGGAAGAGGAGACAGCTCAGAGACTGAGAAGGAAGCCAGAGCAGGAAGAGGAGAACCAATACCATTCATGTAAGCCAAGAGAGAGGGGAACTCCAGGAAAGTAGATCATTAGGGAAGTAGGAGAAGGTCAAGGAGGCAGTGTGGAAACAAAGAAGTAGGTAACTCTTTGGAGAAGGGTAGCTGAGATGACCGTTACCTACTTTGGTGCCAAAAAAAGCAAAGCCCAGGGAGATGTTGTTGTAGTCCTGGGTGTGCATGCCTTGGACATTCCAGCCAACACCTTCATATACCTTGCCATCATCCCCAACCGGGAAGCTATGGAGCAGGAGATATAGGCTGAGTGGCTGGCACTGTGGCACATCCCAACAAGAGGAATATCAGTTTCCAAAAGGAGAAGGGCTCAAGCTGTGTTCACTACAGGGAATTTGCATGGACTTGGCCCAGACAGTGGATAGAACAAGTCAATTATATTCCCTTAGAATTCAGAACCCACCCCACATTCCCTACCTCCCTCCTTTGTTCAGATGCCCAGGTTTTATGTAAATCATCCTACACACTCAGAAGGAGGAGAGGTACTGGTGCCACCACAGTAGCTAACACAGACCCAATTACACTGTGAGATTCTTCTCAGCTTCCACATTGCCTCAAACACGGCTCTCCTCCTTCCTCCAAAATGCATGCTACCTGTGTCATCTCCATGTGGGCTGTTCATGGGATTTCATGTGATTTCTCCCTCCCAGGGAGGGATTTCTCAGGAAGTAGCTCCTCAGATAAGGACATGGATGCAGGCAGTTTTTTTGAGAAGGGATCCCAGAAGCCAGTATGAGGGAGCAAGGAGAGTGAGTCAGAAGCAAGAAATCCGATAAAGCATGCACAATTGGGCTGGCTTCACAATGGCTACCTGGGGCTCAGAACCATTCCCCTTATTGCCTGCCACCAGACAGGTAAACTTCCAAGGAACTGAGTACATGCACCTCAAGATTGTCCCTGAGAAGGACCGAGGGCTGAGGAAGCTATTTACAACTCTTGACCCCCAGGGCGGCATTAATTCCCTTTCACTATCACGAGTGGTAAAAGTCTGAAGCAGAAAAACAGAGAGATGCAGAAGGTACTCAAAGTGGAAGGCAATCACCATGTATAGGGACTGCCTACAACTAAGTAAGGTCAGAGGTGGGCTGAGGACAGGTCCTAGTCACTAAGAGAGCCCACTAGAGTGACCACTAGAGTAAGAGATGCCTCAACAAGTAAGAGCCCCCTACATGCAGTGAAGTGGGACATGCAGTGGGCAAAGAGCCAGTTTTGAGCCAGTCTGGGCTCCACAACCTTATAGCTGCGTGACTATGAGAAAAATCAAACAACTTCCCTGCCTTGGTCCCCTCACTTGGAGCATGGAGATGGTAATGTATGCCTGACCAACCTCACACATTGTTGGTGGAACAAACGCACCCACACACTTGGTAGTCATTTGTAACTATGAGTGTGCTGCGTACCAATTTTGGAGGGAGATAGGAAGTATAGTTATTATTTAACTTTCCTTGCTTCCTTTTAGGAGATCTCATAGAAAATTCAAAAGGACTTAGAATTTTATAGGGTTTTTAATATTTTATTCACTATAAACCTGATATAACCTCAACCCAGGAAATGAGGAAAGAAGACATAAGTAAGGGTGGGAGAAGCACCCTAAGGAGCAGCATTGGTATATGGTCAATGCCCCACATGGCCCTTACTTGTAGGCCGCATCACACCAGCTGTTGTTGTGTATGTGATGGGCCCGTAGCTCCCACAGTCTCTGACTGCATGTAGTCTGGTTGTGACACTCCAGTCCAGGGACATGGTGCGTGACAAGGAAATCCATGGGCATGGTCAGTGGGGTGCTGCAGCCAACGGCTTCTGTCCCCCATTCCTTGTGAGAGATCACCGTGGGGACATCTGTGGGGTAACCATGAAGGTGAGGAGGATATCATCAGTGCATCCTGCCCCATTGCTGCCTCACTACTGCCCTGGGCCATGCGTGCCATTATGGGCTGCATCTGCCCCACAGGAGTGGAAGAGCCCTGGGAGGAGGCCTTCAGCAGGCAGACACAACATCTCCTCACCTCCTCATCTATTTCCCCGCCACTGTCCCCACTGCAGAGTATGCACCTGCCTAGAGAAGCTTAGATGCTCTGCTCTCCTATCCAGGGCACCCCACTGCATGGCACCCTTGTGTGTCTCCTTGCCAAACTATGGGCCTCCTGAGGGCCAGCCTCTGACCTGGCCTCTCAAGGTCCCCAGTACATGTCAGATGTTCCTTCCTTGGATGGGTAAACACCCTCATCCTGTTTCCCTGGGTAACTAGATTTCACTGAGTGACTACTATGTAAAAGGCCAGCGTAGACATTCACACATGTAATCTTATTTAATCCTTATGCTAACCCTGCCATGTAGTACTGTTAACCCCCATTCTTATAGAAGAGAACTGTAAAATTCAGGAATAATAGAACTAAGAAATCCAAACACACATGGATGGGTCTAGCGCAGAGAATTCCTTCCCAGTTGGGGATGTGGTGGGGTGAGAGAGGGTACAAGAGTCAGTCAGTGGTGTTCCCCAGCTCTAGGGTAGAAGAAACCTGATCTTAATGCTCCATGTGGTACATCCAGTCACTTCCAAGGGAGAGGGCTTCTCAACAAGAAACACACTCACACCCACACTCAGAAATACCTGTGGGTCCCGCGCTGTCCCAGCCCCACAGGTCAGGGTGCAGGTGGCTCTCCCATCATTGGCTGGCAGTTCCTCCCTTCAGACTTGGCCTCTGGCCCTGACCTCCTTCTCCAGCTGCCACCTCCCTGGCCTTCAGGTTCCCTCTCACCAAAGGAGAACTTGGGCTCTTTCTTCCAGAAAGAAGGGGATCCCTAATAGAAGGAGGAGAGGGAGCAGAGTTCTGAGGCTCCCACAGGCTCCATCCAGGGTACCAAGAGGAACTGAAGGAGACCAGACTCAAGCTGAAAGCAAGGCTTCACCCTATGAATAAGCAAAGGGAAACGGCATGATTGTCCAAGGCTCCCTGAGCAGCTTCCTCATTGCCAGTCCTTAGAAACCTGACCAACCCAACATCTGGGAACTTCCTGGCCTTGGAGACTGTAGGAGGAGAAAATCTTGCCACTCCAAGGTATGCTTCTTTGGCATATTGATTATGCCAAGCTGGTTATTTATTTAAGGAAATACACAGAGCCGTGAGAAATTCTGGACACCAACCTTTTGTAAGAGGCATTTACATAAATAAGGGAAATCTCCACTTGTGTGTCTCCTTTAGTACCAGGAAGAGGGGGCGACTGTCAAATCTCCAGAAGACGCAATCAGTGGGGAAAGCAATGACTTGAATCTACTTAAACTTTTCCCTTATTTGCTGTGCTTTTCCTGGTGACCTCCCACAATAACCTCCCTGCCACCAACAGTTTTTGTCTTTAGTTGAAAATGATATTCAAGGTGATGGCTTTGGCCATTTCAGTGAGTTACTCAGTTTTCCTGAGGCTCTGCAATGTATACAGGAGGTATATAATGTCTTAGGCATTGTTTGATTTTCTCCTGTTAATCTGCCTCACATCAATTTAATTTTTAATCCAGCTAAAGAATCTTGAAAGGTGGAGAAAAATTGTTTTCATCCCCAGCAAGACCAACCTGCTCCAGGAGTGTCAAGGCTGTAGATATAGGTCACTGACTAATACCCCACCCCTCTCCACCTCCTTCCAATGGGTTCACCTGCACAGGTAGGATGTGGGCAGAGAAATAGAAAGGTACATTCCAGGAGGCAGCACACAATGCCATCATCACTAGAAATTATTCTGGCCCATGCATCTACCACCCACACCAAGAATGCCCAGCCCCTCACCCACTCCCAGCTCAAGGCCCACTTACAGTTGTCACCTGACTGGTTCCATAGTCTGCAGCCTGGCCTCCTGGAAACCATGAGTCTTCACAAAATCTTCACAGAAGAAACTCCACATGATACTTCCCATGAGGGAAGTATCTACACAGGGACTTGCAGGGTTTTCACTTCCCAGGGAGTAGGGGACGGCCTCCTGAGACTACAGAGAGAACCCTTCTAAAGGAATGTCCCAAATCCAGACAAGTGCCTGAGTGGGACTGCAGTCTTACACTCAGGCCTGTGGGCCCCAGAAATGTCCCTTTGAGGGGGCCCCATGAATGTGCCAGTTAGAGAACCTGCTGAGGTAGAGAACCTGCTGTTCTCTACCACTTACTTGACCAGACCAGGGCTGGAGAGAAAGTCCTCAGGAACAGTGTGAAGGAGAGCAGAGAGGTTCTGAGCTCATCCGGGCTGTAGCCTGGGACCAACACTGTAGGGACCACATCAGTTTCCCGAACCTTGCTGACTTACTGTTTTTCCTTACCTTCACTGTCTTCTCACCCTTACTAGTAATAAAACTCTTACAAAGAGAAGGTCTGTGAACTCATCTCCAGGGCATCACATTCCACAGTTGAGGAGACTGGTTCATTTCAGCAGAGAGGCTTGGGGGGATGGGAACCCTGGGTGATGGCTGCCAAGAGGAAAGGAATCAGGTAGCACCCAGGCAGTGAATTCTTAGGCCAAGGGGCCCATTCTGGATCATCAGGAGGGAGGAAAGAATGTGGTGTGAACTGTCCCTCTCGGGTTCTGTGTACTTAGGACTAAAATGTTAAGTTTTGAATGACCCAGCCCTGGTTACCCTCCTCAGCCACACTCACCTCTCTTGGCCAAAGAGAGAAAAAAGGACTCGTTGATATGGTTTCGGATTCTACATTGCAACTAACCTTAAGAAACCTCCACTAACTGAATTTTAGTGCCTTAGCAAAGAATAATACCCACACTGATTTTTTAAAAGATTTATTTATTTATTTGAGAGAGAGAGAGAGAGAGAGAGAGCATGAGCACAGGGCAGAGGGCCAGAGGGAAAGGGAGAGAAAGTCTTAAGCAAACTCAGTGCTGAGCAACAGGGGGCTAGATCTCACCACCCTGAGATCACAACCTGAGGCAAGACCAAGAGGTGGATGCTTAACCAACTGTCACCTAAGTGACCCTCCACACTCAATTTTCTTTTCTTTTTCATTTTCTAAAAGACTTTATGTAGGTATGTATGAATTTAGAGTGTGAGTGGGGGGAGGAGCAGAAGTGGTGGGGGAGAGAGAATCTCAAGAAGACTCTGTACTGAACATGGAGCCCATGGCCGGGCTCAGTCTCACAAGTCTGAGTCCAAGACCTGAGCCAGAATTAGGAGTGGGACACTAAACCACTTGAGCCACCCAAGGGCCTACACTGATTTTTAAAGACTATTAATATATTCCTCACCTTTCCAACTACAAGTCTGTGTGAGGCTGAATTTTCTTTATATCTTCAACCAAAACAACCGGAAAACACATTGCATGCAGAGGTGGATATGAGAATCCATTGTCTTCTTTTGAGCCATGCATTTTTTTAAAACATTCATTTATTTATTTTTCAGAAACAAAGAGAGAGCGAGCACATTTGTGAGCAGGAGGAGGGGCATAGCGAAAGGGAGAGAGAATCTCAAGCAGACTGCCTGCTGAGCACAGAGCCTAACAAAGGGTTCAATTCCAGGACCTGAGCTGATATCAAGAGTTGGGCACTTAACCGAATGAGTCACCCAGGAGCCCTTTAAGCCATGCATTGAAGAGATGTACAAAATGTAAGAAATGATATCACTCCTCTCATTAGCTTTTTAAATTTTTATTTATTTATTTATATTTTTATTTAAATTCAATTCATCAAAATATAGTACATCATTAGTTTCAGATGTAGAGTTCAACAATTCATCCATTACATATAACACCCAGTGCTCGTCACATCACGTACCCTCCTTAATGCCCATCATCCAGTTACCCCATCCCCACAGCCACCTCCCCCCAGCAACTCTCAGATTGGTTCCTGTAGTTAAGACTCTCTCATGGTTTTTCTCCTTCTCTGATTTCTTCCCGTTCAGTTTTCCCTCCCTTCCCCTATGATCATCTGTGATGTGTATTATATTCTACATGAGTGAAACTATGATAATTGCCTTTCTCTGATTAACTTATTTTGCTCAGCCTAATACCCACCAGATCAATCTACATTGATGTAAATGGTAAGTATTCATCCTTTCTGATGCCTAAGTAATATTGCATTCTATATGTATATACCACATCTTCTTTATCCATTCATCTGTCAATGAACATCTTGACTTTTTCCACAGTTTGACTATTATGGGTATTGCTACTATAACATTGGGGTGCAGGTGTTCCTTCTTTTCACTACATCTGTATCTTTGGGATAAATACCTGGTTGTACAATTGCTGGGTCATAGGGGAGCTCTATTTTTAACTACTTGAGGAATCTCCATACTGTTTTCCAGCATGGCTGCACCATCTTGCATACCCACCAACAGTGGAAGAGAGTTCCCCTTTCTCTGCATCCTCGCCAACACCTGTCATTTCCTGAGTTGTTATTTTTAGCCATTCTGATTGGTGTAAGGTGATATCTCCTTGTGGTTTTGATTTGTATTTTCCTGATGCCAAACGATATGGAGCATTTTTTTCATGTTTCTTTCAGCCATCTGTATGTCTTCTTTAGAGAAGTGTCTATTCATGCCTTCTGCCCATTTCTTGACTGGATTATTTGTTTTTTGGGTATTGAGTTTGAGAAGTTCTTTATGGATCTTGGATACTGGCCCTTTATCTGTATGTCATTTGTAAGATGGTAACTAGACTTATCCTAAGATTCATTTTGTAATGTATAAAACTATCAAATCACTGGCACCTGGGTGGCTCAGTTGATTAAGTGTCTGCCTTCAGCTCAGGTCATGATCCCCAAGCCCGGGGATCTAGCCCAGGTTGAGCTCTCTGCTCAACCAGGAGCCTGCTTCTCCCTCTCTCTCTGCTCCTCCCTCTCCTCCTCCCCCCTCTCGTGCTGCCGCTTCCTGATGGCCCACGGGAGAAGAAAGAGGCACAAACAAGTCAGCTGCAAGAGAGATTGGGAGCAGGGGTCGGCAGTTGAGAAGACTGCTGCCCCAAACAACTCCTTAATCCCATATTTATTAGATACAAGATAACGATCAACAAAGAAGATTATACATTGTTTGCAGGTAAACAAGAAGGAATGTGAGTCATACGTTAATCACGAGTCTTATAGATTAAACTAGAAGAGAAAGGTGTGCCTGGCCAATCAGCATGGAATTCATTGTAGAGTAAGGGAACTTAGCACTTAAATGGATAACCCCATCAGCAAGCTCTCTTGGAGGCAGGGGAGATAGAAAAAGGGAAACAGGCTGCTCGGCTTCAAGAACGTATATCATCCCCTCCACCTGAGGCCTGCTGCGAGTACATGTTTTTCTTAAGGTTATCTTTAAGCATGCTTGCATGACCAGCACAACTCCTTATAGTTATATCTTCAGCAGTATATTATTCTGAGGGACGGTTACAGTGCTCTCCCTCTTGCTCACTCTCTCAAATAAAATCTTTAAAAAAACATTATCGAATTACTTTACAATTCTGTTTGTTCTCTATAATTAAGAGTCTCTTGTGGTTTGTCTCCCTCTCTCTTTTTCCCCCTTTCCCATATATGCATCTATTTTCTTTCTTAAATTCCACATATGAGTGAGAGCATGATATTTGTCCTTCTTTGACTGATTTACTTTACTTAGTATAATACGCTCTAGCTCCATCCACGTTGTTGCAAATGGTAAGATTTAATTCATTCTGATGGCTAAATACTATTCCAGTGTGCGTGTGTGTGTGTGTGTGTGTGTGTGTGTGTGTGTATCTTTCTTTATCCAGGTATCAGTCAATGGACATTTGGGCTTTCTCCATAGTATGGCTATTGTTGATAATGCTGCTATAAACACTGGGGTGCATGTGCCCCTTCAAATCTGTATATTTGTATTCTTTGGGTAAATATCTAGTAGTGCAATTGCTGGATCCTAGGGTAGTTCTATTTTTAACTTTTTGAGGATCTTCCATAGTGTTTTCCAGAGTGACTACACCAGTTTGCACTCTCACCAACAGCGAAAGAGGGTTTCCCTTTCTCTGCAACTCACCAACATCTGTTGTTTCCTGTGTTGTAAGTTTTAGTCATTCTGACAGGTGTGAGGTGGTATCTCATCATGGTTTTGATCTGTATTTCTCTGATGATGAGTGATGTGGAGCATCTTTTCATCTGTCTGTTAGCCATCTGGGTGTCCTCTTGGAAAAGTGTCTATTCATGTTTTCTGCCCATTTCTTAACCAGAATTTTTGTTTTTTGAGTGTTAGATTTGATAAGTTCTTTATAGATTTTGGATACTAACCCTTTATCAGATATGTCCTTTGCAAATATCTTCTCCCACTCTGTAGGCAGCCTCTTAGCTTTGTTGATTTCTTCCTTCATTGTGCAGAAGATTTTATCTTGATGAAGTCCCAATAGTTCATTTATGCTTTTGTTTCCCTTGCTTCCAGTGACATATCTATTAAGAAGTTGCTGCAGCCGAGGTCAACACAGCAGGAGACTGTGTTCTCCTCTAGGATTTTGATGGTTTCCTGTCTCACACTTAGGTTCTTCATCCATTTTGATTTTATTTTTGAGTATGGTATAAGAAAGTGGCCCGGTTTCATTCTTCTGCATGTTGCTGTCCAGTTTTCCCAACACCATTTGTTGGAGAAAGTTTTTTCCATTGGATATTCTTTCCTGCTTTGCTGAAGATTAGTTGACCATATAGTTGTGGGTCTGCTGAATATTTTGAACTGATGGAATACAGTTATAATAAATGCTTAATTGTCCCTTCTCTGGTGATTCTCGCACCTGTGTCAGCTCTGGGTCATTTTCAGATGATTTCATTTGTCTCCTTGTGAGGGGTTATGTCCCCTGCTTCTTGGCATACCTCAAACTCTTGGATGTTATGCCAGATGGTGTGAATGCCACCTCATTGGTTGCCAGATATTTCTGTTTTCTATAATTTTGAGCTTTGTTCAAGGATGCACTTAAGTTACCTGGAAACAGTTTGATCATTTCTGGTGTGCTTTAATGATTTGTTCAGTGGTCCAGAGCAGTGCTCCCTGGAGGGCTAATGATGAGTTCCCAGAACTGTGGCAAGACCTCCTTGAGTACTCCACTCTATTCCTGGGGAATTAAGAGGGTTCCTTCATCTCAGTCTATCTGTTGGGCACAGGCTCTATTTCCAGAGCTGTGTGAGCACCAGGCCCTGTTCAAAGATTGTCTACTGATTTGCTGTCTTTGCTTCCCACGGAGGCCCTAAGCAGGACCCTGCTGCAGCAGCAGAGGACCCCTCCACACCTCTCACTAGTTGACTTTCTGCAGCTCTGTCCTTGCCCACTCCCTGTCCTGTGGACTCTCAGCTCAGTGCCCTCAACTCCACAAGGTCTACTGGGCTTCTCTTCAATTTTGCCTCCCCTGTGCCTTGTCTGGAAATTCTCTGGAGGCAGTACCTTGGAGCAACTGTAGGGCTCTGCTCACCTGTGTGTTTCCATGTCTCCAGGTTGGGCTGTCTTCTTTGCCTGATGCCAAGTATCTTGGAAATCTGCATTTCCTAGATCTTGTGTGGTTTTGTTGCTGTTTTCTTCTGTTGTTTCAGGCAAGAGAGTAAACCAGTTCCTGTGAGTCCACATTGGTGTGACTCCCTTAAGTGAAAATCAAAGTTGGAAAATGTCAAAGTAGATTCTGAATAGAAACTTTTACAGAATAAAGGGCCACAGCATCGGTGAAAGGATTAAGTCAGAAACCCCATCAGAGTCCAAGCTTTATCTGAGATTTTGTGGAGTGTTTCAGGAATAATACCTAGCCCTCTTACCTCTGTCCTCATTGGGAAGAGAGAAACACAAAGCAACTTTACCAAAGCACTCACAGGTTAAGCACTAAAAGGAGAAAGGAGCACAAATTCTGACTCTCAGGGACCTTACTGTAGTGTTTCTAAGAAGATTCCAAAAAGCATAAATGCAGTTCTCCTTTTCAACGAATTATGCAACCAAGTTTCCCACACTTGGAGAAATTGTTAGGGTCAGCACAACAGGAGCGCAACGGATAAGCCTCACCCTGGAGAAAGCACTTTCACGATTAAGACATTCCCCACCTCCAATATGATTTGGTCCGCCTCCGCCCCATCAGAGCCTCACAGCCTTCCACCATACAAACATAGTCACTAGGCTGCCACACCCCAAAACCCTCTAAACCCACTCCTGTCTCAAGCGTCCTGACCCTCCATACAAGTCTTCCTAATACAATGGAAGCAACAGCTCTGCTACTTCCACAGCCCTGGGAATTCTACCATTCAAAACTGCACAAAACATTGACTGATTTACATCAGACACGCCCCGTCCATGACGTCAAGGGCCTCGCCTCACTCCCCAACCCGGCCAACCCGGTAACCCTGCCCCCAGCTCCCCTCTCTCCTTGAATTTCAGATCTGATGCTCCTCCTCTTCCCCCACCCCCGCTCCACCTGCCTTGGCTTCCTTCTCAGTCCCAGTCTCCTTCATCTTCTCCCCTCCCTGCCTGATTTGGTTACCACTCCCCCTCCCTCTCCCTGCAGCTCCTGGCGGACACCTCCACACCGGCGCACGCGTACACACACACACACACACAGGGAAGGTTGTGCCAGCCTGGGAAGGTTGCGCCAGCCTGAGAGAATGTGAGGGACAATTTTCCACCAGCCAGGGGAACATCTCTCTCTCCTCCTCTCTCTCTCTCTCTCTCCTTCTCCCTCACTCTTTCTCTGGTCGGAACCTGGTTTGGAGAAGACAGAGTGCGATGGCTGCACCTGAAGAGTTCAGCCTCCAAGCCAGTCCCCACACCACCTCCCTCCCAGGCCTGGACACCCTGGGGGGGTGCGACCAAAGTCAGTAACCTCTGCGCACTCGGGCTGACACCTGTAAGCCAGATCCCACACGCTGAAAACATCCCGGTGCCTGCTTTTTCACAGGGTGGTTTTCTAGGGCAGGGCGCCCCCTCGTGGCCGCCCGGGGAGGTGCAGAAGGTCCCAGTGTTGAGAGGCAAGGGCAGGTTCAAAGGAAACCATCCTTTCTACTTACTCAGACCCAGCTCAAAGTTCACAGCAGGGGGTTAGTGAAGTCCCAGGGACCCCACTCTCCCACCGCCTTCCCTTCCTCCACTACTGGGCGCTTCCCCTTGGATGAGATTTCTGCAATCAAAGTCCACATTTTGAGGGAAAAAAGACAAGCCTGGAAAACAAAGCAAAGCAACTACTCTGAAGAGACTAGTACTTGGGCAACTTCATGGTCATTGATGGAGCCCTCTAGGTTCTGATTTGCCTTTGTCTTGATTGCGCGTTGAGATGGTGGTTTACTTTTACTAAACTGTTGAAATAGAAAAGATTTTAGAGAGGGCAGTTGACATCAGTTTTCACCCGAGTGAACAATGTGGGCAGAATAATGCCCCATCCCTAGAAGTTTTCCCCATTCTAATGCGTGGAACCTGTGAATATGTTACATCGCACAATAAAAGGGACTCTTAAAGTTAAGGATAAAGACCTTGAGATGGGGGATCACCCTGGATTATCCAGGCAGCCCCCTGGAATTACACGCAGACCTTAAAACTGGAAGAGGCAGAAAGGGAGGTCAGAATGATGTTGTATGAGGAGGACTCTACATACTTTTGCTAGGGCTGAGGATGGAAGAAAGGATGATGAGCCAAGGAATGCCCAGGGACTGTAAAAACTGGAAAAAGCAAAGAAATAGATTATCTCCTAGAGCTTCAAGAGGGAGGCAGCCCAGTTGACACCTTGATTTTAGTTCCATGAAATACTTGTTGGATTCTTAATAAATGTGTGTTTTTTTGTTTTTTTGGTTTTTTTAATTATACTAGGGATGCCTGGGTGACTCAGTTGGTTAAGAATCTGCCTTCAAAAGGCACAAAGACACATAGATTAATGAAACAGAATAGAGAGCCCAGAAATGGACCCTCAACTCTATGGCCAACTAATTTTTGACAAAGCAGGACAGAATGTCCAATGGAAAAAAGGCAGTCTCTTCAACCAATGGTATTGGGAAAATTGGACAGCCATATGCAGAAGAATGAAACTGGACCATTTCTTTACATCACACACAAAAATTGACTCAAAATGGATGAAAAACCTCAGTGTGAGACAGGAGTCCGTCAAAATCCTTGAGGAGAACACAGGCAGCAACCTCTTTGACCTCAGCTACAGCAACTTCTTCCGAGAAACATCACCAAAGGCAAGTGAGGTAAAAGCAAAAATGAACTATTGGGACTTCATCAAGATAAAAAGCTTTTGCACAGCAAAGAAAACAGTCAACAAAACCAAAAGACAACTGACAGGATGGGAAAAGACTCATCGATATGCTGTCTACAAGAAACTCATTTTAGACCCAAAGACACCTCCAGACTTAAAGTGAGAGGGTGGAAAACAATTTACCATGCTAATGCACATCAAAAAAAAGCTGGGGTGGCAATCCTTATATCAGATAAATTAGATTTTAAGCCAAAGACTATAATAAGAGATGAAGAAGGACACTATATCATACTTAAAGGGTCTGTCCATCAAGAAGATCTACCAATTTTAAGTATCTATGCCCCTAACATAGGAACAGCCATTTATATAAACCAATTAATAACAAAATCAAAGAAACACATCAACAATAACACAATAATAGTAGGGGACATTAACACCCCCCTCACTGAAATGGACAGATCATCTCAGCAAAAAATCAACAAAGAAATAAAGGCTTTAAATGAGACACTGTACCAGATGGACATCACAGATATACTTAGAACATTCCATCCCAAAGCAACAGAATACACACTCTTCTCTAGTGCACATGGAACTAGATCACATAGATCACATTCTGGGTCACAAATCAGGTCTCAATCAGTACCAAAAGATTGGGATCATTCCCTGCATAATTTCAGACCACAGTGCCATGAAACTAGAAATCAATCACAAGAGGAAAGTTGGAAAGAACTCAAATGCATGGAGGCTAAATAGCATTCTACTAAAGAATGAATCGGTTAACCAGGAAATTAAAGAAGAATTAGAAAAATTCATGGAAACAAATGAAAATGAGAACACAACTGTTCAAAATCTTTGGGACACAGCAAAGGCTGTCCTGAGAGGAAAGTATATAGCAATACAAGCCTTTCTCAAGAAACAAGAACAATCTCAAGTACACAACCTAACCCTACACCTAAAGAAGCTGGAGAAAGAACAGCAAAGAAAGCCTAAACCCAGCAGGAGAAGAGAAATCATAAACATCAGAGCAGAAATCAATGAAATAGAAACCAAAAGAACAGTAAAACAAATCAATGAAACTAGGAGCTGGTTCTTTGAAAGAATTAATAAGATTGATAAACCGCTGGCCAGACTTATCAAAAAGAAAAGAGAAAAGATCCAAAGTAATAAAATCATGAATGAAAGAGGAGAGATCACAACCAACACCAAAAAAATGCAAACAATTATAAGAACATATTATGAGCAACTGTACACCAGCAAATTTGACAATCTTGAAGAAATGGATGCATTCCTAAAGACATATAAACTACCAAAACTGAACCAGGAAGAAATAAAAAACCTGAACAGACCCATAAACAATAAGGAGATTGAAGCAGTCATCAAAAATCTCCCAAAAAACAAGAGCCCAGGGCCAGACGACTTCCCAGGGGAAATCTACCAAACATTTAAAGAAGAATTATTACCTATTCTCCTGAAACTGTTCCAAAAATAGAAATGGAAGGAAAATTTCCAAACTCATTTTACGAGGCCAGCATTACCTTGATCCCCAAACCAGACAAAGACCCCATCAAAAAGGAGAATTTCAGACCAATATCTTGATGAACACGGATGTAAAAAATCTCACAAAAATACTAGCCAATAGGATTCAACAGTACATTAAAAGGATTACTCACCATGACCAAGTGGGATTTATTCCTGGGCTGCAAGGTTGGTTTAACATCCACAAATCAAGCAATGTAATGCAATACATTAATAAGAGAAAGAACAAGAACCATATGATACTTTCAACAGATGCTGAAAAAGCATTTAACAAAGTACAGCATCCTTTCTTGATCAAAACTCTTCACAGTGTAGGCATAAGGGGTAAATACCTCAATATCATAAAAAGCCATCTATGAAAAACCCACAGCAAATATCCTTCTCAATGGAGAAAAACTGAGAGCTTTTCCCATAAGGTCAGGAACAAGGCAGGGATGTCCAGTATCACCACTGCTATTCAACATAGTCCTAGAAGTCCTAGCCTCAGCAATCAGACAACAAAAACAAATAAAAGGCATCTGAATCAGCAAAGAAGAAGTCAAATTCTCACTCTTTGCCGATGATATGAAACTTTATGTGAAAACTCGAGGAGGGCAAGATGGCGGAGAAGTAGGAGACGCTGTTACAACCGGTCCCTTAAATAGAGCTGGATATCTACCAGAACACGCTGAACACCATGAGATCAGCCTGAGAAGTAAGATTTTTCACTTCTGGATCTCTACAGGAGCAGAAGGCAGCAGCAGAGAGGTAAAGCAGGGTGGGAACACACGAAGATATCTGAGGATAAGCGGAAGGGGGAGGGAGCCACCAGAAGCGACCCAAGGACAGTGATATCCCAAAGGAAAGTGCCCTGAGGTTGGGGACCAGCATTAACTTAGAGCCCGGTTAAAAACACTTAAAAAGAGCAAAAGAACTTAAGGAGCAACCAGTGGAAGTGGGTGGTCACGGGCACGGGCCTAAGCCCACGTCTCCAGGAAGGGCATGAACCGCATCAAAGAGACACTGGCGGGGGATCCAGTCTGTGGTTCATGAACCTGCAGCTTTCCACCCCTTGCACCATTTAGAGGGCGGGGCACACTCCTGCAAGCACCTTAGAGAGTCTGGTGTGGTTCAGGAGCCTGCAGCTTTTCTCTATGTGCTGTGCTGCGTGGGCTGGGTGCACTCCCCCAAGCCCCTGAGAGACCGGCTGCGAGCCATAGCCAGAGGTCTCTAGGACCACGGGACGTCCGCTGCCTGCCGCAGGGTTTGGGCGCTCCCAGCCGCCGCCACCACCACTGCCACCGCGGCTGCTACCGCGGCTGCTACCGCCACTGGAGAGAACGAGGCCTCTTGGGGCAGGAATCTGAGCGCACTGGCGCGGACTGGAAGTCTGGACAACAGTCGTGGCAATGGCAGCCACCAGAAACCAGCTTCCTAGACCTCCAGGCTTTAGTCACACGAGGGTGCAGAGGCTACTGAGGGCCTCGTGGGGCCACTGGGACAGTGGCTGGGGGTGTGCACCGCCTGTGCGGGCTGCGGTGTGAGCGGAGCTTGCAGAAGGGGGACTGCATTCTGGACCACTCAGAGGGGAGCAGACTGAGGCTTCTCTGGGACGCGGAGGTCTGGGTATGGGCAGACTCCTTGCTTGGACTCTCTGAAAAGGTGAAAAAACTGCAAAAGAGCGAAAACCTCTGGAGAGCAGAAGCGTGCAAAACAGTTTTCCACAGAGGTCAGCCCTTCGATTGGGGGGCAGGGCAACTCAACCCAAGCAAGATTGACTGGAAAACAAGGTGACAGGCCCCTCCCCCAGAAGACAACTCAAAAACAAGAAGACAATAACCACAGAGCCCCCGTAAAAATATAAAACCCCAACAGTAGGGGAAATCAATATATTAAGCTCCCAATAATACCCCAAAACCTGTATGTTTCATAGATACAAGTTTTTTTTCCTTTCTTTCTTTTCTATTTTTTTTCACTCATTCTCATGTTTCTTGGTTTTTGGTTTTTTTTTTTTAATTATTTAACATTACAGCTAGAGGCTTAATACAACATATGGAAAAGTTATAACCACCTTCCCATCTTATCCATCTGTCAGTGTTTCTATGTATCTACTTTTGTTCTGGTATTATATAAACCTTATTGTTGAGGTTCATTCTGACTAGTTTTTTTATTTCTTGTAATATACTTTTGTCGGTCTTTATGTTTGCTCGTGTTTGTTTATATACCTTATAAATCTTATTTTGGGGTCCATTCTGGCTGGGATCTCTTTTTTTCTCTTTCTCTGTCTCTCTCTCTCTCTCTCTTTTTTTTATCTTTATTCTTTCTTTTTGGTGGTGAATTCCAGTTGCTCCAAAACCTTCCAGGGTGTACCGTGCCTGGATCATGGGCGATATATTCAGCTATACATCCTCTCATCCACCTCTCATCAAAATGACTAGGAGGAGGAACACCCAACAGAGGAAAAACCCAAAGAGTGTGCCCTCTCCCTCTAAACTATTGGACATGGACATAAACAGTATGTCAGAAAGGGAATTCAGGGTAACAATTATCCAGGCAATGGCCAGGATGGAGAAAAACATTAATGACAACATAGAATCTCTAAGGACAGAACTGAGAACCACTATGGCAGATGTTAAAAACGCTATCAGTGAGGTCCAATCTAATCTAAATAGTCTAACAGCTAGAGTTTTGGAGACAGAGGATGGAGTTAGCAATCAAGAGGATAAGATGGTTGAGAGAAAAGATCAGGAGGAGGGTTGGAACAAACTGCTTAGGAACCATGAGCACAGACTTAGGGAAATAAATGATGCCATGAAACGTACCAGTGTCCGAATTATTGGAATCCCTGAAGGGGTAGAGAAAGACAGAAGACTAGACATATAAACTACCATA
>CM052900.1:71111144-71128865 GCA_028534135.1 Potos flavus | reverse complement strand
CTGAAGAAGAGATTATGTTGAGTGAAATAAGTCAAGCGGAGAGAGTCCATTATCATATGGTCTCACTTACGTGTGGAGCATAAAGAAAAACATTGGGAGGACATTGGGAGAGGGAAGGGAGGGATGAATTGGAGGAAATCGGAGGGGTGAGGAACCATGAGAGACTGTGAACTCAGAGCAATGGACTGAGGGTTTTGGAGGGGAGGAGGGTGGGGGGATGGGTGAGCCTGGTGGTGGGTATTGAGGAGGGCACATATTGCATGGAGCACTGGGTGTGGTACATAAACAATGAATCTTGTAACACCGAAAAAAATAAAATAACAGTATCGGGGGGGAAAAAAAAGAAATCTGAACAGACTCCACTCCAAAACTGCTAGAACTCATACAGGAATTCAGTAAAGTGTCAGGATGTAAAATCAATGCACACAAATCAGTTGCATTTCTATACACCAACAGCAAGACAGAAGAAAGAAAAATTAAGGAGTCGATCCCCATTTACAATTGCACCCAAAACCATAAGATACCTAGGAATAAACCTAACCAAAGAGGCAAAGAATCTGTACTCAGAAAACTATTAAGTCCTAATGAAAGAAATTGAGGAAGATGCAAAGAAATGGAAAAACGTTCCACGCTCATGGATTGGAAGAACAAATATTGTGAAAATGTCTATGCTACCTAAAGCAATCTACACATTTAATGCAATCCCTACCAAAATACCATCCATTTATTTCAAAGAGGTGGAACAAATAATCCTAAAATTTATATGGAACCAGAAAAGATCTGGAACAGCCAGAGGAATGTTGAAAAAGAAAACCAAAGTTGGCGGCATCACAATTCCAGACTTCAAGCTCTATTACAAAGCTGTAATCATCAAGACAGTGTGGTACTGGCACAAAAACAGATACATAGATTGATGGAACAGAACGGAGGGCCCAGAAATGGACACTCAACTCTGTGGTCAACTAATCTTTAACAAAGCTGGAAAGAATGTCCAATGGAAAAAAAAAACAGTCTCTTCAACCAATGGTGTTGGGAAAATTGGACAGCCACATGCAGAAGAATGAAACTGGACCGTTTCCTTTCACCACACACAAAAATAGGCTCAAAATGGATGAAAGACCTCAATGTGAGACAGGAATCCATCAAAATCCTTAAGAACACAGGCAGCAACGTCTTCGACCTCAACCTCAGCAACTTCTTCCAAGAAACATTGCCAAAGGCAAGGGAAGCAAGGACAAAAATGAACTATTGGGACTTCATCAAGATCAAAACCTTTTGCACAGCAAAGGAAACAGTCAACAAAACCAAAAGACAACTGACAGAATGGGAGAAGGTATTTGCAAATGACATAGCAGATAAAGGGCTAGTATCCAAAATCTATAAAGAACTTATCAAGCTCAACACCCAAAGAACGAATAATCCAATCAAGAAATGGGCAGAAGACATGAACAGACATTTCGGCAAAGAAGACATCCAAATGACCAACAAGGCACGTGAAAAAGTGCTCCACATCACTGGGCATCAGGGAAATACAAATCAAAACCACAGTGAGGTACCACCTCAGACCAGTCAGAATGGCTAAAATTAACAAGTCAGAAAATGACAGGTGTTGGCAAGGATGCGGAGAAAGGGTAATCGTCCTACATTGTTGGTGGAACTGTAAGCTGGTGCAACCATTCTGGAAAACAGTATGGAGGTTCCTCAAAAAGTTGAAAATAGAGCTACCCTATGACCCAGGAATGACACTACTCGGTTTTTACCCTAAAGATACAAATGTAGTGATCCGAAGGGGCACATACACCCAAATGCTTATAGCAGCAATGTCCACAATAGCCAAACTATGGAAAGAGCCTAGATGTCCATCAATAGATGAATGGACAAAAAGATGTGGTATATATATATATATATATATATATATATATATATACACACAATGGAATACTATGGAGCCAACAAAAAAAAAACAAAATCTTTCCATTTGCAACAACATGGTTGGAACTGGAAGGTATTATGCTAAGCGAAATAAGTCGATCAGAGAAATATAATTATCACATGATCTCTCTGATAGGAATTTGAGACGCAGGCCGGGGGTTCATGGGGAGAAGGGAAGGAAAAATGCAACAAGATGGGACTGGGGAGGGAGACAAAGCATAAGAGACTCTTACTCTCAGGAAACAAACTGAGGGTTGCTGGAAGGCGGGGAGGGATGGAGTGACTGGGTGATGGACATTGGGGAGGGTATGTGGTATGGTATGTGCTGTAAAAAAAAAAAAAAAAAAAGCATCTACCTTCAGCTCAGGTCATTCATGATCCCAGGGTCCTGGGATTGAGCCCGGAATCTGAATCTGGCTCCCTGCTCAGTGGGGAGCCTGCTTCTCCCTTGCCTGGGCCCCCGTTTGTGCTCCCTCTCCCTCTCTCTTTCTCTCTCTCTCTCAAATAAATAAAATCTTTAAAAAATTATTTTAATTCCAGTCAGTTGGCATACAGTGTAATATTAGATTCTGCTGTAAAATATGGTGATTCAACACTTCCATACAATACCCTGTGCTCATCACAACTTCACTCCTTAATCTCCATCACCTATCTAAACCATCCCCCCACCAATCTCTCTTCTGGTAACCATCAGTTTGTTCTCTATACTTAAGGGTCTATTTCTTGGTTTGCTTCTCTGTTTCTTCCTTCCTTTTCTTTCTTTTTTTCTTCTTTCTTTCTTTCTTTCTCTTCTTTTCTTTCTTTCTTCCTTTCTTCCTTTCTTCATTTCTTTATTTATTCCTTTTTTTCCATTTGCTCCCTTGTTTTGTTTTTTTCCTTTCTTAATTTAAATTCAATTAGCCAACATATACTACATCATTAGTTTTGACATAATGTTAGAAGGTTCATCAGTTGCACATAACACCCAGTGCTCATTACATCACATGTCCTCCCTAGTACCCATCACCCAGTTACCCCACCACCCACCTCTCCTCCCTTCTGCAACCCTGTTTTCTTTCTGGAATCCAGAGTCTTTCATGATTTGTCTCCTTCTCTGATTTCTTCTCATTCAGTTTTCCCTCCCTCCCCCTATGGTCCTCCACACTATTCCTTATATTCCACATATGAGTAAAACCATATGATAATTGTTTTTCTCTGCTTGACTTATTTCACTTAGCATAATCCCCTCCAGTTCTATCCATGTCAATGCAAATGGTAGGTATTCATCCTTTCTGATGACTGAGTAATATTCCATTGTATATATGAACCACATTTTCCTTATCCTTTCTTCTGTTGAAGGGCATCCCAGCTTCCACAGTTTGGCTGTTGTGGACATTGCTGCTATGAACGTTGGAGTGCAGTTGCCCCTTCTTTTCACTACATCTTTATCTTTGGGGTAAATACCCAGTAGTGCAATTACTGGGTTGTAGGGTAACTCTTATTTTATACTGTTTTCCAGAGTGGCTGTACCAGCTTGCATTTCCCCCAACAGTGTAAGAAGGTTCCCCATTCTCCACAATGTCACCAACATTTGTTGTTCCCTGTCTGGTTAATTTTGACCATTGTAACTGGTGTAAGGTGGTATCTCATTGTGGTTTTGATTTGTTATTCCCTGATGGCAATTGATGTGGATCATTTTTTCATGTCTGTTGGACATTTGTATGTCTTCTTCGGTGAAGTGTCTGTTCATGTCTTCTGCCCATTTCTTGACTGGATTATTTGTTTTTTGGGTGTTGAGTTTGAGAAGTTCTTTATAGGTCTTGGATAATGGCCTTTTATCTGTTATGTCCTTTGCAAATATCTTCTCCCATTCCATAGGTTGCCTTATAGTTTTGTTTACTGTTTCCTTTGCTGTGCAGAAGATTTTCCCTTGATGAAGACCCAATAGTTCACTTTTGCTTTTGCTTCCTTTGCCTCAAGGACTCGTCCCACACCAGGCCTGTGTCCCAAATCCCTTCAATCCTCTGACTCAGCATTCGGGCCTTTGGAGGCCCAGAGCCAAGCTGAGGGTAAGGGTGAGAACATGGGACATATCAGGCACCTAACTGATGGCGGTGCTGAGAAGGCCCCTGAGGATTGGTTGAGGGTAAGCAATAGGGTGAGCGTCTGCCTTCTGATTCGAGTTCTATTAAATAAGTTGTATCTAGCCATCCCAACCCTTCAAATAAAAGATACAACAAAATATTTGGTTATTATCCTCTCTTCTATAGCTCTTTTGCCTCCTGTATTCTCAAATTCTGTTGATGTCATTCTTATTCTAGTCACTCAAGCTAGAAGTCTTAGAATGATTTTTTATTCTTGCTTTTGTCTTGGCATTCATAGCCAATATGCTATCAAATTCATTTGACTTTACAATAATAATAACAAAATAGGCAATTTTTTTTAGGACTTTCTATGAGCTAGGCTGTATGCTAAATACTTTGTATTATTTTGTTCAATCCACATCTTCATACAAATCCATAAGTAGTGGCTATATTATCCTCATTGATAAAATGAGGTAAAGATCAGAGCAATTGAGTAACTTGTCCAAATTGACGCAGCTGGTAAGGAGGGCAGCAGGAATATGAATTTATGCTCTTGCCAATGTACTGTAGTCCACCTCCTTTCCATGTAGAGTCATTCTTCTTGTTCAGTATTTTATCACTTTTTTATGTCTTCTAAACTTTCTTATAGACTGTTGCCTAGCTAATCTTTCTCCAGTACATTCTTACTATAAGATCATGAATATCTTTCCATCACTTAATAAAAGTAATTCAAAATATATAGCCAAAGGGTCAAAACCTTTCATACTCTGGATCCAGTTCACCTCTTCAGCCTTATCTTCCCCCATTTCCAGCCATATAACCAGTCCTCTAGCCAAATTACAATGTTGGTTTTCCTCAGAAAGCCCATGCAGGAGCAGAAGCTGGGAAGTGTTGAGTGCTTGAGGAAAGGGTGAGTCATGCCTGCAGTGTATGAGGACTAAGCTGAAAAGGTGGTTGTGGCCAGAAGGCAGAGGTATTTCAGTCTCATGCAAATAAGTTTGACTTCTGGCCTGGAGTCAAATAAATTTGACATTTGGTTCAGGTAGGGGTGGATACGTGGGGGGGGGGGGTGTTGAGGTGCACTGTCACAATTTTTGCAATGTTTTGTTGGTATTGTATCTAAAAAGACAAATTATCTTTGTTTATTTTTGGTCTGCATCAGCCTGATGAAGGAAATTAGAATGTACAGCAAGATCAGTAAGATTAGGTTTCTTCAAATAACTCAATGGTTAATGGGGCCTGTAAGATAATCTTGAACCAAAGTATTTGATTTTCTTAAGATTTTAAGAAGTATCGGGGTGAGGGAAATGTCAAAAGAACTTTAACAAAGCTAATAATATAGAATTATTTTCAAAAGATGAAAGTAGTAAGTAGAGGTAGTTGTTTTGTTGAAATAAGATAGCCAAACCAACCTATTATGAGGTATTTAATATGATACTAAATATAGTAGATATTTTGTTAATTGATGTGGAAATTCAACTTAAGAAATTCTTATCACTCAAAAATATTTTTGATCAATTTGAACATGCCTTCGCTCAACTTTCTTAGAACTATCCAAACATAAGATGCTCATTTTTACACATTTTGTGTTATTTCATACAGTATGTGATATCAAATAAAAATAACAAAATATATCTATTAATCATTAGGAGCCTCAAACTTTGCATTCCAAATAATGACCTGTGCATATTTTTCTCTTAGGTTTTATAAAAATGGTTTATTAAAAAATTATAAACACAATGGTAGTTCTCATGAAAAGAACATTTCAAAGCACCAAATAGTTTCCATTGGGTTATTTAAAAGATAACATATACATTAAAGAGCAGCATTCCCTATCTTGCATTCCATGCACGTGAAAAAGAGGTTTGAATCCCAGAAGTGCATATATTTGGAAGACTGAGATTTCAATGGGCATGATATTTTATAGCCAGATAAAAGTATACACGCATATGTCTGCATGACTCATTCCACAACTCAAAATTGCTGGAGAGTAGGTGTAGCTATGAATATTACCACACAATGAAGTTTTCAAAGAAAGAAAACAAATTTGGCAGCTTCCAATCTTCCTGG
Organism: Potos flavus; assembly: GCA_028534135.1. Lineage (NCBI taxonomy): Eukaryota > Metazoa > Chordata > Mammalia > Carnivora > Procyonidae > Potos > Potos flavus. The sequence goes on along the minus strand of CM052900.1, from coordinate 71,122,800 downwards.
ATAACTTTAGATTAATTGAAATTTCAATTAATAAAATGCCCAAGCTAAAAATGCATTAAAGGCATGTCGAGTACTAGAGAACAAATGAGGGAGAGTGAATAATGCAAAACCAAAGTGATAACTGTTCTATAAATGTACATATTTCGTCTGTCTGACTACATTTTAACAAAGTTAGGGCATGTCTCAACCAGTATATTGAAATAAGTAATTGATTTTTTTTTTGTCAATACTTCAATTCCATTGTTCGTATCCAAACTGTAAAATCTGAATTGTCCAGATAGTTTGTTTCAATTTCAAACACCTCTTTGTAAAGTGTGACTTGATTATTAGGTGTGAATGAGAGAGGTTTTAGTAAATAAGAAAAATAATACAGACATCTTTAAAGCTATCATTTTTTAGTGTTTTCTTATGCCAGGTACTGTGGTAAGTGACTTTATATGGGTTAGCTCTTTTAAAACTAAAAGAAGTATAAATGAACTTCTTAATCTTATCATCATTCTTCTCTTTCTTCTCCTTCTTCTTCTTCTTCTTCTTCTTCTTCTTCTTCTTCTTCTTCTTCTTCTTCTCCTCCTCCTCCTCCTCCTCCTCCTCTGCCTCCTCCTCCTCCTCCTCCTCCTCCTCCTTCTCCCCCTCTTCCTCCTCCTCCTCCCCATTCTTCTTACCATTCTTCTTCCCATTCTCCTCCTCCTCCTCCTTCTTCTTCTTCATTTCAGATTTTAAAAAAAACAGTATATCATATTAAACAAAGCTAGTAAATAACATAGTCAGGAGTCAGTCCCAGGTTTGTCTGATGCCAGATTTCATCTCTAAACTAGTGCACTATTCAGCATGTCTAAGAAAGAATTATTTCAATTTAACAAAGTTTGTGGGGCTCTAGGCATTCAAAATCAGTGGTCCCAAGATGTGTTATTTTGTCCCGCAGGTTTTTCAAGCTGAAAATAATCAAGATCTGAAAGACTTAGGAAGAACATTTGCAAGTCCCCCTATCTGCCTAAATGAATTTAGATAGAGAACCTTCTCCAGGACAGGATCTATCGTCTGGGATACCTAAAATATAATAAGAATAAAGAATGGTAGACAGGGAGGAACTTAGCTAAGTTTGTTTCCTCTCTATGCCCCACTGTTTCTCTATGACCCAGCAAACATTTGTTTGCCAAACATTTACTCTTTTTCTTCTTCCTATGAATTGTTTCCTTCCCTTTGAAGTCCCAGACCCCTATCTTTTCTCCCTGGTTCAGGATGCCATATATATTTCATTTTGCCTACCTTTGGAATCTCACATGTTTATATGGATTCCCTGCGCATATAGAATGTAATTAAATTTGATTTTCTTCTGTTAATCTATCTCATGTCAATTTGATTCTTAGATCATCCAGAAGAATCTTTAAGGGTAAAGAAAAAAATTTCCCCTCCCAATGGGGTCCACTAATAAGAATTAAAATACAGGTGAGAGGAATGGTATAAAAGCATGTCCACAGGGGTTCAAACATGTATGTGAAGATTAATCCATAAATAATCACATATTTATATACTCAAAGTTTAATCGTGGCATAGTCCCATTTTATATAAATTGTCCAAATAATTCACCCAACTCTCATGTAGCAAAACCAGTATTATACCATTTTATTTTTTACACAAATGTTCATACAAACATAGTAATGTACAGAAGTTGTGTAGGATGATTGTTGTTGAAAAGTTTATAAATGGACTAAAGTTTATCCATAACAGAGCTGAGTGCACAGATTTTTATCTCTGTAAATCACTTCATAGAAATTTTTGAAAATTGGGTGGTTAATAAACGTTAAGTCCAGCCAGACCATCAGTGAATGAACCCACTTCATGAAGACATGGCTATGTGAGGGAGAGAAAATAAGACAACGTATAGAAAACAACCTCCGTAGTTTATTTCTGTGCATCTTAATAGTCAATATCAGTTACTGCAGCTTTTGCTACTGCTATTGAGCATGAAATTGGCATCGTGAACCGTAAAAGCTTTGCTTGCTGTCCTGCCATCCATTTTATTGACTTTGGCATAAGCGAGCTTCAATCAGCAGATATTTGGATTGTGCACGTTAAGCAAAGCAAAAAGCAAACAAGAAAAGAGCATTTTACTTTTCTCTAATATTTCTGTGCTCTTCTAACCTAGCCTCAATGACTTCATTCACAAATTTACAACCATGTGTGTGTTTGTGACCTGCAAAATGGTTCCCATTGATCTCACCTCCTCTGATTTCATGTAGCCAAATTTATCTAAATAATACATGTAGTCTTTACTATTAGTCAGATCTGAATTTCCCAATTGTATCCCAATTGTTTGCTTTTCTCAGACAGTAAATATTCCCCATTAGAGGCAGGATGTGTCATATTAGTTCATTGACTCATGAATGTGGTCATTATTTCGTTTATTCAGAAAGGATTTATTACCATGAAATTATTCAGCACTACCATAGCTTTTTTCTATTTTAAATTAGAAAAAGTCTCTTAGTCACCCCGAGCTTCAGTCTTCTCATGCCTCATATGTGGCCTATCAAAGTGAATTATAATTGAAGTGAAAATTAAATGAAGAAATTTCTGGAAGAGGCCTAAAATATGGCCTGGAAGTTTCTTAGTTCAAGGAGGTTTCTGCATTTCCTTGAGTAAGACCTTGGCAAATGCTGAACTGCATGTTAACAACTGGTTAGTTCTGCCAAAATAGTCAAATAAATTATCTAGTCAAATGTCTAGTAGCCATTTATTTCTCTAACTCCTTAATGAATTAGAGTTTAGGGGTGCCTAGTGGCTCATTCGGTTAAATGTCTGCCTTCTACTCAGGTCATGATGTCAGGGTCCTGGGATCGAGCCCCACATCAGGCTTCCTGTTCAGTGGGAAGTCTGCTTCTCCCTTTCCCTCTGACCCTCCCCCATGCTCATGCTCTCACTTTCTCTCTCTCTCTCAAATAAATAAATAAAATATTTTTTACAATTGGAGATTAAAAAATGGAAATAAATTTTGTTCACCTCATATATGCAGGGAAGTATATCAAACGCATTGTAGGAGGTACTTTTGGAAAGGGAGAGAAGGAAGTAAATCAGGATCTCAGATGGAGGGAGTGTAAAAGAGGACAGGGACCTTGCACTGACCAAGGATGACAGTCAGTGTGCCTGGGCCTTAGAATTAAATTAACCTCTGCTCCTGAGAAACTGGGGAGGGAGCGGGAAAAGTAACAAACAACAACAAAATCAAAAGTGCATTCATCTAGTTTATGGGCACCAAGAAAAAAATAAATAAATATTGCATATCTATATGTGAGTAAAGATAGTAAACTCATGTGTTCATAGAGTTTATATAGTCTCTCTGCTCTTTTTCTAATTGCTTAGCTGCCTAGCTATCTAACTAGCCAGCTACCTAGCTACTTAACTATCCACCTACTTAACTGCTCATGCTACTCTGGGGGTGAGTGACACATGGAATTCAAATGATGATCTTCTTTAATTTGGACAGCTTCTTCAGGCTTGAAAATTACCTTTCACCTTTCCCATAAATGGCATGTATGCAAACTCTTACTTCAGCCTCCTCTGAAAAATGGTGTACATCAATTTTACTGAGGAAAACAATGATGTCTTCTAAGCACGGACTTTAAAATACAGAGTGAAATGTATCGATTTCATGACAAAAGAGAATTTCTACATATATAAAATATTTTAAAAACATACTATGACTTTAAGACTGGAAATACTTTCTTTTAAGAGCTTAAGTCATGATATTTAGTGGAATTTAATAACTTATGATGGGGAAAGCAAGATATCATAACAATCACTGTGTTGTGGGCATGAAGTTAAGATTATTTTGAACCAAAAAACAATGTATTTTAGGTAAAATGTAATAATGACGCTATTTCATACCTTTATGAGATTTTTATTTTTTTTCTCTCTTCTTTCCCCCCCCCCAAATACTTATATTTTACTTTTTCAGTGTTCCAAGATTCATTGTTCATGTACCACACCCAGTGCTCCATGCAATACATGCCCTCCTCATTACCCACCACCAAGCTCGCCCAACCCCCCACCCCTCTCCCCTCCAAAACCCTGTTTGTTGCTCAGAGCCCACAGTCTCTCATGGTTCATCTCCTCCTCCGATTTCCCCCAATTAGCCCTTCTTTTCCTTCTCCCAATGTCTTCCATGTTTTTCCTTATGCTCCACACGTAAGTGAAACCATATGATAATGGACTCTCTCTGCTTGACTTATTTCCCTCAGCAAAATCTCTTCCAGTCCCGTCCATGTTGATACAAAAGTTGGGTATTCATCCTTTCTGATGGAGGCATAATATTCCATTGTATATATGGACCATATTTTCTTGATCTATTCATCTGTCGAAGGGCATCTTGGCTCTTTCCACAGTTTAGTGATTGTGGCCATTGCTGCTGTGAACATTGGGGTACAATGTGGCCCTTCTTTGTACTGCATCTGCATCTTTGGGGTAAATACCCAGTAGTGCAATTGCAGGGTCATAGGGTAGCTCTATTTTTAATTTCTTCAGGAATCTCCACACTGTTTTCCAAAGTGGCTGCACCAACTTGCATTCCCACCAACAGTGGAAGAGGGTTCCCCTTTCTCCACATCCTCTCCAACATTTGTTGTTTACTGTCTTGTCGATTTTGGCCATTCTAACTGGTGTGAGGTGGTATCTCAGTGTGGTTTTGATTTGAATCTCCCTGATGGCTAATGATGATGAACATTTTTTCATGTGTCTGTTAGCCATGTGTATGTCTTCTTTGGAGAAGTGTCTGTTGATGTCTTCTGCCCCTTTTTTGACGTGATTACCTGTTTTTTGAGTGTTGAGTATGAGGAGTTCTTTATAGATCATAGATATCAGACCTTTGCCTGTAGCGTCATTTGCGAATATCTTCTCCCATTCCGTGGGTTGCCTGTTTGTTTTGTTGACTGTTTCCTTTGCTGTGCAGAAGCTTTTTATCTTGATGAAGTCCCAAAAGTTCACTTTCGCTTTTGTTTCCTTTGCCTTTGGGGATATGTCCTGAAAGAATTTGCTGTGACTGATGTCGAAGAGGTTACTGCCTATGTTCTCCTCTAGGATTCTGATAGATTCTTGCCTCACATTGAGGTCTTTTATCCACTTCGAGGTGATCTTTGTGTATGGTGTGAGAGAATGATCAAGTTTCATTCTTCTACATATAGCTGTCCAATTTTCCCCGCACCATTTGTTGAAGAGACTGTCTTTTTTCCACTGGATATTTTTTCCTGCTTTGTCAAAGATTATTTGACCATAGAGTTGCGGGTCTATATCTGGGCTCTCTAATCTGTTCCACTGGTCCATGTGTCTGTGTTTGTGCCAGTACCATGCTGTCTTGGAGATCACAGCTTTGTAGTAAAGCTTGAAATCAGGCAATGCGATGCCCCCACCTTTGTTTTTCTTTTTCAATATTTCCCTAGCAATCCGGGGTCTTTTCTGGTTCCATACAAATTTTAGGACTGTTGTTCCAGCCCTTTGAAAAATGCCGGTGGAATTTTGATCGGAATGGCATTGAAGGTATAGATTGCTCTGGGTGGTATAGACATTTTAACAATGCTTATTCTTCTGATCCATGAGCATGGAATGCTTTTCCACCTTTTTGTGTCTTCTTCAATTTCTTTCATGAGTGTTCTGTAGTTCCTCGACTACAAATCCTGTACCTCTTTGGTTAGGTTTATTCCCAGGTATCTTATGGTTCTTGGTGCTTTTGTAAATGGAATCGATTCTTTAATTTTCCTTTTCACATTTTCATTGTTAGTGTATAGGAAAGCAACTGATTTCTGTGCATCGATTTTGTATCCTGCCACATTACTGAATTGCTGTATGAGTTCTAGTAGTTTGGGGGTGGAGTCTTTTGGGTTTTCCATATAAAGTATCATGTCATCTGCAAAGAGAGAGAGTTTGACTTCCTCTTTGCCAGTTTGAATACCTTTTAGTTCTCTTTGTTGTCTGATTGCTTTTGCTAAGACTTCTAGTACTATGTTGAACAAGAGTGGTGAGAGTGGCATCCTTGTCGTGTTCCTGATCTCAAAGGGAAGGCTGTCAGCTTTTCCCCACTGAGAATGATATTCACCGTAGGCTTTTTATAGATAGATTTTATGAAGTTGAGGAACGTTCTTTCGATCCCTATACTTTGAAGAGTTTTAATCAGGAACAGATGCTGAATTTTGTCAAATGCTTTTTCTACATCCATTGAGAGGACCATGTGTTTCTTCTCTCTTCTCTTATTGATTTGTTCTATCACATTGCTTGATTTGCGAATGTTGAACCACCCTTGCATCCCAGGGATAAATCCCACCTGGTCATGATGAAAAATCTTTTTAATGTGCTGTTGGATCCTATTAGCTAGGATCTTGTTGAGAATCTTGGCATCCATATTCATCAGGGATATTGGTCTGAAATTCTCCTTTTGGATGGGTTCTTTGCCTGGTTTGGGGATCAGGGTGATGGTGGCTTCCTAGAAAGAGTCTGGAAGTTTTCCTTCTGTGTCTATTTTTTTGAAACAGTTTCGGGAGTATAGGTATTATTTCTTCCTGGAATGGTTGGTAGAATTACCCAGGGAATCCGAAAGGTTCTGGACTCTTGTTTTTGGGGAGGTTTTTGATCACTGCTTCAATATCGTTACTAGATATTGGTCTATTCAGGTTGTCAATTTCTTCTTGATTCATTCTTGGAAGTTTATAGGTTTCCAGGAATGCATCCATTTCTTCTAGGTTGTTTAACCTATTGGCATATAGCTGTTGATAATAATTTCTGATGATTGTTTCTATTTCCTTTGGATTAGTCGTGATCTCCCCCTTTCATTCATAATTTTGTTAATTTGGGTCCTCTCTCTTTTCTTGTGGATGAGTTTGGCCAGTGGTTTATCGATCTTATTGAATCTTTCAAAAAACCAACTTCTGGATTCATTGATGCATTCTACTGTTTCTCTAGTTTCTAACTCGTTCATCTCTGCTCTAATCTTGATTATTTCCCTTCTTGTGCGTGGGGTTGGCTTCATTTGTTGTTGATTTTCCAGTTCTTTAAGATGTAAAGAGAGTTGGTGTATTCGGGATTTTTCAATTTTTTTGAATGAGGCTTGAATGGCTATGTATTTCCCCCTTAGGACGGCCTTTGCCATGTCCCATAGGTTTTGGACCGATGTGTCTTCATTCTCATTGGTTTCCATGAATTGTTTAATTTCTTCTTTGATTTCCTGGTTGATCCAATCATTCTTGAGCAGGGTGGTCTTTAGCCTCCAAGAGTTTGACTTCCTTCCAAACTTTCTCTTGTGGTTGAGGTCCAGTTTCAAAGCATTGTGGTCTGAGAATATGTAGGGAATCATCTCAATCTTTTGGTATCAGTTGAGTCCTGATTTGTGCCCCAGTATGTGGTCTATTCTGGAGAAAGTTCCATGTGCGCTCGAGAAGAAGTATTCTGTTGTTTTAGGGTGGAATGTTCTGTATATATCTATGAGGTCCATTTGGTCCAGCTTGTCATTCAAAGCTCTTGTTTCTTTATTGATTTTCTGTTTAGATGATCTGTCTGTTACTGAGATCGCCTACAATTAATGTATTCATATCAATATGACTCTTTATTTTGATTAACAGTTGACTTAAGTAGTTGGCTGCTCCTATATTGGGGGCATATATATTTACAATTGTTAGATCTTCTTGGAGGATAGACCCTTTAAGAATGATGTAGTGTCCTTCTGTATCTCTGACTACTGTCTTTAGCTTAAAGTCTAATTTATCTGATGTGAGAATCACTACCCCAGCTTTCTTTTGAGGCCCGTTGGCATGAAAGATGTTTTTCCGTCCCTTCACTTTCAGTCTGAATGTATCTGTAGGTTCCAAATGTATCTTTTGTAGACAGCATATGGACAGGTCCTGTCATTTTATCCAGTCTGAAACCCTGTGTCGTTTTATGGGAGCGTTTAGGCCATTCACATTGAGAGTGATTATTGAAAGATAAGTTTTTATTGACATCATGTTGCCTCTGAAGTCCTTGTTTCTATAGATTTTAAGTTCCTGTTCTGTAACCCTCATGAGTTTTTTCTAGTTTTATAAAACCCCCTTTAATATTTCCTGTGGTACTGGCTTGGTGATCACATACTCTTTTAATCCTTGCCAGTCTTGGAAGTTCTTTATCCCTCCATCCATTTTGAATGTGAGCCTTGCTGGATAAAGTATTCTTGGCTGCATGTTCTTCTCATTTAATGCCCTGAATATATGTTTTGCCAGGCCTTTCCGTCGTGCCACATTTCCGTGGACGGGTCTGATGTTATTCTGATAGGTCTTCCTCTGTACGTAAGGGATCTCTCCCCCCTAGCTGCCCTCAGGACCTCATGTCTAAAACTATAATTTGCAAATTTTACAATTATGTGCCTAGCTGTTTTTCTTGACTCATTGATCTTGGTGGGTGTCCTTTCTGCCTCTAGAACATGAACACTTGCTCCATTCCCCAGGTTGAGGAAATTTTCGTTCAGAATTTGGTCTACTATATCTTCTAGTCTTCTGTCTTTCTCTACCCCTTCAGGGATTCCAATAATTTTGACGTTGGTATGTTTCATGGCATCATTTATTTCCCTACGTCTGTGCTCATGGTTCCTAAGCAGTTTGTTCCAACCCTCCTCCTGACCTTTTCTCTCAACCATCTTATTCTCTGGATCACTAATTCTATCCTCTGTCTCCAAAACTCTAGCTGTTAGACTATTTAGATTAGATTGGATCTCACTGATAGCATTTTAACATCTGCCATAGTGGTTCTCAGTTCTGTCCTTAGAGATTCTATGTTGTCATTAATGTTTTTCTCCATCCTGGCCATTGCCTGGATAATTGTTACCCTGAATTCCTTTTCTGACATACTGTTTATGTCCATGTCCAATATTCAGAGGGAGAGGGCACAGTCTTTGGGTTTTTCCTCTGTTGGGTGTTCCTCTTCCTAGTCATTTTGATGAGAAGTGGATGAGAGGATGTATAGCTGAATATATCACCCACGATCCGGGCATGGTGCACCCTCTCCGCTGCTGCCGTCTGCTCCTGTAGAGATCCAGAAGTGAAAAATCTTAATTCTCAGGCTGATGTCATGGTGTTCAGCATGTTCTGGTAGATATCCAGCTCACTTTAGGGGACCGGTTGTAACTGCGTCTCCTACTTCTCTGCTATCTTGCCTCCTCCCCCTATAAATTCTTCTAATACACTTACAGACTGATGAAATGACTCTATAAGATAATATACACATATTATGATATTGGCACTAACTAGGTTGAGAACAATAGAACAATTAGAAATACATATTGAATATTTGAAAACCTGTTTTTAGATTAGTATTTTATTGCTTTTCCTTTTCCTTTTGTTTTCATAGTGACAGAATCTTCCATCTCTTTCTCTGGATATAAACTAATCTCTTAGAATTGCTTTTTTTTTTTTTTTAGAATTGTTTTTTGAATTCAGTGTCTAATCAGGAAAGGAAAAGCAGTTTATGTTTCAATAATATATATATATATATTTTTTTAGAGGGGCCTGGTTACTGTAGGAGAAGCTCTCTTTTAAACATCTTCTGAGTTCAGGGGCACCTGGGTGGCTCAGTCATTAAGCGTCTGCCTTCAGCTCAGGTCGTGATCCCAAATTCCTGGGATGGAGCCCCTCATCAGGCACCCTGCTTGGCGGGAAGCCTGCTTCTCCCTTTTCCACTCCTCCTGCTTGTGCTCCCTCTCTCACTGTGTCTCTCTCTGTCAAATAAATAAATAAAATCTTAAAAAAATTTTTTTAAACATCTTCCAAGTTCAAATAGTATGTTAGCAGCCTTACATCACCATAAAATGTGAATTCCCTCTGAACTTTTGAATTTTATTTCTAGAAATAAATCCAAATTATAACAAATACCATCTATTGACAATGTATGTCAGGCACTTTTGTAAGTTGCTTACATGAATTGTCCTATTTAATTCTCACCAGAATCTCATGAGGTCAATATTATTACTCAGCCATGCATGAAGAAACTGAGTCACAGAGGGCCTAAGTGACTAGTCCAAACTCACATTTTTTTTTAAAGATTTTATTTATTTATTTGAGAGAGAGAGTGAGAGAGAGCATGAGAGGGGAGAAGGTCAGAAGGAGAAGCAGACTCCCCGTGGAGCTGGGAGCCCGATGCAGGACTCGATCCTGGAACTCCAGAATCATGACCTGAGCCAAAGGCAGTTGCTTAACCAACTGAGCTACCCAGGCACCCCGAACTCACGTTTTGGTAAAGAGGTTCAACTCCAGGAAAACTGAGAGGAGAACTCACATACTTAGCAATATATAAGTACTATTATATACAAAGCATATAATCAGAGAGTCAAATAACATCGATGAAGAGGGTAGAGAGAACCAGAAGTACATGGATGTTCATTGCTGTGTTGTTTACACTAATGCAAAATTGGGGAAATTAGGGAGGATTAAAAATATTATGATATCTTCGTTGAAGGCTTATTATGCAATCAGCAAAAATGATGATGAGGGCACCTGGGTGACTCAGATGGTTAAGCACCTGCCTTCAGCCTCAGGTCATGATCCCAGGGTCTTGGGATCGAGTCCCGCATCAGGGTCTCTGCTCAGTAGGGAGCCTGCTTCTCCCTCTGCCTCTGCCTCTCTATCTCTCTCTCTCATGAATAAATAAATAAAATCTTTATAAAGAAATGATGAAAAGATAGATTTGTTGACAAGATAACATCTCTTTCATATGTTTCTATAAGGGAAGTAAAACATTATAAGCAGTTTATATATTTCCTTATTTTTCTAAGTATACACAAAAATTAAAAACAAACCAAAAAAAGACTCTTTAAAGATTGCTCACCAAATGAACAACCAGGACTCTCTCAAGATCTCTAGGGCTTTTGGTGAGAAGATAGTTTATTTACACCCTTATTTTGCTTTCTTGATATTTATTTTTTTGTAATAATTATGAACTGCCATGGGGGAAAAACTTCAACAATGCAATTACCAATTTTTTAAAATAAAAATACTGCCTTTCAATATTTTTGACATATGATAAAATTCATACTCAGAAGTTAATTTCATGCCTTACACTTTTTGAAGAAAATATAATTAAGCATTCAACATCAGATGTTTGAAGAAAAAATAAATTTGAAGAAAAAGGAGTGAGAAAATTATACACATAAAAGGAGAAATCAATACATTTGAAAATAACACACAAAAATAGCATGTAAGGAACATCAAATGTAATGTATGCTTTAAAAAATAAATATAAATGTGGTTTTAAAGGGGAGAATACCACAACAAATATTAGATTTTTGAAGGAAAATATAAATAAGGAGTATGGAGTATGGTGGTTAACTGTAGTCGCAGGTGTCAATCAAGTAGGTTTGCATTCAGTTTCAGTAAATACAAGATATGTGATTTGGGGTATTTATTTAATCTAACTTTTCTTTATCTACATAACAGTGATCATAATAATACCTCTCTAGTAAGGTTGTTTTGAGGATAAATTGAGAAAACTTAAATAATGTTATCATCTATGCTAATAACTTGGAAAACTTTGAATCATTTTTACTTCAGAAAAATCAATTACTTCATCAAGAGGCAGAAAAAAACATCAAAAAGCAAATAATCTGCTTTTCAAGGATCAGTCTATCCTCTACCTCCTTGATAAACTCTTCCCTTCT
>CM052900.1:71091910-71110644 GCA_028534135.1 Potos flavus | reverse complement strand
AACATATGACAGCAGAAATATTAGGTTGGCAGCAGACTTATCCACAGAGAACTGGCAGGCCAGAAAGGACTGGCACGATATATTCAGAGCACTAAACAAGAAAAATATGCAGCCAAGAATACTATATCCGGCTAGGCTGTCATTGAAAATAGAAAGAGAGATAAAAAGGTTCCAGGACAAACAAAAAATAAAAAGTTTGCAAACAACAAACTGGACCTACAGGAAATATTGAAAGGGGTCCTCTAAGCAAAGAGAGAGCCCAAAAGTAACAGACCAGAGAGGAAAGAGAGACAGTATACAGTAACAGTCACCTTACAGGCAATACAGTGGCACTAAATTCATATCTTTCAATAGTCACCCTGAATGTAAATGGGCTAAATTCCCCCAATCGAAAGACACAGGGTATCGGAATGGATTAAAAATAAAAAAAGACCCATCGATATGCTGTCTAAAGAAACTCATTTTAGACCCACAGACACTTCCAGATTAAAAGTGAGGGGGTGGAAAACAATTTACCATGCTAACGGACATCAAAAGAAAGCTGGGGTGGCAATCCTTATAACAGATAAATTAGAATTTTTTTGAAGATTATATATTAATCTATTTGACAGAGAGAGAGAGAGAGAGGGGGAACACAAGCAGGGGGAGTGGGAGAGGGAGAAACAGGCTTCCCGCCGAGCAGGGAGCCCAATGTGGGCCTTGATCCTGGGACCCTAGGATCATGACCTGAGCCAAAGGCAGACGCTTATGACTGAGCCACCTAGGTACCTGAGATAAATAAGATTTTAAGCAAAAGACTATAATAAGAGATGAGGAAGGACATTATATCATACTTAAAGGGTCTGTCCAACAAGATCTAATAATTTTAAATATTTATGCCCCTAACATCAGAGCAGCCAATTATATAAGCTAATTAATAACAAAATCAAAGAAGCACATTGACAATAATACAATAATAGTAGGGGATTTTAACACCCCCTCACTGAAATGGACAGATCATCTAAGGAAAAGATCAACAAGGAAATTAAGGCTTTAAATGACATACTGGGCCAGATGGACATCACAGATATATTTAGAACATTCCATTCCAAAGCAACAGAATACACACTCTTCTCTAGTGTACATGCAACATTCTCCAGAGTGGACCACATCCTGGGTCACAAATCAAGTCTAAACTTGTACCAAAGATTGGAATCCTTCCCTACATATTTTCAGACCACGAGAGGAAACTTGGAATGAACTCAAATACATGTAGGCTAAAAGAGCATCTTACTAAAGAATGAATGAGTCAACCAGGAAATTAAAGAAGGATTTAAAAAATTCATGGAAACAAATGAGAATGAAAACACAACTGTTCAAAATCTTTGGGACACAGCAAAGGTGGTCCTGAGAGGAAAGTATATAGCAATACAAGCATTTCTCAAGAAACAAGAAAGGTCTCAAGTACACAACCTAACCCTACACCTAAAGGAGCTGGAGGAAGAAAGCCTAAACCCAGCAGGAGAAGAGAAATAAAAAAGATCAAAGCAGAAATACAAACCAAAACAACAGTAGAACAAATCAACGAAACTAGGAGCTGGTTCTTTAAAAGAATTAATAAGATTGATCAACCCCTGGCCAGACTTATCAAAAAGAAAAGAGAAAGGATCCAAATTAATAAAATCATGAATGAAAGAGGAGAGATCACAACCAACACCAAAGAAACACAAATAATTATAAAAACAATATAAGCAACTATACACCAGCAAATTTGACAATCTTAAAGAAATGGATGCATTCCTAGAGACATATAAACTACTGAAACTGAGCCAGGAAAACTAGAAAACCTGAACAGACCCATAACCGCTAAGGAGATTGAAGTAGTCATCAAAAGTATCCCAACAAGCAAGTGCCCAGGTCCAGACAGCTTCCGGGGGAATTCTACCAAACATTTAAAAAAGAGTTAATACCTATTCTTCTGAAACTGTTCCAAAAAAATAGAAATGGAAGGGAAACTTCCAAACTCATTTTATGAGGCCAGCATGACCTTGTTCCCCAAACCAGACAAAGACCACATCAAAAAGGAGAATTACAGACCAATATCCTTGATGAACGTGGATACAAAAATTCTCACCAAAATACTAACCAATAGGATCCAACAGTGCATTAAAAGGATTATTCACCGCAACCAAGTGAGATTTATTCCTGGGCTGTACGGGTGATTCAACATCTGCAAATCAACCAGTGTGATGAAATACATTAATAAAACAAAGAACAAGAACCATATGATACTCTTAATTGATGCTGAAAAATCATTTGACAAAACACAGTATTCTTTCTTGATCAAAACTCTTCACAGTGTAGGCATAGAGGGTACATACCTCAATATCATAAAAAGTCATCTATGAAGAACCACAGCAAATATCATTCTCAATGGGGAAAAACTGAGAGCTTTTCCCCTAAGATCAGGAACACTGCAGGGATGTCCACTATCTCCACTGCTCTTCAACATAGTAGTAGGAGTCTTAGCCTCAGCAATCAGACAACAAAAGAAATAAAAGGCATCCAAATTGGCAAAGAAGAAGTCAAACTCTCACTCTTGGCAGATGCTATGATACTTTATGTGGAAAACCCAAAAGACTCCACTCCAAGACTGCTAGAACTCATCTAGGAATTCAGTAAAGTGTCAGGATATAAAATCAATGCACAGAAATCAGTTGCGTTTCTATTCACCAACAGCAAGAATGGAAAGCAAGACAGAAGAAAAAGAAATTAAGGCAGCAAGAGAGACAGCAAGACAGAAGAAAAAGAAATTAAGGAGTCGATCCCATTTACAATTGCACGCAAAACCATAAGATACCTAAGAATAAACCTAACAAAAGAGGCAAAGAATCTGTACTCAGAAAACTATAGAACACTCATGAACGAAATTGAGGAAGACACAAAGGAATGGAAAAATATTCTATGCTCATGGATTGGAAGAACAAATATTGTGAAAATGTCTATGCTACCTAAAGCAATCTACACATTTAATGCAATCCCTATCAAAATGCCGTCAATTTATTTCAAAGAAATGGAACAAATAATCCTAAAATTTATACAGAACCAGAAAAGACCACGAATAGCCAGAGGAATGTTGAAAAAGAAAACCAAAGTTGGCGGCATCACAATTCCAGACTTCAAGCTCTGTTACAAAGCTGTAATCATCAAGACAGTATGGTACTGGCACAAAAACAGACACATAGATCGATGGAACAGAACTGAGATCCCAGAAATGGACCCTCAACTCTATGGTCAACTAATCATTGACAAAGCAGGAAAGAATGTCCAATGGAAAAAAGTCTCTTTAACAAATAGTGTTGGGAAAATTGGACAGCCACATGCAGAAGAATGAAACTGGACCATTTCCTTACGCTACACAAAAATAGGCTCAAAATGGATGAAAGACCTCAATGTGAGACAGGAATCCATCAAAATCCTTGAAAACACAGACAGCAACATCTTCGACCTCTACCTCAGCAACTTCTTCCTAGAAACATTGCCAAAAGCAAGGGAAACAAGGGCAAAAATGAACTATTGGGACTTCATCAAGATCAAAACCCTTTGCACAGCAAAGGAAACAGTCAACAAAACCAAAAGACAACCTAAGAGTGGGAGAATATATTTGCAAATGACATATCAGATAAAGGGCTAGTATCCAAAATCTATAAAGAACTTATCAAACTCAGTACCCAAAGAACGAATAATCCAATCAAGAAATGGGCAGAAGAAATGAACAGACATTCTGCAAAGACTTCCAAATGGCCAACAGACACATGAAAAAGTGCTCCACATCACTCGGCAGCAGGGAAATACAACCCAAAACCACAGTGAGATACCACCTCACACCAGTCAGAATGGCTAACATTAGCAAGTCAGGAAACAACAGATGTTGGCAAGAATGTGGAAAAAGGGGAACCCTCCTACCCTGTTGGTGGGAATGCAAGCTGGTGCAGCCACTCTGGGAAACAGTATGGAGATTCCTCAAAAAGTTGAAAATAGAGCTACCCTACAACCCAGGAATCACACTACTAGGTATTTACCCTAAAGATACAAATGTAGTGATCCGAAGGGGCACATGCACCCAAACGTTTATAGCAGCAATGTCCACAATAGCCAAACTATGGAAAGAACCTAGCTGTTCATCAACAGTTAAATGGATAAAGATGTGGTATATATATACAATGGAATCCTATGCAGCCATCAAAAACCCTGAAATCTTGCCATTTGCAATGATGTGGATGGACCTAGAGTGTATTATGCTAAGTGAAATAAGTCCATCAGAGAAGGACAATTATCGTATGATCTCTCTGATGTGAGGAATTTGAGAGGCAGGGCAGAGGGTCGTGGGGGGAAGGGAGGAAAAAAATGAAACAAGATGGGGCCGAGGAGGGAGACAAACCATAAGAGACTCTTAATCTCAGGAAACAAACTGAGGGTTGCTGAAGAGTGTGGGGGAAGGGATAGGGTGGCTGGGTTATGGACATTCAGGAGGGTATGTGCTATGGTGAATGCTGTGACTTGTGTAAGACTGATGATTCACAGACCTGTACCCCTCACGCAAATAATACATTATGTTAATAAAATAAAAAATAAATAAATTTAAAAAGCTAGTAATTTACCAGAGTTCACCCAGGTACATAGATATTAACAGATACCTCTATACTTATGTCTAAAGCCCATCTTTTTCTTTTTTCCCCCATATTTGCCTTGTTTTGTTGACAAGTGATATCCAGGATAAGAAAATAATTTACAGCTAGAACATAATCGTAAATATATAATTAAAAGGACTGTTATCGAATCTTTTGTTTTGTGCTTTTTCTTTTTTTCAATGTAAGAATTTTAAGAAATAGCTTTTTAAAAATTTATCGATATAGTTACAAATTCAGGATGAAGCTGGGGACAGATTTAGCACATGAAGAATATATTTATTATTCATAGAGATCAAGTAGGGATAAGACATCTGCTCACCACACCACTTAAAAATACTTATCAGAAAGAAAAAAAAAAAACCCTGGTTGTTTTCGCATTGTTACACACTCTCAGATATGCCTGCACCACCTGTACATATCCCAACAAATAAGAATCACATGCTTTAAGGAGCCATTATCACTGAGAGGTTTGTAACTCAGACTCATTGTTTTGTGGCATAAAGTTTGAAAAACATCACCATAAAAATACATTTTAGAGCTCCTACCTGCAATTTAAGTTTGTTTGTTTCAAAGTAATCACCTTTAACACAGAGTAGAATATCTTCAATGGTAGTAAATCTTCCAGGGAAAGCTAAATTACATTTCAGGAGCTATCTTATGGTTTTTGGTCTTATTGTAAATGGAATTGATTCTCTAATTTCACTTTCTACAGTTACATTGTTAGTGTATAAGAAAACAACTGATTTTTTGCATTGATTTTATATCCTGCCACATTACTGAATTGCTCTATGAGTTCTAGCAATTTGGGAATGGAATCTTTTGTGTTTTCCACATAAAGTATCATGTCCTCTGCAAAGAGAGAGTTTGACTTCTTTGCCAACCTGAATATGATTTATTTCTTTTTGTTGTCTGATTGCTATTGTTAGGACTTCTAGTACTATGTTGAACAACAGTGGCAAGAGTGGGCAAATTTGTCATGTTCCTGATCTCAGTGGAAAGGCTCTCAACTTTTCCCCACTGAATATGATTTTCACTGTGGGTTTTTCATAGATGTATTTTATGAGTTGAGGGATGTTCCCTCTATCCCTACACTCAAGAATTTTAACCAGGAAAGGATTCTGTATTTTGTCAAATGCTTTTTCTGCATCAATTGAGAGTATAATGTGGTTCTTTTCTCTTATTTATGTGTTCTAACACATTGACTGATTTGCAAATGTTGAACCACCCTTGCATCCCAGGGATAAATCCCACCTGGTCGTGGATAATATCCTTTTAATGTACTGTCGTATTCGATTAACCAGGATCTTGTTGCGAATTCTCTTGAAGAAGAGTATTACCTGTGCTCTGACTGTGTTCTTCTCTTTCAATATTATGTTGGTTATTCTTATCGTCAGTCCATTCAGGTAGATTTAGAATCAATTTCCTGCTATCCATAAATTAACTTGATGAGATTTTGTTTGGGATTGTGCTGAATCTATGGACCTATTTGTGAAGAACTGGTATCTTGACCACATTGAATCTTTTTATCGGTGAATATGGACTCTCTCTCAGTTTCTTTTGTTCATTGATACTTTCCATCAGTTTTGACTTGTTCTTACATAGATAAAAGGGGTATTTTTCAAAATGGCTCTTTTTCCCTTTCTCCTGCTAGAAGCATGAGGAAATTTTTCTCCACTATTAATTATGGGGACCTGGTAGAGCTCCTGGACGTTAAACTTACAAATGTATGGAGGTTTCCTATGGCTGGGTCCCCTTGGAGTTAGTTTTAATTTTGGGGGGCTTTTTCCTCCTCTTAGAGTTCTTGTCAGTGTCGTATCCACACTAAACCTTCAAGCAATTCACCCATTACAGTTCAGGTTTCCCAACCTCAGGACTGGTTTCTGTGGAAGTTTCTGCTCTGAAAAGTTGTAATTCTCTGTATCTGTCTGCCTGTCTCCAATTTTAGGAGCAGTGGTTTGTCCATGAACTCACTCTCTGAAATATCTAAGGAGAGTTGCTTATTTTTCAGTTTATTCAGCTTTTTACTTGTTAGGATGGAGTGACCAATTCTAAGCTCAGTGTTTGTCAGGCCAAATCAGTTATGCTTATTTTCTTTTAAGATTTATTTATTTATTTGGGAAGGAGAGAGAGAAAGTGGGGGCAGGGAAGGCAGAAAGAGAGGGAGAGAGAGAGAATCTAAAGCAGATTCCCCACTGAGTGTGGAACCTGACACAGGGCTCAATCTCACAACCCTGAGATCATGACCTGAGCCAAAACCAAGACAGCACCACCCAGGGGCCCCCTATTACACTTATTTTTTAATTAACATCTTCAAGTCTCTCAAACTCTTATCTCTCTTTTCTAACTTGACTTGCCAATGATCAATTAAATCACTCACTGAACAAGTTACAAAGTACCTACTGAATTAGATAAGGCCGCCTTAACAGTAATTTGTAACCAAGATATATGATGTAACTGCTTTCATGATTTTATAGTACAGTGGAAGAAACCACAGTGAATTTCTTCCATTTCTATTACCTGACTGTTAGATCTAGTTAGTAAACCATTTGGTCTCTGGATTATATCTTTTTCATGTAGAGTATGATATCATATAAGAATATTTTTAAATTTTTAATGAATATTATTTTCAGTACTAAATGAAGCAAACACTAGTTAAAACTGTTGTGATCCTTGGAAGTAATTTAAGTCATGAATTGCAACAAGTTTGTCAATAGTTACAAGTGAGAAATACATAAGCAATAGAAAGACAATGCACTGGGGAGAGATGATTTAATAAAATTAGATTTCTGTGCTGGTATAGCATATTTTCTTTTAAATAGGAAGTCACTACTTCAAGTTAAATCTAAGTTTCAGGCAAAACTGTCTATGATATTTATTATTCATGTTCTGAGATTTAAGTAGAAAACAAAAGTAATTTTAGATTTTGCTATGGTAACAAATGTGAAATTGCCATAGTAGTAGGACTCAGTAAGAAACACTCCCTATGCTTGCCAAGAGGTTCTGCACAGCGACTTACTTCAAGGATTTTAAATAATGCTACCTAGCCAGATGGGAAGTTTACAACAAGGAATGCAGTTGTAGCCTTTCCAGAAATACAGTATGCTGAAAATATTTTAATACATTTGAGTATTTTTAACCTCAATATTTTTACAATTCAATGTTACCATGCTTTTAATTTTCCAATTTAAATACCTTCCATAATTCATTAAAAATATCATAAATTTGTTCTAACAAAAACCTAGGTGGTAAAAATATTCATCACACGCATTTAAATAAATATTGCTCTTAGCCTATGTAACAAATTTTTCCCATGTTCGGTTTTTTCCCCTACATGAATGTTTAGTTCCATATATTTCTATCTTCTTATGTCAAGCCTTCGGCACTCTTGTGTCCATTCAGAGTTCAAGTGAAAAATTTTCACACTGCTTACTATGAAATTAGCAATTAATTGTCATATTTAATGGAAATCAGTAAGACAAAAATGCTTGTAGGTTTGAGAACACATTGATAAATCAAATTAATAAACAGTATATTATGGAAACACAAACTGTAACAAAACTCAAGGAAGCACAAGATTCATCTATGACTTCCAGCTTCCTCAAATGTGTACATGGTCCTCTGCAAATAACAAAACACTCCCTTATTTTACCTTTCCAAATGTAAAAAAGATATCATCATTTATTAACTTAACACTTAACTTGTACTCAATATTTTCTAGGTATTGGGGATTCAATAGCAAATTAACAAATCAGATCCCAGCCGTTTCCCTTTTGAGGCCTTTGAATTTGTGGTCCCCATCTAATAAGAAGACAATTCCTATGGTTATCATTCATCTGCCTCCTCTTCATTCAGTTCTTAGTAAAATGTATCTCTTTAGGCCCTCTGTGATCATCCTATTGAATGGTCTACTACTCTATCCCCATCATTTTCTATCACAAAACTGGCTGGTTTGCTTAATTACTTTTTGGAATTAATTTAATATTTTTGTTTATTTTTTTTCATGCTTTTCTATCACAGTATAATGAAAATCCCATACAGCAGACCCTTGCAGCACCTCCAGAAAAGTAACCAATACCTTCTACATAGATTTTTCAATAACTATTTCTTGAATTAATTAACTAATTCATCAATAAGAAGAAATCAGAGAGGGAGACAAACTATGAGAGACCCTGTACTCCAGAAAACAAACAGGATTACAGAAGGGAGGGGGATGGGAGGATAGGATAATCAGGTGATGGGTATTAAGGAGGGCACATGTTGTGATGACCACTGGGTATTATACACAACTAATGAATTGTTGAATATTACATAAAAAACTAATGATGTACTCTATGTTGGCCAACTGAACATAATGAAAAAAAAAATAAAAGAAAGTTTATGTTATTGTAAAGTTAACTTCTATTGGGGGCTTTCATTCTAGTTCAGTGGTTTTTGTACAGAGATTATCTCCAGATGCAAAGTCATGCAAAAACTACAAGAAAGGAGAACCAATTGAATCCCATTTCTTGAACAGATTCTAGCCGTTCCCTTTGCTGACCCATTTCCATAAGCCACCCCTTTATATAAAGAAAAATAGCTACGGACAATCCCTTATTGTCCTCTAGCTCTTATTCTTCTGAGGTTGTTTCTGCTATTAAATGGGTTTTTTTATTCACTTTCTCAAAGAATGTGATTAAATTTTTGAGTGGGTTGGAGATTGTCTAGCAGGAGGTAATTATGGGATTACTGAAAAGGTAAGGAGTAAGGGATGCCCCGTTTTATCTCCACTGATACTGTGTCCCAGTTTCCTCTCTCACCTCAAGCATTGCGGATGGAGTCAACTTTTCCCAAAGATCCTGCGTATGCAGTAAAGTAACCTGTACCAAATTTAAAAATGGGAAATTGTTGTTTAAAGCTCACTTACAATGTCTGGTATATCCTTGGAAGAATTAATGGTTTTAAATTAATTCAAACTACTATTACCATAAGTTTACAAATTTTTTGTAAAAATTCAGGGAACATGTCTTTTACTTCCAAGTTTATGTACATTAGTGAAATGTCATCCAAAAAAGAATAAAAATAGGCTAATTGCACTTTACATTGCCATTTTCAGTCCTTGAATTTTTATAGTTCCCTAAGGTCTTCTGTAGTTGCTTACTTGGTCATAGTCATGCCTGAGGCATGTCACATACCTGTCGGGAAAGGAGTGACCTGAAAACTGCCCACATCATTGAATTAAGAGTATCTTTACAAAGACAAATATCAGAGAATTTTTCTTAGACAGGGTCGAGTTAAGGTATTCCACAGTGTTTGTTATTTAAAAATTCCAATTTTCTATACTTTTTATTCTGAAACTATTACCTTTCTTTGCCTGTAATATGGAAACTGAAACATAAGTTTTTGCCCAATGTTTAAAAATACAGAATCTTGTTATATTATTATAGGTTCTTATTACTACTCTCTGCAAATAGTCTAGATTTTCCATTAAATAACTTAGGTTTTTTTCATTCTTTTCTTATACATTTTACATTTCAAGTATCATTCAAAACTACCTTTCATCAATTATTCCCATGCTATAAATGAATATAATTTTAATATTTACCGGTCATCCTATGTCATCGAGCTACAATTTTCTGAGAGAATGCACAAGGTCCCACATCAAGAAAATACCCACCTTTTCAAATATACAAGCAATTAAGCCATCGCTCTATATCCCAAGGTCCCATTAGACTAAGAACAAAATTGTAAAAATATGTAGATAAACCTACATTTCTTAATCAGGAAACAATGTGAATTTGCTGACAGGATCAAATACAGACATATATTCTTATTTCAATCAAAAAACCTGATGCTGGGGCGCCTGGGTGGCTCAATCATTAGGTGTCTGCCTTTGGCTCAGGTCATGCTCCCAGGGTCCTGGAATCGAGCCCCGCATCGGGCTCTCTGCTCAGCAGGGAGCCTGCTTCCCTCTCCCTCTGCCTGCCTCTCTGCCTACTTGTGATCTCTCTCTCTCTCTCAAATAAATAAATAAAATTAAAAAAAAAAAAACCTGATGCTATTGCACTACTAGGTATTTACCACAAACATATGGATGTAATGAAAAGAAGGGGCACATGCACCCCAACATTCATAGCAGCAATGTCTACAATAGCCAAACTGTGAAAAGAGCCAAGATACCCTTCAACAGACAAATGGATGAAGATGTGGTCCTTGTATCGACATGGATGGAACTGGATGGGATTATGCTAAGTGAAGTAAGTCAAGCAGAGAAAGACAATTTCCATATGGTTTCATTCATATGTTGAACATAAGCAATAGCATGGAGGACCATAGGAAAAGGGAGGGGAAATCTGAAAGGGGAGAAATCAGAGAGGGAGAGGAACCATGAGACTATGGACCCCGGGAAACAAACTGAGAGTTTCAGAGGGGAGTGCGGTGGGGTAAGGAATAATAGGGTGATAGCTATTAAGGAGGGCACATGTTGTGATGAGCACTGGGTGTTATATGCAAATAATGAATCACAACACTACATCAAAAACTAATGATGTACTATACAGTGTCTAACTGAACATTAGAAAAAACCAATGCTCTCTTGCAAACCGTGGGTCTCTTGAGCATCTTTAGAGTACATTAAAAAGTACTCTAATGTAGTTTATGGTTTTATTCAAATTATTGATGACCTATCAAATTACGTAATATGTACTTCAGTATTAGAAGGAAACTTCCAAAACAAAATCCAGAAAGAGGAGATTATTTTTATGACGAAGTGGAAAGCATAATTGGTTACTTTTAATCCTTTATTTCTTTGAACTAGCTTATTTAAGTTGCTCTTATCTGGCAGAATAGAAGGAAGTGTTTGGGGATGCCTGGGTGGCTCAGTTGGTTAAGCAGCTGCCTTCGGCTCAGGTCATGATCCCGGGGTCCTGGGATCGAGTCCTGCATCAGGCTCCTTACTCAGCGGGGAGCCTACTTCTCCCTCTGCCTCTGCCTGCCACTCTGCCTGTTTGTGCTCTCTCTCTCTGACAAATAAATTTAAAAAATGAATAAAAATTAAAATTAAAAAAGAAAAGAAGGAAGTGTTTGGTATAACAATTCCCCAGCCCTTAGATTTGATTTCTGAGCACATTTAGGAATTTTCTTTTTTCTTTTTCTTACTTTCTGTTCTTAACAGAGCAGGAAGCTATGCTTTTCCCTACAGACAAATCATGGACAACAGCCTAGCCTGTGGCCCTCTTTAATCCTTAACCATCTGAATTTAAAATGCTATCACAAGATTTCTTCTAAATCACCAAAACTTAACAAGCTATTTTCTCTCTGCATTTCTATTTAAGACTTCTCTATACTTTGATGCTGTGATACCACTTCAAACTTCCTCTTCTCTATGCCTACTATAAAGATTCTTTTGTCAGCAAAATTGGTGACATTGTCTTTCACCTTAATTTTTAAGATAAATTAATCATTTATATTTGGTTTATTATTTTAATATTGAAAGCAAATAACTTATTTGCTATTCACTGCCTAAGAATAGTTTTAATATTTACATGAGAATGTTCATGTAAAAGAGAAGATTAAGTTATATATATGTCAGTATGGAAAAAAGACAATGTCTACCGGAGGCAGTAATTTGGAAGAGACCAATCTCTAAATGAATTTGCATGTAAATTGAGTTTTGTAATTATAGCTCCAAAATCATGATGTAATTTGGGAAGTATTTCACTGATATTAATATTTCCATTTTAAGCAAAGTTAGTTACATCATACATTGCTAAAAATATTTTTACTGCATGTGTAGCAAGATACAAAGTATCTTAAACTTTAAAATACAATAACTAAAAAGTTTAATCTTAGTTTACTACATTTCCAGTAAAAAATGAAGTGGTGCCTGGGTGGCTGAGTGAATTGAGCTACTGACTCTAAATTTCAAATTTTCTATGGCTGCATAATATCCCATTGTGTGTGTGTGTGTGTGTGTGTGTGTGTGTGTGTGTGTGTGTGTATCTTACATTTTCTTTATCCATTCATCTGCTGATGGACACGTAAGCTCTTTCCATAGTTTGGTTTTTGTAGGCATTGCTGCTATAAACATCGGGGTGCACGTGCTCCTTCAGATCACTACATTTTTATCTTTGCAGTAAATACCCAGTAGTGGAACTGCTGGGTTATAGGGTAGCTCTATTTTCAATTTTTTGAGGAACCTCCATACTGTTTTCCAGAGTGGCTGCACCAGCTTGCATTCCCACCAACAGTATAGGAGGGTTCCCCTTCTCCGCATCCTCACCAACACCTGTCCTTTCTTGACTTGCTAATTTTAGCCATTCTGTCTGCTGTGAGGTATTATCTCACTGTAGCGTTGATTTGTATTTCCCTGATGCCGAGTGATGTTGAGCACTTTTTCACGTGTCAGCCATTTGGATGTCTTCTTTGCAGAATGTTCTTTGGGTGTTGAGTTTGATTGGTTCTTTATACATTTTGGGTACTAGAGAAGACATTTGCAAATATCTTCTCCTATTCTGTCAGTTGTCTTTTGCTTTTGTCTACTGTTCCCTTTGCTGTGCAACAGCTTTTTATCTTGATGAAGTCCCAATAGTTCATTTTTGCCTTTGTTTCCCTTGCCTTTGGAGACATTTCTAACAAGAAGTTGCTGTGGCTGAGGTCAAAGAGTTGCTGCCTGTGTTCTCCTCAAGGATTTTGATGGATTCCTATCTCACATTTAGATCTTTCATCCATTTTGAGTCTATTTTTGTGTATGGTATAAGGAAATGGTACGGTTTCATTCTGTGTGGCTATCCAATTTTCCCAACACCATTTGTTGAGGAAATTTTTTTCCCATTGGATATTCTTTCCTGATTTGTCAAAGATTAGTTGACCATAGAATTGAGGGTCCACTTCTGAGTTCTCTATTCTGTTCCATTGATCTATATGTTTACTTTTGTGCCAGTACCATACTGTCTTGATGCTTATTGCTTTGTAGTAGAGCTTGAAGTCCAGAATTGTGATGCCACGAGCTTTAGTTTTCTTTTTCAACATTCCTTTGGCTATTCGTGGTCTTTTCTGGTTCTATACAAATTTTAGGATTATTTGTTCGGTTATGTGAAAAAAGGTTGATAGTATTTTAATAGGGATTGCATTATACTGTGTAGATTGCTCTAAGTAGCATAGATATTTTAGCAATATTTGCTCTTCCAACCCATGAGCATGGAACATTTTTCCATTTCTTTGTGTCTTCCTCAATTTCTTTCATGAGCGTTCTATAGTTTTCTGAGTACAGATCCTTTGACTCTTTGGTTAGATATATTCCTAGATATCTTATGGTTTGGGGTTCAATTGTAAATGGGAGCCATGCCTTAATTTCTCTTTCTTCTCTCTCTTTTGGTGTATAGAAATGCAACTGATTTCTGTCCATTTATTTTCTATCCTGTCACTTTACTGAATTCCTGTATGAGTTCTAGCAGTTTTGGGGTGGAGTCTTTTGGGTTTTCCACATAAAGTATCATATCATCTGCAAAGAGTGAGAGGTTGAGTTCTTCTTTTCTGATTTGGATGCCTTTTATTTCTGTTTATAGCAGCAATTTCCACAATAGCCAATTTATGGAGAGAGCCCAGATGTCCATCAACAGATGAATGGATAAAGATGTGGCATGTGTATACAATGGAATAATACTCAGCCATCAAAAAAATGGAATCTTTCCATTTGCACTGATGTGGATGGAACTAGAGGGTATTATGCTAAGCAAAATAAATCAATCAGAGACAATTATCATATGATCTCACTGATATGGGGAATTTAAGAAACAAGGCAAGGGATCATAGGGGAAGAAAGAAAAAAATGAAATGAGATGGATCCAGAGAGGAAGACAAACAAAAAGAGACTCAATCTCAGGAAACAAACTGAAGGTTGCTGGAGGGGATGGGGTAGGGGGATGGGATGGCTGAGTGATGGACATTGGGGAGGATATGTATTGTGGTGAGTGCTGTGTTGTGTAAGACTGAAGAATAACATACCTGTAACCCTGAAGCAAATAATACATGGTATGTTAATAATAAAAAATAAGTAAAGGCTCTCATTAGCAATGTCTCTGATATCAAGGGCTCTCTACTGTCATGCATCTGATACTTTCTCAGTAATTTTCTTTCTGGAAAATTAAAGAGAGCTCTGTACAGAAAGAATGTGGATATCTACATAAAGCAGATTTGCCATTGACTCACAACAGTAACTATTCATTTTTCAAAAAGAATGTTCAAAGTACTGATTTTTTTCCAACTAAGTCACATTTAACACCTTTCAAACTAACCTTCTCCTATGAAAAACTCATTCGAAATATAACATCCAGAACTTATACATGCCAGAAACTTTTGTTACTTGTTATTTGGATACTGAAGATTGAGAGAATGAAGCTACCAAGCAACGATGAAGCTACCAAGCAAAGACAAGATAAAGCATAGAAGAATAAGATTGGACAGACTTCACAGTCTTTCTTTCCACTTTGAGTCATTTTCCATATATCAAAAATGAAATTTAAAAAAAATCTATTTGCTTCATTTCAACTCTTTATCCCCCACCTACTTCTTAAGAAAAAAAGCATCTTTTTTTCCTTAAACCCAACCACCATTTCTTTTAAAACCTCAGTAAATAAAAAAGAATAGATGCCTTCACACAATGTACAAAATTAAAATTACTCTATCTCCAAATCCATTAACCTCTCCAAGAGTCCACTCTGTTGCTAACATTGATAATGCCTGTTAAACTTACATGCTGAGAAGAAGATAAATGAAGATGAGAAGAGAGATATGATAAAGTAGAAGAGAAAATTGGCATCTGCCTTCTAATCGGCAGCACGGGGATTTCCTAGAAAATAAATACACCATCAGTCATGTCAATTAATCCACATTAGACTAGTCGCCAGCCAGAGGATAGGCACCCAAGATGAGGGGAACTGGAATAATCACAGTATAACATCCGGCTTATTAGGGACAACATTGGGCAGAAGAGCCCACTTAACGATGTGGTCAGAATGTACAACCAATATTGCGATAACCAATTCCAAAATGAAGTCTGACTACCATAAATGTACCAGTGTTTGAAATTCACTACACAGTAAAAAAAAAAAAAGAAAAAAAAAAGAAAAGAAAGAAAGAAAAGATTCTGAGTAAAGGTTCAGGAGATGGCAGAGGATCCAAAAACTGAAAGATGGCAGCAAAAGGATAAAGGTGGACACGTCAAGGGACAGAATCAAAATTCTGATTTAAGAGCATTTCTTGTCACTCTTAAATGTATTTGCTCACATTTATTTTGCCCCTCCTGTTTATGCAGAGCATTGGCATGTGGATGAATGAAAGAATGAAATGATATCTAAAAGCACTTAAGACACATTGTATAAATTTAATTCACACTTTGGCAGAATAAATGAAGTGTTTTGGTGTCTTTTGTGTCTCCCTGAACCCTCACATCCTCTCCCAAACGTTGCTTTGGGTTTCAGTCAGCATTTGAAGACAGGTCAACTCTATGGTTCTCTTCCTTTTCTCACCCTCTGGCTCTTTACTCAAGAAGTGGCTGAAAGGGTATTGAAATTTATACTCCTTCCAGAATTATGAACACTGGAATAGATGTATCAGCCATTGTTGGAGATGGTAGCTAGAGTGATATATTCTGCTAGGATTAAAGATTAGTATCCAACCCAATCAGCTGGTACTCATGCTGGATCCCTCATGACATATTCTGAATATGACCAGGGGCTAGTGGAGTGTATCTACTTCTGATTAACAAAGAACTATTAAACATAAAACATCTTAGTCCGGAACTTCCCTATACCCTATTCCGTCCCTAACCCAAGATGATAAAAATTACCTCTAATATATTCTTCCAATACTTACATAGCTTTACCTCTTAAATTTAGATCCTTGATCTATTTCAAGGTAATTTATTTATTTGTATGGTGTGATTGTTTTTGCATAGTGATATATTGATATTGAACTTTTCTAGCACTAATTGCTGAAAAGACTCTCCTACAATGAACTACCAACTTTACCAAAAATCTGCTCTGTCCCATTGATCTTTATGTCTGCTTTGTGTCAGAACTATGCTGGTTTAACTGATGTAGCTTTAAAGTAAGTTTTGAAATCAGGGAGGTTAAGTCCTTCAATTTTGTTCTACTTTTTTAAAATTGTTTTGGCTCTTCTGGGTTCATTTCCATTTAAATTTTCAGGTCACGTTAATGATTTTTAAATTATATTTCAAGTTTAAAATAGTCTGGCTTCTGGAAAAATTACAAATTGAAAACAGAGCATTCCCTTGTACTTCACACTCAGTTTCCCTGATATTAACATCTAAAATTATAATGGCACATTTGTCACAGTTATGAACCAAGATTGATCTATTGTTAACTGAAGTCCATACTTTTCATTTGGATTTCTTCAGTTTTCCCCTCATGTCCTTCTTCCTTCCTGGGATGTCATCCAGGTACCACGTTATGTACATTTAGTTGTCTCCTTAGGCCTCTCTTGCTGTGGCAGTTTCTTAGACTTTCCTTATTGATGGCCTTGACAGTTTTGAGGAGTGCTGGTCAGGAATTTTGTAAAATGCCTCTGAACTATGATTTATCTAACTCGTTTCTATGGGGATATGGGTTTTGGGAAATAAGACCACTAGGGTGAAGCGCTGTTTTCATCATATCATACCAAGGATACATACTATCGGCATGATATCACTATCAATGCTAACTTTGATAACCTGGCTGAGGTACTGTTTGTTAGATTTCTATATTTTAAATTTACATTCCCCCCCCCCCTTCACCTTCTATCTTGTACTTTTTGGAAGGAAGTTACTATGTGCAGACTACATTTAAGAAATGGCATATAGGTGTACCTCATTTTTTGCACTTCACTTCATTGAGCTTTGCAGATATTGCATTTTTTTTACAAATTGGCTTTTGGCAGCCCTGAATTGAGCAAGTTTACTGGCATCATTTTTCCAATAGCATTTGCTTATTTCATGTTTCTAGATCACATTTTGGTAATTCTCACCATATTTCAAACTTTTTCATTATTATTTGTTTATGGTTATCTGTGATCAGTGATTATGATTTGCTGAAAGATCAGATGACAGCATTTTTAGCAATAACGTATTTTTAATTTTTTTGATAAAGCATTTTTAATTAAGGCATGTACATTGTTTTCTAGGCATAATGTTATTATATACTTAATAGAATGTAGTACAGGATCAGTGTGTTAAAGCTTCTGACTTCAGCTCAGGTCATGATCTCAGGGTCCTGGGATCGAGCCCCTCATTGGGCTCTCTGCTCAGCGGGAAGCCTGCCTCTCTGCCTGCCTCTGCCTACTTGTGATCTCTCTCTGTCAAATAAATAAATAAAATCTTACAAAAAAGAAAAAAGGAATGTAGTACAGTGTAAACATAAAGTCCAGTGCATATTTTATGCATTGGAAACCAAAAATTTTGCCTTGCTTTGCTGCAGTGATCTAGAACCAAGCCACAATATCTATAAGGTATGCCTGTATCTAGATAAGTTGTTGAAATTTTTCTGCATTTGTCTACTCTCCCCCATATATATTAATATTAATTTAGTCGATCATTTATATTATTATGGATTCATGAATAGTATCTCATATTTTGGAGTTACAATCCAATATTATTTATTTTATTGTTCAAATTGTTCCAGCTTTGGCTTTTAGGAATTCTTACAGTTCCTTCCTTAGTCCTTTTGACATATGCCCATCACTGTGATTTTTATTTTTATTTTTGTTTTGAGCACTTCCTTACTATTTAGCACTGTAACTTTGTATAAGAAAGCATATAGGGGGCACCTGGCTGGCTCAGCTGGTACAACATGGAACTTTTGATCTTGGGGTTTTGAGTTCAAGCCCCACATTGGGTATAAAGTCTACTTAAGAAGAAAAAAAAGAATGACTTTGATAAAGTAGTAAAAATTGTTAATTTTAAAAAGAGCATGTAGTGAGATCTTGTGTTTTTTTCCTAATCCAGTATGACAATCTCTGACTTTTTCTTTAGATTTTCTTTCTTTCTTTCTTTCTTTCTTTCTTTCTTTCTTTCTTTCTTTCTTTCTTTCTTTC
>CM052900.1:71055676-71091410 GCA_028534135.1 Potos flavus | reverse complement strand
GGGGTTGCCAGAGAATGGCTGGAAGCCTGGTGAGGGGCATCGGATCCTCGGCTCTGGGGAAGGTTCCATCTTGTTATCAGTTGTAAACAGATAAGATTGGAGCCAACCCATCCACCAGACCTCCGGTGGAACTTCTGACTCCCTCTGAGCTGACCGAAAGTGTGTGGGAATAAGGACACCCTGTCCCAGGATTGAAGACTACCCCACCTCTGTGTCCTCAGAACTTCCAACAATCTCTCAGGGAAATGTCTTTCAACAAATCAGGTATGAAGGAATTCTCTGAGAGTGACGAAAATAGTTTTTAATGAGTACTGCCTATTGGGATCTATGGGGAAGCTCTGAATCCCTCCTAAAGCCACACCTCAAGGCCCCTGGACAAAGACCAGCATCAGGATTGTTTAAACTGCTCAAGGGACTCCAGTATTTAGCCAAGACTGTGATTCTGCTCTCTGTGTTCTAGGTGGCTATGTGTTCCCAGTGCTGGGAGTGCTCCTTTCTTGTCTTTTCACCTTGTAGC
This sequence comes from Potos flavus, assembly GCA_028534135.1. Lineage (NCBI taxonomy): Eukaryota > Metazoa > Chordata > Mammalia > Carnivora > Procyonidae > Potos > Potos flavus. The sequence continues at coordinate 71,090,893 of CM052900.1, read as the reverse complement.
ACAGTGCCTGATGTATGGTATCATACAATCTGGTGCTGTTTGTATGAATAAAAGAATAGATGGATTATCATGCCTACACCCATTTTTCAGTGAGGAAATTGAGATCTATGAAGTTAAGAAGCTGGCTTAGGATGCCTGGGTGGCTCAGTGGGTTAAAGCTTCTGCCTTTGGCTCAGGTCGTGATCTCAGGGCCCTGGGATCAAGCTCCACATCGGGCTCTCTGCTCAGCAGGGAACTTGCTTCCCCCTCTCTCTCTGCCTGCCTCTCTGCCTACTTGTGATCTCTATCAAATAAACAAATAAAGTCTTAAAAAAAAAAGGGAGCTGGCTTGGTGATATATGGCTAACTAATGGCTTTGTGGAGTCATGAAACAGGCTCATCTGATCTACACTATTGTTTGGTTCAAGTTGCTTTAAAATTGTTGTTTAATGGGACACCTGGGTGGCTCAGTTGGTTAAGCGGCTGCCTTCTGCTCAGGTCATGATCCCAGGATCCTAGGATCAAGTCTCACATCGGGCTCCTTGCTTGGCGGGGAGCCTGCTTCTCCCTCAGCCTGCCACTCCCCCAGTTTGTTGTTTGTTTTTCATTATTTTAATTTTTTAAAATTTAATTATACTTTTTCAGTGTTCCAAGATTCATTGTTCATGCACCACACCCAGCGCTCCATGCAATATGTGCCCTCTTCAATACCCGCCACCAGGCTCACCAACCTCCCACCCCCTTCTCCTCCAAAACCCTCAGTTTGTTGCTCAGAGTCGACAGTCTCTCATGTTTTATTGAAGAAGGCACATATTGCATGGAGCACTGGGTGTGGTACATGAACAATGAATCTTGGAACACTGAAAAAATAAAATAAAAGTATTTGGGGAAAAAAATTAAAAATAGAGCTACCCTATGTCCCAGCAATTGCGCTACTGGGTATTTACCCCAAAAACACAGATGTAGTGAAAAGAAGGACCATATACTCCCCAAGGTTCAGAGCAGCGATGTCCACAATCGCCAAACTGTAGAAAGAGCCGAGATGCCCTTCAACAGATGAATGGATAAAGAAGATGTGGTCCATATATACAATCGAATATTACTCAGCCATCAGAAATGAATACCCAACTTTTGCATCAGTATGTATGGGACTAGAGAGGATTATGCTGAGTGGAATAAGTCAGGCAGGGAAAGGCAATTATCGCATGGTTTTACTTACTTGTGGAACATAAGGAATAGCATGAAGGACATTAGGAGAAGGAAGGGAAAAATGAAGGGGGAAAATTGGAGGGGGAGACGAACCACAAGGGACTGTGGAGTCTGAGAAACAAACTGAGGGTTTTAGAGCGAAAGGGTGTGGGAGAATGGGTTGGCCCAGGGATGAGTATTAAGGAGGGCACGTATTGCATGGAGCACTGGGTGTTATACATAAACAATGAATCTTGGAACACTACATCAGAAAGTAATGACGTACTGTATGGTGACCAACATAACATAATAAAAAATAATAATAATTAAAAGAAATTCATTCCATTGCACTCAATCTTCTGACTTACCAGAATTCCTCATTATGACATGGTCATATTTTTTGAGATGAGTTGTCTATTTAGTAAGTATTTCAGATCAATAAATACAAAGTGCTTACCTTCCTTTTGCCTGTGCCCAAAAATTCCTTTTGCAGGTGGTGATGGGGAAGGGCAGGAAATGAGAGACTAGGAGGCAGGTAAAGGCCTCATCTCATGAGAAGAGATGAGAGCTGGCCAGCAAATGTATGACCTAAGGAGGAGCATGCTAGAGAGAAACACAATTTTCTCACCTGCTCTCTAGAACCATAACACTGGGGTAGGTGTAAACTTCTGTTTCTCATGATTTCCCTAATAAAGACAAGAGAAGAGAGGCACAATGAGATGAGGACACAGACCGAGGACCCCAGACGACAGGAGTCCACCAAGTTCTCAAATAGGATGTGAGGAATATCCAGAGAGACCACCCTGCACAACTCTAGGGAATGTGAGTCACACACATAAAAGGCGACCTGGGACCCTGGTGTGTAGAGTCTAAAGGACTCTCAATCTTTGGAATGTTCTAGAGCAGTAAGGAGCAATAAACTTGATAATCACCCAGAAAAAGTTGTAGATGGTTTTCCCAAGGCAGCTAAATTTTGTCTTAGCAGGGAATAGAAATTAGAACAATGGTAAGGAGGTATTGAAGAATAGAGAAAATAGAAATGTCATGGATATCAAGCTCAAGTAGGAAAAGGATGGTATCTGGCAGGGCTGGGAAGCAGTACCTTGACTGGGAAACCCAAGAGGGGTTGTGTAGAGGGTGGAATACATAATTAAGCAGAATTGAAGCACAGTGACTCTACTAAACCTGTGATTTCTAAGTGGGATATGCCTGATGCTGGGGAGAGAGATGGAGCTAGAGATCCAGACCCAGCGGTCTCTTGGGAACTTTACCTGGTAGCGAAGCCAAGGGGGCACATTCAAAGGGAATTGGTGGGCTCATCTTAGGGCTTTGGCCTAAAAGTAAACCCAAGACCGCATGGGGAGATTTCATTATAGGAAAACAGATAGTAGAGAAAATACTGGGTGAGTTTAGAATCAAATGAGGCTCCCTAGTGAAATAATCCAGTCAGAGATGAAAGACTTCCAAGATGACTTTCTCATACCCAGTGTGGAGCCCAACCTGGTGCTTGAACTCATGACCCTGAGATCAAGACCTGAGCTGAGATCGAGAGTCCCGTTTTTAACCAACTGAGCCACCCAGGTGCCCCTCATCATTGCATTTTAAAATCAGTTGGGCAAAAATAGGAATAGATGTTTTCTCAACACAAGTTCTATCAAAGTATCATCTTATTTTCACCACTGATTCAATCACATGTCAATTAAAATAATTCATTTCAACCTATTGAAAATGTTAGTAACTGTCTAGCTTAAATTCAACCAGTTTTAGTTACCAGTAGAAAGCCTAGATCCCCAACTTGGCTGGTTAAAAAATAGTGAACAAGTTTCCCTAAAGACGTCAGGGTGCTCAGTTTCCACCTTACTGACTGGTACACAGCAGGCATGGAGTACATGTGTGTGGGCCTGTAGAAGAGTACATGATGAATGACCAAAATCAGGTGAGCAGGTGAGGAGGAAGGAAAAGCAGAAGGAGGTGAGAAAGAAGAGACAAAGAGTCCTTAAATCCAAGATGTACACAAGCACTTGTTTGTGCATCACTGGGGCCACCTGGTCCTATGCCAGCAGCCCTTTCATCCAGGAGTAACACGCTACAGGGCACTGGGCTTTGGGAGGTGTGAAGTTTTCCAGGAGGTCACCAGGACTCCAGCCTCAGCCCTTAAAGCCAAGGTTGAAGGGTCCTAGAGAGGCTTGGGGGATCCTGTGGCCCTGCTTGTCAGTGTCCCACACATTCTGGTGCCTTTCCTATAAGTCCTGACAGTCCTCTCTCTGATCCTCCCGACCTGCAGATTAACGAGGTGTGAGTGGACTTCGAAGGGAGTTAAATGGCCTTGAGCAGTTTAAGGGTTGAGGTACTGTTGGCAGGAACAGATTTCTGTCTTGAGCTGCATGAATTTCACGACCTAAGGTGTAGCTGTGACATACTTAGAAAAACTATCTTTAGGTCCAAAGCTTATTTGGATACTGTGCCAAGCATGGGGGTAAGAGTTTTGGACAAATTAATGTGTCCCAGGTAGCCTAAACAAAGGAAGGAAGGAAGGAAGAGAGGGAGAGAGAGAGAGGGAGAGAGGGAGAGAGAGAGAAAGAGAGAAGGAAAGGAAGAAGGAAAGAAAGAAGAAAGAAAGAAAAGAAAGAAAGGAAGGAAGGAAGGAAGGAAGGAAGAAAGAAAGAAAAAGAAAGAAAGAAAGAAAGAAAGAAAAGAAAGAAAGAAAGAAAGAAAGAAAGAAAGAAAGAAAGAAAGAAAGAAAGAAAGAAAGAAAAAAGAAAGAAAGAAAGAGAAAGAAAGAAAGAAAGGAAGGAAGGAAGAAAGAAAGAAAGAAAGAGAAAGAAAGAAAGGAGGAAAGGAAAAGAAATCCAAGATGTACGGATAATATGATGCAGACAGTAAGTATGGAAACAGGCAGATGATGGTCAGTTAAGTCTAGCAGATAAAAATAGGAGAGGATATGGGATGCTAAACTAGGAAAGAGAAGTGTAACCGTCCCTCAGAACAATGTACTGCTTAGAATATAAACTATGAGAAATTATATTAGTTACCAAGCATGCTTAGATATAGCCTTAAGAAAAACATGTAATGACGATAGGCCTCTGGGGAGAGGACGATATACATCCTTGAAGCCGAGCAGCTGGGGATGCCCTGCTCACTCAGAGTGGAACGCTGTCTGCTTCGTTTTTCCGTTATCACCCTTTCCCCAGAGAGCATCAGCAGTTAGACAATCCTTTTGTTTGGCCTTGTTCACTATACGTCATGTACTATGTCATCAGACATATCTTGCCTTCCTTCTTACATACCTATGAGACTCGTGGTCAATGTGTAATCTACTCCGGCTTCTTTGTTGGTTGTTACCCACTTTCTAATAAATATGAGACAAAGGAGTTGTTCGGGGTGACAGTCTTTTCTACTGTTGTCCCCTACTCCCTTTCCCTTGTAGCTGACTTGTTTGTGCCTCATTCTTCTCCTGTGCGCCATCGGGAGGCCGCAGACAACTAGCGTGTTCCGAACTAGCTACATTGTCAGCCAGTGGTGTTGGGCTGCCCTGGCTTACTAGGCCCGTTGGGCTTAGTCAGGTCCCCTGAACATGCAGAGTTCCCAGGGCGGACAACGCTCACTCCCCAAAAATCTTTCTGAGGTGGCAGCTTTAAATTGGCCCAATGTCTCCCCACTTAGACTGACTGCCTGATGGGGTCCCAGGCATACCATAATCAAGGCTCTTGGGTGTCTCTTCCTGGAGGGAATCTCAAGCCGTTCTACACTGCCTTGCCTGAGAGGGCAGTCCAGATTCCTCTAGGAGTGTCTTCAGGGGAAATAATATGTGCATTTGTGCAGATTAGCGCTTGGAATTAGGCAGTGTCCTGGTACCCCCAATAGCTCACTGGTGGAACCAGCCTCTCCCTACAGATGCCCTGGGTCAGATTCTAGGCTCCCCTGACTTGTGTCACTCACCCGGGTGCAGTGTGTGCTCTATCAGCTGGCTTTTGGCTTTTGGTGCCTGCTAGGCTCAGGCTGGTCCCCCAAAACTGCATAGCATCCAGAGGGGACAGGGCCCAATCCCCTCCAAATCTTCTTGAGGTAGCAGCTTTAAACTGGGGACTACCAGTCCTCATTAGGACTGCCTGCCTGAAAGTACCCTGAGCTTACCAGTAAGCAAGTCTCTTAGTAAAGGACACACTAGCCAGAGGGCTGGGCTGATGCTGGCAGGACAATTTCCTCCATTTCTGCCTTCAGGGGGACTAAGCACATTTGTGCCAAGTAGAGCTTCCAGTTAGGCACAAACTTGGTCCTGCAAGAGCTGAATCCTGTGATCAGGACTCCAGAGCCCTCCCAACACTGATCTGCATAGCTGCACAAGCCCAGTCTACAGTTCTTCTGCAGAACTTGGGCACTGGGGCCCTCCAGGCCTGGGGGGTTAGTGCCTGCCCCCAAATGCCTGCATAGTGTAGAGGATGGTAGGGCCTAGCTCCTCAAAATCATTCTGAGGCCTCAACTGCCATTTGGTGGCACTCAGGCATCATTCGAAGCAGTTACCCATGAGTCTGCATTGTATCGATGGAGGTCTTAGTTCTTGGATTCTCCAGCAGAAGATTTATGTCAGGATCTGATCCATTTTGAATCAAGACAGTCAGCAGGAATGTAGCAAGCACAAAACACTTAAAGAGAAATTACTCTCTAAAGGTTGGAAGAAGGGGAAGTTCCGTGAGGTGAAACTGATGTAGGAAAGAACGTTAGGGTTTGAATACAACAGCCAAGAGAGAATTCTTGATACCTCTTTGGTGTGAAAAGGTGGTTTTATGAAAGCACAGGGACAGGACCCATAGGCAGAAAGAGCTGCACTGGGGTCATGAGGAGTGGCCCATTATATACTTTCGAGTTAGGAGGGAGTTAGGGATAAGGCAAGTCTCTAAGGAATTTTGGAAGCAAGTTTTCCAAGACCTCTGGGGGACTACATATTGTTGGAAAAAGTTTTACTACCATTTAATAAAATCTTAGTCATGAGACCCTTCAGATGTATATAGGTGGGCCATATCTTGGGGGGTGATTACCAACACATATCTTGGGGGTTTACAGATAAAGGAAGTTTCCAAAGGAATTTTTATATGTTAAAGTCAACCTACAGGATCCGGGAGGTGGGAGTGGTTTTGTGCTAAGATTGCCTTTCACCCTTAGCAAATTATTAACATCAAGGCAGTTGAGTCCCTAGAGGAAAGTCACTCTGCCTGTTTCAAGGAGTTATTAGCAGGCTGTAGGTGGTAAGGAAGTTGAATAATTTTTCTTCTGCCTTTGTTTCCCACATCAGAACTGGCCGCCTATGTTGTTTTGGGATTAGATATCAGAGGGTCTCTCAGGTCTGGGAGGAGCTGTGAAGGACAGTGGTGTGCTCCGTAATGGAGGCTGCTTCCAGTCATGTGGGAGCCTCCTCCCACAGGTTGGGAGGTGGAGTCTTGACCCTACAAAATTTGTACCCCAGTAGAACTCCTGGTTCCCCCATCCCAGACTTCATGGCAGAATCCATCCTTCATGCAGCATTTATAGGTGCCTATTTGGTAACAGCCCAGCTCTGGCTGCGTGGTGAGCAAACCCCAGGTCCTTGAACTTCATGCCTCCACTGGAGGCCTGAGGATGTTGAGTTGAGGGCACAGCAGGTAGTTTCTTCTTACCACAAGGCCCTAGCAACCCAATGGAGAGGGACTTGCGGTGAACACCAATGGATGAAGACCACCAAGAATGGGAAATGTATGACTTCAGCTTGAGAGGCCTCCAGCTTCACCAGGAGCTCACCTGCTTGCAGGGCAACACAAAGCAGGTGGGGGGCCTTGGGCCTGGATTTTGGTCACACGGTCCCCATCTCACTCCCCGAGATCACACTGAGGCAGAACTGCAAATCCTTATTTGGACTTGGTGCCTCATCAGGTGAAGGGATCTTCCAGAACTGGGGAGCCCAGAGAAGTCTTCTTGAAAGAATCACCTTCCAGCCAACTAACTCTACCCTGGGAATATATTCCAATATCTTCCAGCTGTGCCTTTGGGAAAAGTATGCTCATTTCTGCAGGTTATGCCTTGAAATTAGACATACTCCTTGTCCCTCTAGAGATGGAGCCTATGACCTGGCATCTCCAGACACCTGCCTTGTTCCAGATCCTGGGCAACCCTGAACTGCAAGGTTTGCATGCACAGTCAATGTACAGTCCATCTGGACCAGTTGCCTGATTGGGTACAGGTGTGTCCCTTGTCAGACAGCCCAACTGTCTCTGATTGGAGGAATTGCCAGCCAGTCACTCTTCCATGCCCTGGCTAGTCCAGTATCCTCCAGCTGTGCCTAAGGTGAGCCTATGCTCCTTTGTGCATATAAGGCATGTGATTGTACAAACCCCTTGTATCCCAAGAGCCATCTCCTGTAGCCAGCATCTTCAAACCTTTGCCCTGTTCCAGATCCCTGGGAAACCTGCACTGAGCAGCCCTGCATGAGCAGTGCACATTTCTTCAACGGGTCTTGGGCAGCTGGGGCGTGGCCCCAAGCAAGCGCACAGAATGCTTGGTAGAGGGAGCCCAGCCCCAGAATCTATCTGAGGTAGCAGTTTTATTTTTTATTTTTTCAATGTAATTAATTTTTTAATTGAAGTATCATTGATATACAATATCTTACTAGTTTGATGTGTACATAAGAGTGATTTGATATTTGTATACATTATGAAATCCTTAGGGTAAGTCTAATTACTGTCTGTCATCATACAAAGTGAGTACAGTTATATTGACTGTATTCCCTATGTGTATATTACATCTCCATGGCCTATTTATTTTATAACTATAAGTTTGTACCGCTTAATCCCCTTCACCTGTGTCATCTGCCCCTGACCTCTTCTTCCTCCACTGGTAACCAACAGCTTGCTTCCTGCATCTATGAGTCTGTTCCTGTTTTGTTTTGTCCTTTGCTTTGTTTTTTAGATTCCACATATAAGTAAAATCATACTAGGTTTGTCTGTCTCTGACTTATTTTACTTAGCATAATACTCTTAGGTCCATCCAAGTTGTTGCAAATGTTAAGCTTGCTTTTATTTTCATGGCTGAGTAATATTACTTATACACATACTGCATCTTTATTCATTTATCGACAGACACTTAGGGTTGCATCCATATCTTGGTCCTTGTCAATAATGCTGCCAGAAACACAAGGATGCATATATCTTTCTAGATTGGTGTTTTTTGTTTCTTCAGGTATATACCCAGATGTGGAACTGCCAAGTCATACAGTATTTCTCTGTTTAATTACTTGAGGAACTCCATAGAGTTTCCATAATGGCTGCACCAAAGTACATTCCCACAAACAGTGTGCGAGAGTTCCGTTTTCTCCACATCCTCACCAACACTTGTTTTTTTTTTGTCTTTTTGGTAATTGCCACTCTGACAGGTTTGAAGCCATATCTCATTGTGGTTTTGATTTGCATTTTCCTGATGATCAGTGATGTTGAACATCTTTTTGGAATCCTGCTAGTCATCTGTGATTTCTTTGGGAAAGACTCTATTCAAGTTTTCTGCCTATGTTTAAATCAGGTTATTTGTGGTTTGGGCATGAAGTGGTATAAGTTCTTTACATATTCTGAATATTAACTCTCATTGGATGTAACTTTTGCAAATGTTTTCTCCCATTCACTGGGTTGCCTTTTCCTTATGTTGTAGGTTTCCTTTGTTTTGCAAAAGCTATTCAGTTTGATATTAACCCACTTGTTTATTTTAGCTTATGTGGCCCTTGCCTGAGGGTACTGGTTCAAAAAACAAATTACCAAGACCAATGTTAAAGTGATTCTTCACTATGCTTTCTTCTAGGAGTTTTATGGTTCCAGGTTTTACAGTCAAGTCTGTAATTCATTTTGAAGTTATTTTTGTGCATGTTGTAAGACCGTGATCCAGTTTCATTCTTATGGGTATACAGTCTTTCTAATATCCTTTATTGAAGACACTGTCTTTAACTCCTTGTATATACTTGCCTCCTTTGTCATCAGTTTATTGACTTCCATATCCATATGCATGGATTTTCCTGGGCTCTCTATTCCATTTCATTCATCCATATGTCCGAGTGTCCTACTGTTTTGATTATTAGAATTTTGTAGTAGAGCTTAAAATCAGGGAATGGGATACCTCCATGGAAGCTGTAGTTTTCAACTGGCCATGGTCAGTACCCACTTGGACCCACTCTGGATGGGGTTCTGGGCTTGACCAGCAACAAATTCTCCCCAGTGTGTCTTGCTGGAAGATACCCTACCCAGCCTGTCTGGCTCTGCCCTGGCAAGATTGGTTTCTCCATCTCTACCTTCAATGGAAAATGGTGTAATTACAGTTTGGAATGAGGCAGATGGCCTTGAGTCCCCAGAAGCCTGCTCCAGTGACCAGCCCCTCCTGTTTCTTGCCCTGTTGATGCACAGCATGTGCATCCACAGTTAGCCACCCATCAGCCGGCCTTGGCAAGCCTCTGGAGCTCAGGCTGCTTCCCCACCAGCAGTATACCTTCCAGGGTAGAGGGAGTCAACACCCTAAATTTTTCTGAAGCACCTTTTAAATGGTGACAGTCTGCCTGCTAGGGTCCAAGGCTTCTCCAGCACTCAGTATTCCCAGGTCTCCTATTGGGCTGGGGCTACTTTTGTCAGTTGCCGGGTCCATCCTTGTGAGGCAGTGCAGATACTCGTGGTTCTACCTGTAGGGGAAAAGTTGAGTATTTGTGTAGCTTAGTGCTTGGAAGGTGGCATGTGTTGACTACCCCCTCAAGCTCAGGATGATTTTTGGTGTGTTGCTCCCACTACACGGGACACAGTGCAGGTGACCAGGGACCAGCCCTAAAGGCCTCAAGTCACCTGAAAGGAGAATGCTTTGCATGCTCCAGCTTGGTGCAGAGTAGCCCATGATGTGGAACAAGACATGAATGGGCATAGTGCTCCTGAATGTAGGGCTTGAGGTTCCTTGACTGTCTTGCCTATGTGGGGCCAGAAGGATTGGGGTAGAGGTACCACCTAATAGAAGATACCTGGGAAGTCTTCCTGCTAGAGAACCAAGGGGGCCCTTTAGGCATCGGGACCCAGTAGGGACTGACTGGCATCAGATTGCCACTGTTGCCTCAGGGCGACCTTAAGTGTGTGCACCCCCTCCATGCTGGAGACTATGGAGTGATTGGACTAGGCTTTCATCTCTTTGGGCCTGCAAGGCCCCAGCTACCCAAGGCCCGGTGATGAAGATGAGCTGTCCGTGTCTTGGCCATGAAGGTCATGGTAGCCAAGGACCTAGAACTGGGCAGAAGTCAGGAGACATTGGGACACAAGAGCAAGATATTGGGGGAACAATACATCTGTATAATCCCAAACCCACATAACTGTGTGTATTTCTCCTGAAGGCAGAGAGAGAGAGAGAGAGAGCACAATGTCCTGCTTTGCCAAGATGGGGCCAGTGGGTTGGCTGTTGTAGCCTCCAATAAGAGACACTCGGTGCCCTTGTTGTTGGAGAAGCCTGGGACCCTATAGGTGGCAAGTCCAAAGGGGACAGTCACCAACCTGCATCTACCACCTCATGGTGATTATACAATGGTTGGATCTGGGCTCCAGCTCCACAGACATGCAAATTCCTTGTAAGGCTGTGGTTGGCCAAATGGGTGCATCCTGCCCACTTGCAGGCCAAGAAGTGCAGTATAGCCAGTGACCTAGAACAGGCCAAGGGTCCTAGAAGGGCTCTTGGGGGACAAGTGTTACCATACCCAATGGACAGAATTCCCCCTGAAGGTAGGGTTCAGGTTTATTCATCAGCCACGCTGGAAAAGGTCCCGAAGGCTGGTCGGGGGACAATCTAATAAGAAACACCAGGTAGCCCTGGCTGCAAGAGCAGGGACTCTCCCTGAATGATGGAGAACCAAATGTTAGGAGGCTTAGAAGAAAATGCCATCAAGCTTCTTTGACACTGCCTACTGGCTGCTCTCAGGAATGAAGGCGTCAACAAAGAATAAAAAGAAAACATGGTATCCAACTAAACTGGAAGAAGACCCTGTCCCACACATGAGAAAAATGCTTTTTAAAATATCAGGAGAAGTCCAGAAAGCAGAACGTTTGAAGGCAGAAAGCTCTAGCAGACCGTGAGCTAAGAAATGTGAAGGAAGTTTTAATATGGGCAAGTCAATCAAGAAGGACCTCCAGAGGAAGACTTTAAAGAATTTTGGTGGGTGCAGGAACATGGAGAAAAAAAGAGTTTGAGGGTAGGCTCCTGTCTGGGGAAGCTGGCAGCTCACTCAACTAGCCTGGAGAGCCATACTAAGGGCTCTGGCAGTGTGGTGCTCAGCCTGCAATTTTAGTCAAGCCCTGGCATGGACATTCACTCTCCTGAGAAGACTGCTTGAGGAGCCAACAGAGAGCTAACCCTGAGCTGAGCTGTCACTGACAGGGGAGGGCTGGAGTAGGGCAGGAAATATTCACAGAGCTCTTCTATCCTTCAGTGAAATACCGAGCCCTGGGCCTGGAGCTGGTTTGGGATGAAGCTGTTGGGTTAGTTCCCTTCCCCTCCACCCAACCCCCTGGCCCTTCCTCTCCTCTGGCACCGGTCACACCTTGGCTTTCTCCTGGCCCCTCGGGGGTTTGGGCCTTCTCACCTGGGTCAGCAGTGGCTGGTGGGGGTTGAGGACTTCCTTGGGCACCTATCCCACTCTGCCTCCCCCATGTGGACAGCAAGGCAAGGAAGGTTGACCCTGGGTCTGTCCAAAGTGTTCTTAGGAGGATGAGGGGTTGCCATGGGATCTTACCTTAGTATGGGGTGTGCTGGGGTTAGAAGGGCCCTCGGAGGTGATCAGCCCCAATGTACTACAGATGAAGAAATTGCCCTCCATGGAGTTACCTGAGCAAGGTTATTTAGTGAGTTAGGGATGTAGCAGGAATTGGGCCCAGGCATCCTTGTTCCTGGTAAAGGGCAATTCCCACTGCACCTCTCAGAGTCTGAGGAGAAATCCTCAGGGTGAATGGCTTTCTACATTCCTCAGCATTACTCTTCCAAACCCTGTTCCCAGAGTGAAAGCCATCCCCTCAAGGAACTTACAGCTTTATTTATTTATTTATTTATTTATTTATTTAAAAAATTTTTTTAAATTTATTTTTTCAGTGTTCCAAGATTCATTTTTCATGCACCACACCCAGTGCTCCATACAATACATGCTCTCCTCAATACCCACCACCAGGCTCACCCAACACCCCACTCCCCTCCCCGCTGAAACCCTCAGTTTGTTGCTCCGAGTCCACAATCTCTCATGGTTCATCTCCTCCTCCGATTTCCCCCAATTCACCGTGGAAGGGTGTCTCCCAATGTCCTCCATGTTTTTTCTCATGCTTCACACGTAAGTGAAACCGCATAATAACTGACTGTCCCTGCTTTGCTTATTTCACTCAGCATAATGTCTTCCAGTCCCATCCATGTTGAAAGAAAAGTTGGGTATTCATCCTTTCTGATGGAGGCATAATATTTCATTGTATATATGGACCATATCTTTTTTACCCAATTGACTGTTGAAGGGCACATTGGCTCTTTCCACAGTTTGGTGATTCTGGCCATTGCTCCCAAGAACATTGGGGTACATGTAGCCCTTCTTTGCATTCTATCTGTAACTTTGGGTAAATACCCAGTAGTGCAATAGCAGGGTCATAGGGTAACTCTTTACTGTCTCCAGAAATCTCCACACTGTTTTCCAAAGTGGCTGCGCAAACTTGCACTCCCACCAACAGTGGAAGAGGGTTCCCCTTTCTCCACATCCTCTCCAACATTTGTTGTTTACTGTCTTGTTGATTTTGGCCATTCTAATTAGTGTAAGGGGGTATCTCAATGTGGTTTTGATTTCAATCTCCCTGATGGCTAAAGATGAAGAACATTTTTTCATCTGTTAGCCATGTGTATGTCTTCTTTGGAGAAGTGTCTATTCATGTCTTCTGCCCATTTTTTGATGTGATTATCTGTTTTTTGAGTGTTGAGTTTAAGAAGTTCTTTATAGATCTTAGATATCAGACCTTTGTCATTTGTGAATATCTTCTCCCATTCTGTGGGATGCCTGTTTGTTTTGATGATGGTTTTCTTTGCTGTGCAGAAGCTTTTTATTTTGATGAAGACCCAAATGTTCACTTTTGCTTTTGTTTTTTTGCCTTTGGAGACATGTCCTGAAAGAAGTTGCTGTGGCTGATGTTGAAGAGGTTACTGCCTATATTCTCCTCTAGGATTTTGATAGATTCCTGCCCCACGTTGAGGTCTTTTATCCATTTCGAGTTTATCTTTGTATATAGTGTAAGAGAATGGTCAAGTTTCATTCTTCTACATATAGCTGTCCAATATTCCCAGCACCATTTATTGAGAGACTTTTTTATCGAAGAGACTGTCTTTTTTCCACTGGATATTTTTCCTGCTTTGTCAAAGATTATTTGGTCATAGAGTTGCAGGTCCATATCTGGGGTCTCTACTCTGTTCCACTGGTCTGACTGTTTTTGTGCCAGTACCATGCTGTCTTGATGATCACAGCTTTGTAGTAAAGCTTGAAATCGGGCAATGTGATGCCCCAGCTTTTTTTTTTCTTTTTCAACATTTCCTTAGCAATTCGGGGTCTTTTCTGGTTCCATACAAATTTTGAGATTGTTTGTTCCAGCTCTCCGAAAAATGCTGGTGGAATTTTGATAGGGATGGCATTGAAAGTATAGATTGCTCTGGGCAGTATAGACGTTTTAACAATGTTTTTTCTTCCGATCCATGAGCACGGAATGCCTTTCCACCTTTTTGTGTCTTCTTCAATTTCTTTCATGAGTGTTCTGTAGATCCTCGGGTACAGAGCCTTTACCTCTTTGGTTAGGTTTATTCCCAGGTGTCTTATGGTTCTTGGTGCTATAGTAAATGGAATCAGTTCTCTAATTTCCCCTTCCATATTTTCATTTTCAGTGTTTAAGAAAGCAACAGATTTCTGTGCATAGATTTTGTATTCTGCCACATTACTGAATTGCTGTATGAGTTCTAGTAGTTTGGGGGTGGAGTCTTTTGGGTTTTCCATATCATGTCATCTGTGAAGAGAGAGTTGGACTTCTTTGCCAATTTGAATACTTTTTATTTCTTTTTGTTGTCTGATTGTTGTTACTAGGACTTCTAGTACTATGTTGAGTGAGAGTGGCGAGAGTGGGCATCCTTGTTGTGTTTGATCTCAAAAGGAAGGCTGTCAGCTTTTCCTCACTGAGAATGATATTCACTGTGGGCTTTTCATAGATGGATTTTATGAAGTTGAGGAATGTTCCCTCTATCCGTATACTTTGAAGGATTTTAATCAGGAACGGATGCTGAATTTTGTCAATTGCTTTTTCTGCATCAATTGAAAGGACTATGTGGTTCTTCTCTCTTCTGCTATTGATTTGTTCTATCACATTGATTGATTTGCATATGTCGAGCAACCCTTGCATCCCAGGGAAAAATCCCACCTGGTCATGGTGGTAATCTTTTAATGTGCTGTTGGATCTTATTACCTAGGATCTTGTTGAGAATCTTAGCATCCATATTTATCAGGGATATTGATCTGAAATTCTTTTTGGAGAGGAGGGCAAGATGGTGGAGAAGTAGGAGACGCTGTTACAACCAGTCCCCTAAAGTGAGCTGGATATCTACCAGAACATGCTGAACACCATGAGATCAGCCTGAGAAGTAAGACTTTTCACTTTTGAATCTCTACAGTAGCAGAAGGCAGCAGCGGAGAGGTAAAGCAGAGTGGGAACATGTGAACCTGTATCTGAGGATAAACAAAAGGGGGAGGGAGCCACCAGATGTGACCCAACGACAGTGATACCCTAAAGGAAAGTGCCCTGTGTTTGGGGACTAGCATTAACTTAGAGCCTGGTGAAAAACACTTAAAAAAAGCAAAAGAACTTAAGGAACAACCAGTGGAAGTGGGTGGTCACAGGCAAGGGCCTAAGCCCACGTTCCCAGGAAGGGCACCAACCACATCAAAGAGATACTGGCCAGGAATCCAGTCTGTGGTTCATGAACCTACAGCTTTCTGCCCCTTGCACCATTTAGAGGGTGGGGTGCACTCCTGCAAGCGCCTTAGAGAGCCTGGCATGGTTCATGAGCCTACAGCTTTTCTCTTATGTGCAGCGCTCCGTGGACTGAGTGCGCTCCCCCAAGTCCCTGAGAGACCAGCTGCGAGCCATAGCTGGAGGTCTCTAGGACCACGGGAGGTCCACCACCTGCCACAGGGTCTGGGCACTCCCAGACAGCGTGCTGCCACCACCACCGCTGGCCGCCGCCAGAAAGAACGCGGCCGCTTGGGGCAGGAATCTGAGCGCAGCCGGTGCAGACTGGGAGCCAGGACAGCAGTTGTGGTGATGGCAGCCACCAGAAACCAGTTTCCTAGACCTCGAGGCTTTGGTCGCACAGAGTGTGCAGAGATTACTGAGGGCCTCTCGGGGCCACTGAGATGGCGGCTGGGGGTGCACACCGCCTATGGTGGGCTGTGGTGTGAGCAGAGCTTGCAGAGGGGAGACTGCATTCTGGACCACCCAGAGGGGAGCAGACTGAGGCTTCTCTGTGACCCTGAGGCCTGGGTATGGGCAGACTCCTTGCTTGGACTCTCTGAAAAGGTGAGAAAAACTGCAAAAGAGTGAAAACCTCCAGAGAGCAGAAGCCTGAAAAACTGTTTTCCTCAGAGCCCAGCCCCTGGATTGCGGCGCAATGTGACTCAACCCAAGCAAGATTGACTGGAAAACAACGCGACAGGCCCCTCCCCCAGAAGACAACCCAAAAACAGGAGACAATAACCACAGGGTCCCCATGAAATTCTTTTTGATGGGTCTTTGCCTGGTTTGGGATCAGGGTAATGCAGGCTTCATAGAAAGTGTCTGGAATTTTCCTTCCATTTCTATTTTTTGAAAATGATTTAGGAGAATAGATACTATATCTTCGTTGAATGTTTTGTTGAATTCCCCAGAGAATCCGTCAGGTCCTGGACTCTTGTCTTTTGGGAGGTTTTTGATCACTGCTTCAATCTCGTTACTAGATATTGGTCTATTCAGGTTGTCAATTTCTTCCTGATTCAGTCTTGGAATTTTGTTATGTTTCCAGGAATGCATCCATTTCCTCTAGGATGTTTAACATATTGGCATATAACTATTGCTGATAATTTCTGATGATTGTTTCTATT
The DNA here is from genome assembly GCA_028534135.1 of Potos flavus. Lineage (NCBI taxonomy): Eukaryota > Metazoa > Chordata > Mammalia > Carnivora > Procyonidae > Potos > Potos flavus. The sequence goes on along the minus strand of CM052900.1, from coordinate 71,074,563 downwards.
TCCTTTGGATTAGTTGTGATCTCTCCCCTTTCATTCATAATTTTGTTAATTTGGGTCCTCACTCTTTTCTTTTGGATGAGTTTAGCCAGTGGTTTAGCTATCTTATTGATTCTTTCAAAAAACCAACTTCTGGATTCATTGATGCATTCTACTCTTTCTCTAGTTTCTAACTCATTGAACTCTGCTCTAATCTTGATTATTTCCCTTCTTGTGCATGGGGTTGGCTTAATCTGTTGTTGATTTTCCAGTTCTTTAAGGTGTAAAGAAAGCTGATGTATTCAGGATTTTTCCATTTTTTTTGAGTGAGGCTTCAATGGCTATGTATTTCCCCCTTAGGACTGCCTTTGCCATGTCCCATAGATTTTGGACCGATGTGTCTTCATTTTCATTGGTTTCCATGAACTGTTTAATTTCTTCTTTGGTTTCCTGGTTGATCCAATCATTCTTGAGCAGGTTGGTCTTTAGCTTCAAAGTGTTTGATTTCCTTCCAAACTTTTTCTTGTGGTTGAGTTCCAGTTTCAAAGCATTGTGGTCTGAGAATATGTAGGGAATCATCTCAATCTTTTGGTATCAGTTGAGTCCTGATTTGTGCCCCAGTATGTGGTCTATTCTGGAGAAAGTTCCATGTGCGCTCGAGAAGAAGGAGTACTCTGTTGTTTTAGGGTGGAATGTTCTGTATATATCTATGAGGTCTATTTGGTCCAGTGTGTCATTCAAAGCTCTTGTTTCTTTATTGATTTTCTGTTTAGATGATCTGTCTGTTACTGAGAGTGGTGCGTTAAGATCTCCTACAATTAATGTATTCATATCAATATGACTCTTTATTTTGATTAACATTTGACTTAAGTAGTTGGCTGCTCCTATATTGGGGGCATATATGTTTACAATTGTTAGATCTTCTTGGAGGATAGACCCTTTAAGAATGATGTAGTGTCCTTCTGTATCTCTGACTACCATCTTTAGCTTAAAATCTAATTGATCTGATATGAGAATCACTACTGCAGCTTTCTTTTGAGGCCCGTTGGAGTGAAAGATGTTTCTCCACCCCTTCACTTTCAGTCTGGATGTATCTTTAGATTCTCAGTGTGTCTCTTGTAGACAGCATATGGACGGGTCCTGTCGTTTTATCCAGTCTGAAACCCTGCGTCGTTTTATGGGAGCATTTAAGCCATTGACATTGAGTGATTATTGAAAGATAAGTTTTTATTAACATCATGTTGCCTCTGAAGTACTTGTTTCTATAGATTGTAAGTTCCTGTTCTATGTCACTCATGGATTCTTTCTACTTTCATAGAACTCCCTTTAATATTTCTTGTATGCCAGCTTGATGGTCACATACTGTTTTAAACCTTGCCGGTCTTGGAAGCGCTTTATCTCGCCATCCATTTTGAATGTGAGCCTTGCTGGATAAAGTATTCTTGGCTGCATGTTCTTCTCATTTCATGCCCTGAATATGTCTTGCTAGCCCTTTCTGGCTTGCCAGGTTTCCGTGGACAGGTCTGATGTTATTCTGATGGGTCTTCCTCTGTACGTAAGGGATCTCTTCCCCCTAGCTGCCTCAGGACCCCTTGTCTAAAATTATGATTTGCAAATTTCACAATGATGTGTCTAGCTGATTTTCTAGACTCATTGATCTTGGTGTGTGTCCTTTCTGCCTCTAAGACATAAACACTTGTTCCATTTCCAGGTTGGGGAAATTTTCATTCAGAATTTGGTCAGCTGTATTTTCTACTCTTCTGTCTTTCTCTACTCCTTCAGGGATTCCAATAATTCTGACATTGGAACATTTCATGGCACCATTTACTTCCATAACTCTGTGCTCATGGTTCCTAAGGAGTTTGTTCCAACCCTCCTTCTGACCTTTCCTCTCAACCATCTTATCCTCTAGATTGCTAACTCTATGCTCTATCTCCACAACTCTAGCTGTTCGACTACTTAGATTAGATTGGATCTCACTGATAGCATTTTAACATCGGCCATACTTGTTCTCAGTTCTGTCCTTTGAGATTCTATGTTGTCATTAATGTTTTTCTTCATCCTAGTCATTGCCTGGATAATTGTTACCCTGAATTTCCTTTCCGACATACTGTTTATGTCCATGTCTGATAGTTCGGAGGGAGAGGGCGCAGTCTCTGGGTTTTTCCTCTGTTGGGTGTTCCTCCTTCTAGTCATTTTGAAGAGAGGTGGATGAGAGGATGTATAGCTGAAAATATCACCCATGATCCAGGCAGGGTGCACCTTGGAAGGTTTTGGAGCGATTGGAATTCATCACCAAAAAGAAAGAATAAAGATAAAAAAAGAGAGAGAGAAAGAGAAAAGAAGAAATCCCAGCTAGAATGGGTCCCCAACATAAGATTTATAAGGTATATAGACAAACACGAACAAACATAAAGATCAACAAAAGTAAATGATAGGAAATAAAAGAACCTAGTCAGAATGAACCCCAAGAATAAGATTTATATAATACCAGAACAAAAGCAAATACACAGAAACATTGACAGAAGGGTAAGATGGGAGGGGAGTTATAAATCCTCAATTCAGGCGAGGAAAGTTATTTCATGTCTTCCTGGGTTTATCATTGTTTTAAGCCTCTAGTTTTAATGTTAAGTAGTTTTTTTAAAAATTTAAAAAAACAAGAAATGTGAGAACGAGTGAATAAAAAAGAAAGAAAGAAAGAAACTTGTATCTATGCAATATACAGGTTTAGGTTATTTTCAGGAGCTTAATTAATTAATTAATATTCCCCTGATGTTGGGGTTATAGTTTTATGGGGACCCTGTGTTTATTGTCCTCTTGTTTTTGGCTTGTCTTCTGGGGGAGGGGCCTGCCGCGCTATTTTCCAGTCAATCTTGCTTGGGTTGAGATGTTTTGCCCCCCAATCAGGGGGCTGGGCTCTGTGGAAACCGGTTTCTCAGACTTTTGATCTCTAGAGATTTTTGCTCTTTTGTAGCTTTTTCACCTTTTCAGCGAGTCCTAGCAAGGAATCTGCCCGTACCCAGACCTCCGAGTCACAGAGAAGCCTCAGTCTACTGCCCCCTCCAATCTCTGCTCACACTGCAGGCTGCCACTGGTAGTGCACCCCCCCAGCCACCATCTTCGCTAACCTCTGCTCCCTAGTGCAACCACAGCCGGGAGCGATATTGGCCTAGGAAACGGGACCGGGCCGTGTTCTCTCCAGCGCCAGCTGGTAGCGCCCAGACCCTGCGGTAGGTGGCAGGCGTCCTGTGACCCTAGAGACCGCCGGCCGGGGCTCTCACCCGGTCTCTTAGGACCTTGCAGGCATGCATCCAGTTCATGGAGTGCTGAACACAGAGAAAAGCTGCAGGCTTCTGGACCACACAGGCTCTTGAAGGTGCTTGCAGGAGTGCGCCCTGCCCATGAAATGGTGCGAGGAGCAGAAAGCTGCAGGTTCATGAACTACGGACTGGACCACCACCAGTCTCTTTGCCGTGGGTGGTGTCCTTCCTGGGAACATGGGCTTAGGCCCGTGCCCATGACCACTCAATTCCACCAGTTGCTCCTTAATATCTTTAGCTCTTTTTAAGTGTTTTTAACCAGACTCTAAGTTAATGCTGGTCCCCAACCACAGGGCACTTTCTTTTGGGGTATTACTGTCCTTGGGTTGCTTCTGGTGGCTCCCTCCCCCTTCTGTCTATCCTCAGATATACGTTCGTGTGTTCCCACTCTCCTTTCCCTCTCTGCTGCTGCCTTCTGCTCCTGTAGATATCCAGAAGTGAAAAATCTTACTTCTGAGGCTGATTTCATGGGTGTTCAGCGTGTTCTGGTAGATATCCAGCTCACTTTAGGGGACCAGTTGTAAGAGGGTCTCCTACTTCTCTGCCATCTTGCCCTCCCTCCAGTAATACAGATTCTGAAGCATAATTTTTGTTCATTTACATCCCTGTGATCATATTCTTCAGTAGTGATGACACTTTCCCCCAGCTTTATTGAGGTATCCCTTGGTGTACAATAAACTCCAGGGGCCCAAGCAGCACCAGGCCTTCCCTCGAGAGAATGCATGGAGTTCAAGTGGATATTCATTACTAACAATCCTTGTCTTGACTTCTGGGCATAACCTGTAGGACTGGCATTTGGGGAAGTTCAGTCAACATGACTTAAAAATTTGCCATACCAGCATTTGTAGGAGCTTTCACAGTAATGACCCTGTGCCAATGCTTACGTGGTTCTTTAGTCCATTACAGTTCTAATGTATGAACAGCTCTTTCCTAATGTCTTCAAATGTAGCCTCTATTATTATTTAGGTATGGCGAGACCATTGCAACGATAGTTTATTATCCTCACAGATCTCAAGAGGACAGGGTGCACCATGCCACATGGCAAAGCATAGAGTCAGTTAGGAGGCAGAGAGGGCAAGGGAAAAATGTACCAAGAAACTGTACCAGGACAGCTTCTACACCCCAGAGTCTGCTGGAATTCTTCAAACTAGCCAATCCTAAGCCTTCTTACCTTGCCTTGCCCATTCCTTCCTATGGAAACACATAAGGCTTTTCCTATACTTTCCCTTGTCTCCTGAATGAGCCCGGTGCTTCCCCATGTGGCTCTGTGTGGCAGTCCATACCTCCTATTTCTAGGGATCTGCAAATATTAACTTCTCCTTCATGACTGTCTTTTCTGTGTCTGTATGTCTTACCCTACTTGATGAAAACAAGTCCCAGGTACATTTTAAACAGCAAAGAAGTCACTCATGTCAACAAGCAGTGAAGTTCTCGTACATGTAGTACCAAAGTTCAGAGAGGTTTCAGGTCATTAACATCATTTGTATAAGCATTAGAAATAGTGTCACAGTAGATCACATGTCAGATGTAATGACAATAAAGTCATTGGAGAAAGAGTGAATTAGGATGCAGCACCGTTTGTCAAATTGTGGTTGAAACACAATCATAGTTTGCATTCAGATACAAAATTTGGTAAAAACTCAACAACAACTTATTGGCTGCATGGAATTTACAACAGAGTATTATATATGTTGTTTTTATTATGATGTATAAATTCTGAGCTATCTATGTATAACAATCTGTATCTACCTTCCTCATAATAAACTGATAGATATATCCACTTATAATATATAACATTAATAAATATATAAAGTAAACATTATAAGTAACAATACATATTTTTTATAGATCAATTTCTTTCTAGAGAATTGATTATGGAACACTTACTTGCATGCCAGGGTATAAACACCAGTAGAAGTGCTGCAGACATTTCCAAGCATGCTCCCATTCAGCATGCCAGGATTCAGCTGCTGTGGGCTCAGCCATCTGTGAGGCTACAAACTTTCATAATGTCTAGTTGGCATCCAGCTGCTGGTCAGGAGATCAGCGGAAGGCCCAACAGTTCTAACTGGAGGAGACACCACTCCTTGTTTTCCTTTCCCAGAGCAGACAGTCCAGGTGAACTGACAAAAGCCTGTGTGTATAAAGCCTCTAGAACTTAATTTTAAAGATTCAAAGATAAATTCAATAGAAAGATCAGTCACAGAATCTATTACCTGTGTAATATAAAGCTACTTGTGCCGGAGTGGCTTTTGCAGACCTCAAATATTGGACATACACCCAGAGCTCCTTTTAATACCTCTAGCCAACAAGTCAATTGCCTCCAGGCTGGGGTGGAGGGATGGTGATGTGGCTGAAAGGTACAAAAGTTCTCCTGGCCCTGCAATCATTTGCATTGACTCTGAGGTAAACTGTAATGCAGAAGTGGGTTTAAAGTTCTGAAAGTTCAGGAAATTGAAACCCTGTGACTGGTATCAATCCCTGGGGCTTTTCCTGTTCCTTTTCTCAGTGTCCTCAAGTGGCTTCCTTAACAAGAGCCCACATGGCCTTGTGGTAACAGATCCTACTTTTCTAGGGTATGCCAGGGTAGACTGATTGAGAAGGAAAGCTGGCAAGGAAAGAGTAGCTCCTAGCAACAATCCATAGAGGAGGGAGCTTGTAATTTCTGTCTCCAAAAGAGATCCCCTCACCAACTGTCAGGGTGAGCAAAACCAGGGGTGTGAAAAGGCTCATCCGTGGCATGGGGTGCTTTGAGATCCGGGCCTAGGAAGGCTGACTCTGTGTGCTTTCCTCAATGGCAGGATGGAGATAAGACATGTGACATATGTATGTGAAGTTTCCTGGGATCCTCTTTTGTGTCCTGGGAAGTATCCGCTCTTTAATGATCTCTCTGGACGCCTGAGGAGCTACTCATAGGGAAAATATCTTTTATCCTCAAATTCTCCAAGCACCAAGAAGAAGCTGGTTTATTAGATGATAATTTATGTTCTTCTCTGAGATAGGTAAAGGTTTCTTAGGGAGAGAGGGAGGGCAGTAGGTAGAGGATAGAAGATAGATAGATACACAGATAGATAGATAGATGATAGATAAAAATAGTTAATTTGGTTTTCTTATTTATAATCAAGAATTATTCTATTAGAAGGATCCAATTTTCTACTTAAAAGATAAATGAGTGTTTATATCTTACATATTCATACGAATAATGAACAGATTTTGCTTTTCCTTTTAACCACAATTATAACCCCTCAAATGTGGGACAGTCCTCTCAGTTCAATTTCCTAAGTACAGCCATTGGAAGTAAGACAATGTGTTTTTTTGTCTGCCTATGTTTTTCAGCATACTTCTATTGCTATCTGCATGAAAAGTGTAAAAAGCATTTTGTAAATATTCCACACATAGTATAAAAATATTCATCAAGTTCTGAGGATAAGCTCTCAAAGTTCATCACCTGTTTCTAGAATAATTGAGCTGCAATAGAAGGTACTGCTCAGAATGTACTGGAAACCATTAAAAGACAACTTTGCTATCAAAAATCACAATTGCCTAGAAATATTTATGTCTCAAAATGTTAGTAATTTTTTTCAGGAACCACAGTCCAAATCAAAGCTTTACTGACCTGACCTTTTTCCCCAAGAAGACATACAAATGGTCCACACGTATATGAATAGAGGGACTCAATGTCACTAATCATCAGGGAAATGTAAATCAAAATCACAATGACATATACAACCTGTTAGGATGGCTATTACACCAAAGACAAGAAATAATAAGTATTCATGAGAATGTGAAAAACAGGGAACACTTGTACACTCTTTGTATAATCATCATGGAAAACAGGATGAAGTTCCTCAAAAAATAAAAAGTGAAATTACCTTATGATCTAGCAATTCTACTTCTGGGTATACAAGTGAAGGAAAAAAAACTATGTCGTGAAGAGATAACTGCAGTCCCTTGATCATTGTAGCATTATTCACAATGGCCAAGAAATGGAAACAACCCAAGTATCTGTCAATGAACAAATAGATATATATACTTCTCTGTGTTTGTGTGCTACGGAGAGCACTGAAGTAGCAGCCTGGTTAATTCAGCGTTACTTCCCATGTCAGTGCTCACAGCGAGAACTCAATTCACCTAGCGTGTAGTGTAGTGTTCTATCATCTAGTTGGAGTCAAAACCACCCTCCAGTGCAACAGTTGACAGTAGAGCACTGCGGCAACCATCTGGGGGCAGGGCACTTTTCTCTCCCCAAAAGCACTCCAGTACATGCGGCATTACATCATCATGTGGGCAATATGATGTCATGGTGTGGCCTTTCCATTGAGTTCAGCTGTGAACATTTTTTTTTTAAGATTTTTTATTTATTTATTTGACAGAGAGAGAGAGAGATCACAAGTAGGCAGAGAGGCAGAGGGGGGGGGGGGAAGCAGGCTCCCTGCTGAGCACAGAGCCCGATGCGGGGCTCGATCCCAGGACCCTGAGATCATGACCTGAGTCGAAGGCAGAGGCTTTAACCCACTGAGCCACCCAGGTGCCCCATCTGCTGTGAACATTTTAAAAGAAATTCTATAAGCTTTATAAAATATCGATATCTTGATCAATTAAAATATTAATTCAGGCTGTATTTTATTCTTGTTTGTTCACCTGAATAATTTGTAATATTCTTCTTGTTTTCACTCCTCTGATTTCTAGCTGTGGTAACTGTCCGAACAGGGCTCATTAATTATCAGAGAACTAATATAGTTGGCAGATCCAGCTTAGAAACGCCTGACACCCAATCACTGTGTAGTTGATTGGAAGATGGGACCTTCAATCCCTTTATTTTTTGCAAATTCAGATTTCAGATTGGGGTTCAGATTGAGGCTGGATGCTTGCTTCCTGGACTTGTCTTGAAGCATAAGCAGTACTATAGTTTTACGAGTTATGTTATTAACCTAGCTTCATGTTGTTTTTTGTTATGTTCCTTACTTGTGGCTTATGCTCCTCTCAGCCCCATGTACGTTTATCATTATCCCTGCTTTTACACTCCCTACTCCTTGTTTGCCCATTAATTGTAGAAACCTGACAGCAATCATATGATAACATCTGCCTTGAAATTATCTGATTCACTCCATCATACCAGATCCTAGATGGCACCTCGTTGTTTGGAAGAATACATATCTCTGGGTTGTTTCGAGACTCCTCCCACCCAAGGCTTCATGAAACCCGTTAGTCTCCTCTCATGTACTCACCTCCTTCCCCAGTCACTATATATATAACATTCCTAGGTTCAACAGAGCAAGGCAGCTTTGGGAACAAAGAGCAAGGCACATTGCGGGCATAGGCAAGTTTGAGTCTGTAACAAGATTTAGGGGCTGGCCCAGTGCACAGAAGCTGTTCTTTCCTGGCTGGCTAGGAGGTGACTGGATTCCAAGAGAGGAGGGCTAACCTAGAGCCTGAGGCTATAACTCCTTTTGGCAGAATTCTCCCTCTGCTTTGCCTTCAGAAAGGGTTCTGCTGTGTAGAAACTTCCCTTTTTAAGGAGATGGTGATAATCCCAGTAAGTGCTAATTGCCCTGAAAAGTAAGTCATAAGAGCCCTGGTTAGTAGAGGAAGCTGCAGAAAAGGAGGTGGGTTGGCTGTCAGACTCAAGTCTTGGCTCCCTCCTTCCCACCATCCCTCCCCTTTCTTGTCTTCCAGCTCAATGAAGCATTTTTTAGGTGGCAGCCCCTTGCTTGATGCAGAGCACTACCCATGTGGTGCTGTGTTTACCTACCAAGGACTTAGACAGTAGTGGGGGAGACAAACAGCGAATGAACGCAAGACATAAAGTGTTTCCACGTCCATGGTGCACCTCTGTGTGGGGGGGATGAAGAGGGGCTCAAGGAAGGCTTATCATCTGGGAAGGGCCATGTGCTCAGTTCACTCTGAAATCATCAGAGAGAATTTAAGGTTGAATAGGCCCCAACCCAAGTGTTTACTCATGGTGTCTAAGTCACAGACCTGGAAATAAGGCTTAGGGAAGTGAGATAGTCTCTTTCATAAAAATATTTATTAAACAATGAAAATATTCATCTAATGCTTCAGTTGACAGGAGATGAAACAAATCTATTACCTACAACACAGAAACTGAGAGGCTGCACAAGTCCTAGCTTTCCCACAGAGGACCAGGCTTGCTCAAGCTGCGCTGGGGAGGCCAAGGTTCTGCCAGTGTGGAACTGTGGGGTAGGCCCCCTAGGGTCTAGTCATTAGTCTCTCCCTTCCCTGAGGAGCCTTTGTAAGAGTGAGCACAGAAGAAGGACGAGAACACTCAGCATGCAGTGTGCACTCCGTCCATTTGAGCGCGCAGCAAGAAACTCTTCCAGGTCTGAAAAAAAAAAATCCAGAGGGTGTGAGACACACTGTCACATGCTGGTTTTAAGAAACTGAAATAGAGCTGTCTGCACCTGCTATGATATAGGCCCTATTATGCCTGAGCCTCCTCACTAGCCTTTGCTGCTGGGGCTCTGCTGCAGGGCTAGAGGGTTGCAAAGCCAAGCCCCAGGCAACAGTGGGTTCACCTGGCAGAGGAAGGAAGCTCTACTGTGGGAGGCTCAGTTCAAGGAAGATGTGCCTTCCTGGAGCTTTCCTAGTCCTTTCCTTGCAACCAGAAACAAGGGGAATTCTGTGGAACTTCAAGAGCTGAAAGAGAATTTACATTCTTAGGGCTTAACAAACAACCCTTCAGCCCTTATCCTTTAGCCTGTGAGCAGACCAAAGCTGCTCTTTCAGAGAATTCCACACCAGGTCATTTATCAATCAGGGGCAAATAGATCTGATTTGAAATACAGTAAAATAAACCAGCTTGCAACCCTGTGTTGCAAAGAAGGTTCACCTCTTCCCCAGATGGGTCCTTAATACCATTTCCTTGACTAGGTACTGCTTATTAAACAGGCGAAAGCACCCATTCCAAAAGCAATGGCTACCCTTTCCACAGAGGAAGTTACAAAAATGAACAGCTTCCCAGCAACCTGGGGGCTGGTGCTACACCCCAAGATGCTCACTTTCCCTGCTACTACAGTGTGGTTCCTCTTAGCCCAAAGGAGAGAGTCTGGCTTTCTGTATGGGTGGGACCCCACTCCAAAGGTGTTGGGTGGGAGTCCCAGGGGTAGTGGGGCCCAGCAGGGGTCTTAGCTAAAGTCCCTGCTGAGTGATTATGATGTGAAGCTGACCAGCCCCACAGGCAGACAGGGGTGTCAAGTGCACTAAAGCATTCTCACAGGCCAATTTGGGGCAACATGTGGGATTGACTGGGGAGGTAAGCATGCAGATGAGGAAGGGCCTAACTACGGGAACGTCTCCCCAGGACTGCTTGGCAGAGGCTCACCAGGTGTTTTTCCCCCTTCTCCCCCACCACCACCCTACCTCAGACAGACCTGCCTAGTCCCGCCCTCCACAATCCCTCCAGGAGATGCCCTCTGAATGTGAGAACCCATGGTGAGCATGACACAGTGGAAGTTAACAAATAATGATGACAAGCAATGGCAACAAGTACCCACTCTGCACCTGTTCACAGGTGGGCTATGGTGGAACCATCCAGGAGACTAGATTCAAGATAGGACTGAGGTCTGGCCCACTCCAGGCCTGGGTACCACTTCCCTATACCACCCCACCCTGGGACAGGGTTGTTCCAGTGTACCAAAACCTCACAAAACAGGAAACCTAACATCTGGGCCCAGAGATGTTAAGCACTAAGAAAGGTGCTCACTGTGTTCGAAGCTATTCAGATGAGAAAGGGGTTGGCCCATCCTGAGCTTCAGTGTTGACTCTCCCCTGGTGGGATGAAACAGGCTGCCTACTGGAAAGGATTAAGGCCCCGTTGGCAGTCATTCCTTATATACAAGCTCAAAGGCTGTTGTTTTAGTCAGCTTTGGGAATTTGGTTAGACCAAGTCAGCCCTGCCAGCAGGGGTCTGCAGATTGGGGCTGTGAGTACCCCCATGGTGTCCCTCTCAGAAGGCCCAAGGTCACACACTGAGCTTAGGGAGAAAATATCAGAACTTTCACTATACATTTAGGAAAATTTAAAACTAAGCCTTACAATATTTACTGTACTGATTAAAATCTAGTGAATCAATTGTTCTAAGGCCATTAACTCACCTCACACCGAAAAGGAAAATCTGCTACCAGTGTATAACTTACTAAAGCCTAGGATTTTTATTGTATCCTTATCAAAGGCCTTTTTCAGACTTGGTCAAACATAGCAAAGATTTTTATCATGTACATATGTGAAAAAGAAAATATAAGTAAAATCAAGTTTGCACATGCTCTTCATGGCAACTGTCTCACCACCACTGAATGGGGAACACACTCAAGTATTTTTACTGAAGTGAAGTGGGAAATTAAAAGGGAAAAATGTTTGAAGACCACCCTGAATGAGGATAACATCATATTTCAATGTGAGGTCCAGAACCAGCATTCCTAAAACTCTCCAATTTGCAGATACCTCTGGGAGCCAGATGGCTTCCTCTCCTGCCATGACACCCTGGAATGGAACCTATCATGGGACAATGTCCCTGGAGGGCAGGACAAAGGGTCTCTCTTTCCCGCACAGCATTTTTGAGCTGGCTGGGACCATGACCCTGGAGGGCCATCTCTCCCATAGGCCTATAGGTTGGTTCTGGCCCTATGATGTTTGCTTGCTTCTTTGGGTTGGTTGGTGCCAGAAATACATTTTCTGAAATTGAGTTGGAAGCATGAGGTGAAGCTTGAACTGACCCTAACCTGACATTCACATTCCCTGTTTACCCTTGAAGGCACTTGAGTTTGCTACTTCACTGTGTCAGTACTTAGACTCTAAATTTTAGAACCCTAAACTGGTTCTTGAAGCTAAAGAAATACTTAATTCTTTGGGGCTGCATGTGGGAAAAACCACCCTCTTGGTATTATGAGTTTTTGGCTTGCTTCGACACTAAGCTTCCTGCTAGCTGGAAGCTTGTTTGTTTGTTTGCTTTAAATATAATTAACTTAATGCCCCTCAATTAGTGGTTATTGTTCACAAACCAGAAAACACATTTTGGTAAACTTGCATATAAATGCTAGATTATGAAAAAATTTTTTAAACATCAGTATGTTGACTAGAACACTGTTGATGAGGATAATATTAAAACAATATTTTTGTGCACCATATATAACAGGTGAAGTCCTTTTTATCTTAATTCAATGAGGTAAATATTCAGGTCCGATTTGGCAGTTGCAGAGACTGAAACACAAACAAGTTATTCAACCCTTCATAGATATCATAAACATTATAACAAGTATTTTGGGGGATTTGAACAAGGATTTTAAAAGGATCTTCCCACGTTTTTTCTATTATGCTATGCTGTCTCTTTTAATGCAAAACTAACAAATGTAAATAAAGAAAATAATAGAGATAATGACAGTTGCCTGCCTCAAGCATATTGTTTTTAAAATATTAGAAATAGTTTCTTTTGATTGCAATATAATAATAGATAACAGTTTGTATGGTATTCTTCTTTGGAGGTATATTTGGAACTAACTGGTCAAAGGCCATCCATTCAATATTTATTGAGAATATTATGCACAAAACACTATTTTAGATCATGGAACAGAAAAGTGACAAAAGAGCTCACACCAACAAACAAGATGATTTGGCATAAATTTTATCCTTCAACATTGATGTGAGGGTAGAGGGCAAGTTATCCTTCCTTTACAAGAGAAAACTGAGAAATAATTAGTGTTCTTCTGAATTAGAATGGAAAAAAATGCCCTTGAAAAGACATTCTATTTGACATTATGAAAGCCTGTCTATTCTTAGACCCACAGAGCACCAGAGCAAGAAGGGCCCTTGGAGGTCATTTGGCCTTCAGGTCCCTAGAGGTGCCAGAGGGTCATGATTTTTTTAGTGTGTTGTTAGCTACTGGTGACTTGCCCATTGACATGTATCCTTGAGTCACATCTTTTTCATCATATTATAAACATAAATTTCCATTCTATCTTCCATATGTTCTTCAAAATCTTCACGACATCCCATTAAAGGAATTAAAATGGTACCGTTAAGTACAGAATCTTAACGGTAGTTAAGGTTCACATCCTGAACCCTTATGCTCTGTTGTTGGGAATGTAAATTGGTGCAGCCACTATGGAAACAGGATGGAGATTCTTCAAAAAATTAACACTAGATCTCCTTATGATCCAGCAATTCCATCTCTGGGCATTTATCCAAAGGAAACAAACATACTAACTCAAAAATATGTATGTACAACATATTATTCACAATAGCCAAAATATGGAAGCAACCTAAGTGAACATTGATGGATGAATGGACAAAGAACATATACGATATAAATACATATAAATATGATATAAATGAAATGAATAAGATATTCAATAAAAGATAAAAGTCGATAAAAAAATATGTGATAGATAACACAAACACAGACAATGGAGTAGTTTCTGCCATAGAAAAGAAGGAAATCTTGCCATCTGTGACAACATGGATGGACCTTGAAGGTGTTATGCTAAATTAAATAAATTGAACAGAATAAGAAAAATACCATAAGTTCTCACTTACACGTGGAATTTTAAAAGAAATAAAAACAACAGAACTCATAGAAATAAGAAGTTTGGTGACTGCCAAAGGTGAGGGTTGATAGGTGGGCAAAGTGGGAGAAGATCAAAGATCCAAAGATACAAACTTCCAGTTTTAAAATAAATAACTCATGAGGATGTAATATACAGCATGGTGATTATAATAAATCTATATTTGAAAGTTAAGAGGGTAGATCTTAGAAGTTATCATCACAAGAAAGAAAACCATAACTACGTGAGGTGATGGACGTTAACTGAATTAGTGTGCTGATCATTTCACAATGAACAAAAATACCAAATCATTATGTTGTACACCTGAAACTAATACAATGTTATATGTAAATTATATTGCAATTAAAAAAAGGATTTGACAAAGTTCAGGGATGTCCTCATGTTGTCCATAAATGGTAGCAATGTTATTCATAGATTAATATTCTTACTATTCATAGAATAATTATTATATCAATAGGCTGTGGTATGTTTATTTGCAATATATTTTTAAATAATTAAATGTTATAAAATATACTATTTCTAAATTAGCAATTAGCCTTTTGTGATTCTCTCTTAAGACAAAAATGTCAGACCCTGTTTATTAGCTGTAGGAGTTAACTCCCCTAAGCCTCGGTTTCCTCAAATATAAAAAGTGTAATAATACCTATTTCATGGGCTTAAGAGAATCAAATGGGATAAAGTGGATAAAGTGCCTGAAATAAACTGAGAGCCCTCAACATTCTCATCATCATCCGTCATGTCATCATCACCTCTGCCAGCAAGCCACCACAGTCATCTGCCCTGAGGAAGGATCAACGGGTCAAACAGTACAAAAGAGTTCCTGTTCTTTTGGCACTGTGAAATATGATTATGGTGTCTAACTGTGATGAGCAGAAGTCACATGTAGAAGCCATTGTCACTGTCCTTGGCAGACAGCATTCGCACCCTTGGATGTTTCTAAGGAAAGAAAACAATAAGCAGATAATCTGGAATCTAGTCCCTGCCCTGTTGTTTCTGAACCCAAGCTGGCCTTGCATAGGAGACTGGAAATTATCACAGCTACCCCTTCCCCACATTATTGCTGGGAGCACCAATGGCATGTAGGAAATTACTTCACCTGTAGGACTACACACATCCCACTTGCAATTCCAATACTCGTTCCTTAATTTGTGTCCTGTTTTCTCTGGGGCACAAAAGGAGCAGCTGGTGGATCAGGGGCATAAGCTCAGCAAATGGAAGGAGAGGGAGGGCTTTGGAAACCTGGTGAGCATGAGAGGGACAACCTGCAACAGTTTGCAATACTGTACTATACTCTCTCTCTCCCTACTGACACTGCCTACGCCATGCACACCTGGCTGAGAAGGGAGGGGGCAGAAAGTGGGGTTGATAGGCTGCATCTCTTGATAGCTCATCTTACCCAAGGTTGCAGAAGAGGGAGCGAGGAGTAGGAAGGTGGCTTGGAAGCTGAGCGTTCATTAAGTGTGTTCCTCCACTACCGGCCCCACCAGGAAGGCAGGGGCAGGAGGTTGGTTTGGAGGGCTCCACCCCCAGTGGTGGTGCCCCTGCACTGTAGTCCTGACCATGGATGAAGGGGCGGGAAGTGGTGCTGGACAGCTGTGATAGCAGTAAGTATACCCTTCAACTGTGGGATTTGGCCAGAGCTGAAGTAGGTGGACGGAGGAACAGAAAAGGGGCTTTAGGAGCTTTGACTGCTCACTGCACAACCAAGGCCCCCAAGGCTGAAGGGGTGTGCCTTCATTCACTGTGCTTCTCACTGGAGTCCACACAGAGCATGCTGAAGAGGAGAAAGGATGCAGCATGTGGAATTGAAATGCTGTGCCTTCTTTACCTGTGCCCCTTGGGCCTGCCCAAGGTCAACAGCAGTGCTACATCTCTTTTCTGACCCAGGAAATTCACTCTCCTCACTGAGTTTTACAAGTGAAACATTGTGTTGAGTTTGCTCACTGCTCAGAATTCTCACAAATGAGTGTTCACTCCATCTGTTCTCCACACCCTCCTGACTCTTAATATGCATGGCAGGCCTGAGTTGTGCTTACAAGGTACCTTCCTTCTCTGGGAGCACTGCCTGGCTGGCTGTAAAGGGCAGAGCCTGGCCATCCATGCCTGTTCCTGTCCTGCTCCAGTGCCCTCGTATTTCACAGTTGAGGAGATGGTGTTGGCATGGTGTAGGGAAATCACTGGAGATTTAGTCGATAACCTCCCTGCCAGGCTTGGCTCTGTTTAGCAGCTTTTGTGCTCCTCAGAGTCTGCTCACTGAAAGGACACTTAAGGACACTGTTTGGAAAACACATTTAAACCCAGCGATCCGGGCAGAGTAAACTTAGGAATCATTTTAAATAATAATGATAATATGTTATGTGATTCACAATGAATGTGGCTTTCCTAAATGATCAATCAACCCTGTTCTCATTTCTGGGTCTCCTGGCACAGCTAGATCTCTGTGGATTGGTAGGTACAAAGGAGCAACGTCTACCAGAGTGGACTGTGTGCACAGGACGTGGATCCACTTACCACAGCTGTCCGGCATCTGCTGGGGGAGACAGTGCAGGACGGCGAAGACACACCTGCAAAGGCGGCAGTTGTGGAAGGTCCAGGCTCCATGCATGAGTGCACCGCATTCACTGAGGAGACAGAGAGGCAGTGTCAGCCCTGCTGGTTCCTGTGCACAACCCATGCCCAAGGCCATCCATGCCCCGCCCTGCCTGTTCTCTCCTCCCTTGGTGTCCGATCACCGACATGCCCAGCCCCACAGGGCCTCTGTACCCCCTCCCATCCACGCCCCACTCCCCTCCCCCACACGCTACCCCGCAGGCACCCCCCCATCTGCACCCACTACCCTTGGCAAGGTCACTACCTTCCTGCTCGAGCCCACCTATGCCTCTGGTCGTGCTCGCAATAACGGCCAGTGAAGTGGGCAGGACATATGCAGAAGCTGCCCAGCACGCAGGTGCCACCATTCCTGCAGCAGCTGAGCCTTAGGGGCACACCTGTGGGCGGGAGGCTTGGGTGTTCATGTCTGCCCACCTCCTGTCCCTCTGCCCTAGACTACCCCTGAGAAGGCCTCATGAGATTGTCTGGAGAGGCAATAAAATTTAACTCCCTGTCAAGTGTGTTTGCTCAGGTAAACCCTACTTGTTAATTTAAGGATTAAAAACAAACTGGTAGGGGTACTGGAGGGTCAGGAAGCAGCTCAAGGACCCAAGGAGAAACCCTGGCCCCTGCAAGTAGGATTTTCTCTCTTCTTTCCTTTCATATGTTAAAGTCAGTCTCCGACTTCACTGGACAGTGATTAAAAACAGGCCTTCAGGGCGGGGACCACCCACAGGTGGGAAGACTACAGAAAACCCTCCCACCCCTTGTCCCTGCCAGAGGGACAAGGCTCCTTCCCCACCCCGCCTCCCAGAGACCTGGGGTCTGGAGCCTGAGAGTCTGCAATAAGCCAAGCAAGGCGCCGCTTTTAACTAGGATTGGAATCTTTGTTTTGAATATATTTTAATCACACTCCTCTAGACCTGAGCAAATGCAACATTGTACCAATGAAAGAGTAAAACTTGCTTTCACAGCAAAAGAGCACCTCATCAGGTCATAATTTTCACTTTATAGTATATCTTCATGTGAAGATGATAAAATGTGCTCTGTTGGGTTTTTCACTTTATCCTTAATCTATTTCAGGTTGTTCTCAGATCCTAAACTGGGAGGACAGTGACGAAGATGACCAGAAATGTTTTGGGGGGACAACGCGACTTACGACCTGGGAAAGCCCTGAAGTAGGGACTTGAATCCTGGGGCTGCCAGCCATCCATGCTTCCATTTCCCTCCCCAAAATTCAGGATCCAGTTGAGTGTTTTCTGCTGGAGCTTCTGGGCTGTAACATTGTTGATTTCTTCTCTGTTACCTTTATGTTTCTCTTTTTGATAATATTTTAAAAACATTGTATATATGAGACTGATGATAAGAAATAAATATACAATAAAAAGAGACTATAAATAAAATGCTTCTTACTGTTGTCTCCCAAGTGGATGATGTGTAATGCCAAACTGATAAAAAACAGAAGCCTAGAATGTTTAAAGAAAATTATTGAAGTTTAAATATTAAAAGTAAAAGTAGAAATGTCCATATGCTTAAAATGTAAGACAATCATATATAAACATAAGTATATACAAATTTAATGTTTAATAAATATTATGCCATGATTCTGTAACTTGTAGATGTAACTTAATTAATGTTGTCATGACTTAAAAAGATTTTGAGACCAAAGAAGAGTGCATGTCCCTTAATGAGAAGGAACAACTGTGCCCCTCTCAGCCGTCAGATCTGGATGATGTGTGTCCTTACCTAACAGGGTGTCTCCGGGTCATTTCCAACTGGCACATCGGTGTGAGAGTCTCCTTCTCTCATCGGTACATTGAAGAGCAATTTCCAAGGGAGTGCAGGTGTTTCCAAGGAAGTCGAGTCTTAAGGCGTTTTGTATTTAAATATATCTTTACTCCAGATCCTGGAATAATTTCATTAGGACATAAGATGGATAAGGAAAGAAGATACAGATCTTTCCTTTCCTTCTCTAGGCTGTGAGAAGCAACGGTGAGATCTCTGGGTTCTGCTGTGGAAGTCCATTAGGCAGTGAGCTGCTGTGACAGGCAGGGCTCATACTGAGCCTCCAGGACTGTCCCCTCACTGAAACCAGGTGGGGGTGGGGTGGAGGCTGGAGAAGGGCTGATTCTCTCCTCAGTAGTGTTAACAGTGCTGATAGCAGCAGGAGTAGTCAATCCCTGATGTAAACATTGTTGGCTAAGGCAACAAGCCTTTCCTTCACTGGGAAACAAAACAAAACAAAACAAAACAAAATTAAAACCTCAACATGAAAAGAAGTTTTCACAGGAAAGTGCAAATTTTATATTGCCTACCCTTGTATGGTGGTGAGGGCCCAGCTAGAGGAGGGAGCCACTGTGCGGGACCTAGGCAGCAGGCATGAGTCCCTAAAGTCTTGACTGGGGAGCAGGAATATAGAGGGACA
>CM052900.1:71035351-71055176 GCA_028534135.1 Potos flavus | reverse complement strand
TTTTAGCCATTTCGAGTTTATCAATGTGTACTGTGTAAGAGAATGTTAGAATTTCTTTCTTTTACATATAGCTCTCCAATTTTCCCTGCACGTTTTATTGAAAAACCTTTTTTCCCACTGGATATTTTTTCCTTCTTTGTCAAAGAATATTTGTCCATAGAGTTGTGGGGGTCCATATGTGGCCTCTCTATGCTGTTTCACCTGTCCATACCTCTGTTTTTGTGCCAGAACCATGATGTCTTGGTGATCACAGCTTTGGAGTAAAGCTTGAAATCAGGCAATAGTATGCTCCTGGGTTTTTTCTTTTTCACTATTTCCTTAGCAATTGAGGGTCTTTCTTGTTCCATACAAATTTTTCGATTGTTTTTTCTAGCCCTTTGAAAAATGCTGGTGAAAATTTGATCGGGATGGCATTGAAAGTAGACATTGCTCAGGGAGGCATAGACTTTTTAACAATTCTTATTCTTCTGATCTATTAGCATGGAATACTTTTCCATTTTTTGGTGTCTTCAATGTCTTTCATGACTGTTTTGTAGTTCTTCGAGTACAGATCGTTTCCTTCATGGTTAGGTTTATTCCTAGATATCTTATGATTTTTTGTGCTATAGTAAATGGAATAGTTTCTCTAATTTCCTTTCCCTAATTTCATAGTTATTGGATATGAAAGCAATTGATTTTGCAAGCTCCCACATTACAGAATTGCTTTATGAGTTCTAGCAGTTGGGGGTTGAGTCTTTTGGGTTTTCCATATAAAGTATCATGCCATCACTGAAAAGAGAGCGTTTCACTTCTTCTTTGCCAAATTGAATACATTTATTTCTTTTTGCTCTCTGATCGCTTTAGCTAGGACTTGTAATATTATATTGAATAAGAGTGGTCAGAGTGCACATCCTTGTCATGTTCCTGATCTCAAAATGAAGGCTGCCATCTTTTCCCTATTGAGAATGATATTCTCTGTGGGTTTTCATAGGTTTCATGAAGTTGAAGAAAGTTCCCTCTATCTTTATACTTTGTTAAGTTTTAATTAGGAATGGATGCTGTATTTTGTCATATTATTTTTCAGGATCAATTGAGAGGACACATTGTTCTTTTCTCTTCTTTCACTGATTTGTTCTGTCACATTGATTAATTTGCGAATGTTGAACAACCACTGCATCCCAAGGATAATCCCACCTGGTCATGGTGAATAATCTTTTTAATGGGCTGTGGTATCCTATTAGCTAGGATTTTTGAGAATATTGGCATCCATATTCATCCAAGAAGTTCTAAAACTGTAAATATTTATGCCCAAATATAGAAGTAACCAGATGCATAAGCCAACTGTTAATCAAAATATAGGGTCATATCACCTGGGGAATGGAGCAAGTGTTTGTGTTCTAGAGGCAGAAAGGACACCCACCAAGATCAACGAATCAAGAAAAATAGCTAGACACATAAAGGTAAAATTTGCAAATTATAGTTTAGACGACAGGTCTTGAGTGCATCTAGGGGAAAGAGATCCCTTACATAAGGAGGAAGACCCATCAGAATAATATAAGTCCTGTCCACAGAAACTGGCAAGCCAGAAAGACCTGGCAAGACATATTCAGGGCACTAAATGAGAAGAACTTGCAGCCGAGAATACTTTATCCAGCAAGGCTGACATTCAAAAAGGATGGAGAGATAAAGAGCTTCCAAACTGGCAAGGATTAAAAGAGTATGTGACCACCAAGCCAGCACTACAGGAAATATTAAAGGGGGATTTATAAAAATAGAAAGAAACCATGAGGGATGTAGAACAGGAACTTACAATCTGTAGAAACAAAGACTTCAGAAGAAACGTGATGTCAATAAAAAAAACTTATCTTTCAATAATCACTCTCAATGTGAATGGCCTAAATGCTCTCATAAAACGACACGGGGTTTCGAACTTGATAAAACGACAGGACCCGTCCATATGCTGTCTACAAGAGACACATTTGGAACCTAAAGATACATTCAGACTGAAAGTGAAGTGATGAAAAACAATTTTTCACGTCAAAGGGCTTCAAAATAAAGCTGGGGTAGCGATTCTCATATTAGATAAATTAGATTTTAAGCTAAAGACTGTAGTCAGAGATAAAGAAGGACACTACATCATATTTCAAGGGTCTATCCTCCAAGAAGTTCTAACGATTATAAATATATATGTCCCCAATTTTGGAGCAGCCAACTACTTAATTCACCTGTTAATCAAAATAGTCTTATTTATATGAATACATTAATTGTAGGTGATCGTAACACTCTCAGTAACGCACTGATCATCTTAACAGAAAATCAATAAAGAAACAAGAGCTTTGAATGACACACTGGACAAAATGAACCTCATAGATATATACAGAAAATTGAACCCTAAATAAAAAGTATACTCATTCTTCTCGAGTGCAAATGGAACTTTCTCCAGAATAGACCACATACTGGCGCACAAATCAGGACTCAACCGATACCAAAAGATTGAGATGATTCCCTGCGTATTCTCAGACCACATTGCTTTGAAACTGGAACTCAACCACAAGAAAAAGTTTGGAAGGAAGTCAAACACTTGGTGGCTAAAGACCAACATGCTCAAGAATTATTGGATCAACCAAGGAATCAAAGAAGAAATTAAACGATTCATGGAAACCAATGAGAATGAAGACACATCGGTCCAAAACCTATGGGACATGGCAAAGGCAGTCCTAAGGGAGAAATACATAGCCATCCAAGCCTCACTAAAAAAAATTGAAAAAAACCGAATACACCAGCTCTTTTTACATCTTAAATAACTGGAAAATCAAAAACAAATTAATCCAAACCCATGCACAAGAAGGGAAATAATCAATTTTACAGCAGAGATCAATGAGTTAGAAACTAGAAAACAAGTAGAACACATCAACGAATACAGGAATTTGTTTTTTGAAAGAATCAACAAGTTCAATAAACCATTGTGCAAACTAATCCAAAAGAAAAGAGAGAGGACCCAAATTAACAAAATTATGAATGAAAGGGGAGAGATCACGACTAATCCAAAGGAAATAGAAACAATCACCAGAAATTATTATTAATAATGCCAATAAGGTAAACAACCTAGAAGAAATGGATGCATTCTAGGAATCCTATAAACTACGAAGACTAAAACAGCAAGAAATTGAAAACATGACCAATATCTAGCAATGAGATAGAAGCGGTGATCAAAAGCCTCCCCCCAAAAACTGTCCAGGACCTAAAGGATTCCCTGGGAAATCTACCAAACATTCCAGGAAGAAATATTATCTATCCTCCTGAGACTGTTTCAAAAAATAGAAACAGAAGGAAAACTTCCAGACTCTTTCTATGAAGCCATCACCCTAATCCCCAAACCAGGCAAAGAACCCATCAAAAAGGAAAAGTTCAGACCAATATCCCTGATGAATATGGACGCCAAGATTCTCAACAAGATCCTACCTAATAGGATTCAACAGCCCATTAAAATGATTATTCATTATGACCAGGTAGGATTTATCCCTGTGATGCAAGGGTGGTTCAACATTCGCAAATCAATCAATGTGGTAGAACAAATCAATAAGAGAAGAGAGAAAAACCACATGGTCCTCTCGATGCAGAAAAAACATTTGAGAATATTCAGCATCCATTCCTGATTTAAACCCTCCAAAATATAGGGAGAGTAGGATTATTCCTCAATCTCACAAAATCCATCTATGAAAAGCCCACAGGGAATATCTTTCTCAATGGGGAGAAGCTGACAGCATTCCCTTTGAGATCAGGAACACGGCAAGGATGCCCAATCTCGCCACTCTTGTTCAACATAGTACTAGAAGTCCTAGCGACAAGAATCAGGCAATGAAAAGAAATAAAATGTAATCAAATTGGCAAAGAAGAAGTCAAACCCTCTCTCTTCGCAGATGACATGATACTTTATACGGAAAACCCAAAAGACTCCACCCCTAAACAACTAGAACTCATACAGCAGTTCAGTAACATGGCAGGTTTCAAAATCATTGCACAGAAATCAGATGCTTTCTTATACACTAACAATGAAAATATGGAAAGGGAAATTAGAGAATCGATTTCGTTTACTATAGCACTATGAACAATAAGTTACCTGGGAATAAATTTAACCAAAGAAGTAAAGGAATTCTACTCAAGGAACTACAGAACACACATGAAAGAAATTGAAGAAGACACAAAAAGGTGGAAAAGCCTTCCAAGCTCATGGATCAGAAGAATAATTGTTGTTAAAACGTCTATACTGTCCAGAGTGATCTATATTTTCAATGCCATCCCGATCAAAATTCCACCGGCATTTTTCAGACAGGTAAAAACTCTCATAAAAATTGTATGGAACCAGAAAAGTCCCGATATTGCTAAGGAATTGTTGAAAAAGAAAAACAAAGCTGGGGGCATCACATTGCTTGATTTCAAGCTTTACTACAAAGCGGTGATCAACAAGACAGCGTGGTACTGGTACAAAAACAGACACATGAACCAATGGAACAGATTAGACAGCCCAGATAATGACCCACAACCCTACGGTCAAATAATCTTTGACAAAGGAGGAAAAAATATCCAGTGGAAAAAAGACAGTCTCTTCAATAAACGGTGCTGGGAAAATTGGACAGCTATATGTAGAAGAATGAAACTTGACCATTCTCTTACACCATACACAAAGATAAACTCAAAATGATAAAAGACCTCAACGTGAAGCAAGAATCTATCCAAATCCTAGAGGAGAACATAGGCAGTAACCTCTTCGACATCAGCCACAGCAAATTCTTTCAGGACATGTCTCCGAAGGCAAAGGGAACAAAAGCGAAAATGAACTTTTGGGACTTCATCAAGATATAAAGCTTCTGCACAGCAAAGTTAACTGTCAACAAAACAAACAGGCAACCCACGGAATGGGAGAAGATACTTGCAAATGACACTACAGACAAAGGTCTGATATCTAAGGTCTATAAAGAACTGCTTAAACTCAACATTCAAAAAAGGATAATCACGTCAAAAAATGGGCAGAAGACATGAACAGACACTTCTCCAAAGAAGACCTACACATGGCTAACAGACACATGAAAAAAAGTTCATCCTCATTAGCCATCAGGGAGATTCAAATCAAAACCACTCTGAGATACCACCTCATGCCAGTTAGAACGGCCCAAATCAACAAGACAGTAAACAACAAATGTTGGAGAGGATGTGAGGAAAGGGGAAACCTCTTCCATTGTTGGTGGGAATGCAAGTTGTTGCAGACACTTTGGAAAAACATGTGGAGATTCCTGAAGAAATTAAAAATAGAGCTACCCTATGAACTTGCAATTGCTCTGCTTGGTATTTACCCCAAAGAAGCAGATGCTCTCTAAAGAAGGGCCGCATGTACCCCAATGTTCATAGCAGCAATGGCCACAATAGCCAAATGTGGAAAGAGCCAAGATGCCTTTCTACATATGAGTGGATAAAGAAGATATAAATACAATGGAATATTATGCCTCCATCAGAAGGGATGAATACCCAAATTCTGTATAAACATGGACAGGACTGGAAGAAGTTCTGCTGTGTGAAATAAGTCAAGCAGAGAGCGTCAATTATCATATGGTCTCACTTACATGTGGAGTATAAGGAAAAACATGGAGGACATTGTGAGAGGGAAGGGGTGTGAATTGGAGGAAATCGGAGGGGCAAAGAATCATGAAAGAGTGTGAACGAAGAGAAAAAGACTGAGGGTTTTGGAGGGAAGGGGTTGGGGAAAGGGTGAGACTCTTCGTGGATATTGAGGGCACTTATTGCATGGAGCAGGGGTGTGGTATATAAACACTGAATTTTGTAACACTGAAAAAATAAAAGTATTCAGGGGGAAAATAAATGGTTATATCGATCGGAGTATATTAATTGTAAGAGATCTTAACAAGCAACTCTCAATGACCGATCACACAAACAGAAAAGCAATAAAAAAAGGTCTGAATGACACATTGGGCTAAAAGGACCACATAGATATACAAAGAACATTCCACCCTAGAACACAATACTCATTCTTCTGGGGTGCACATGGAACTTTCTCCACAATAAAAAAAATATAGGGTCACAGACCACGACTCAAACACTACTAAAAGATTGAGATTATTCCCTGTGTATTTTCAATCTACCATCCTTTGAAACTGGAAATTATCCACGAGAAAATTTTGGAAGGGATTCTAACACTTGGAGGCTAAAGACCAACCTGCTCAAGAATGTTTTGATCAACCAGGAAATTAAAGAATAAAAACAATTAATGAATTCAGAGAGAATGAAGACACATGGGTCCAAAACGCAAGAGAGAGAACAAAAGTGGTCCTAAGTGGGAAATACATAGCCATCAAAGCTTCACTCAAAGGTACTGAAGCATCCGGAATAAACCAGGTTCCTTTAAGTATTAAAAACTGGAAAATCAAAAAAATTCACATACCCACGCACAAGAAGGGAAGTAAAGATTAGAGCAGAAATCCTCGAGTAAGAAACTAGAGAAACTTTATAAAACGTCGATGAACCCAGAAGTAGATTTTTGGAAGAAAAAATTATAAACATAAAAACAAGACACGTGGATTAAAAAGAACAGAGAGAGGAACAAAATTAATAAAATTATGAATGAAAGGGGCAAGATCACGAATAACACTAGGGAAATGAAACGGTCATCAAAATTATTATAAGCAGCTATAGGCCAATATTTTAAGCAAACTAGGAAAAAGGATGCATTTCTTGAAAAGCCTATACTTCCAAGACTGAAAAAGGAAGAAAAAGACAAGCTGTATAGAAAAATATCTAGTAACGAGAATGAAGCAGTGATGAAAAACCTCCCAAAAAATGAAAGCTCAGGAAAAGAGTCCCTTTGGAATTCTACTAAATATTCAAAGAAGAAATAACAATTATCTACTGAATTTTTTAAAAACTAAAAACAGAAGGAAAAATTCCAGACCCTTTTCAAGAAGCCATCACTCCTCTGATCCCCTAACCAGGCAAAAACCGAATCAATGAGGAGTGCTTCAAACAAATATCAATGACGAATATGCCTGCCAAATTCTAGAGCACTTAGGAAAGAAACTGAGGCAGACATGAAGAAATGTAACTACATTCCATGCTCTTGGACAGGGAGACTCAACCTTGTGATAATGTCTATGCAGTCTAATTTTAAAATAGTTTCAAAATAACATAGTCTTTTTTCACACTGCTGAAACAATCCTAATACTTGTATGGAACTAAAAAGACAAGAAATTGCCTGTCCAGGGTTGAAAAAGAAAACCAAAGCTTGGGGCATCACTGTGCCTGAAAAATCAAAACCACAATGAGATACAAGTTTACAAAAGTTACAAAGGCCAAAATAACCAGACAAGGAAAAACAAATATTGTAGAGATGTTGTAGAGAATGGGAATGCTCTCAAAGTGAACAGGGAAATGCAAGAATGTACAGTCACTCTGGAAAATTATATAAAATAACTCTACCCTAAGAGCCAATAATTAAACTATGTGTGTATTAACAAAAATAAAGAGGGAGTGAAAATAAGAACATGCTGTTCTTCCGTGTTTATAGCAGCAAAGTCTACAAAACCCAAACAGTTGTACGAAGAGTACCATCAAAAGATGGTAAGATTGGGGCGCCTGGGTGGCTCGGTGGGTTAAAGCCTCTGCCTTCAGCTCAGGCCATGATCTCAGGGTCCTGGGATCGAGCCCCGCATCAGGCTCTCTGCTCAGTGGGGAGCCTGCTTCCCCTTCTCTCTCTGCCTGCCTCTCTGCCTACTTGTGATCTCTCTCCTCTCTGTCAAATAAATAAATAAAATCTTTAAGAAAAAAAAAAAAAGATGGTAAGATAAACATGTATTTCTTACACAATGGAGTATTTTTTCCCAGCAAAACCCTAGGAAACTCTCTGGCCCTGCGTCTTAATGCATGAGGAAATTTTTATGTAGTTCTCTCAAAGAAGCAACAATGTGGCGAAAAACTTCCTTCAATGAGTGTCCTCCATCCGGAAAAAAGAGGACTTTCAAAATTGTGCTTGGAAGAATAAGGGCCACTCGTACCTTCACCTTTGAGAAACAAGTCTGGAGAAGAGAAAGCACACAGCCCCTGAAGAGAAAAGGGCTCTTACACTGTGGAAGCATAAGGAAACTGCAAACCACAAAAGTCGAGGAAACAGCAACTATGAGAATGACCTTCAACTAAGTATTTATTTTCTTCACGGAAGAGTTCTCAAGAGGGTAAAAGAGAGAGTGATTAGGTAAGGGCTGCTTACTCCTCCCTGAGAAAAGAGCCTGTGTCACATGACCCTACACTCACAACTTGTTTTGGGAAGACAGACAAAGCAAAATATCCATTTTTATGAGTGGAAGCCTTTGCGACAACTCTTGGATAAAACGCCCTTCAAAAACAAACTTCTTCCATGAAGAGAGAAGTATTATCAATAGATGTTGAAGTACTATAATGAAAAGGCTTATATTTAGATTGAAGGTAGCACTCACTGCAGACTACCAATTCTAACCTGAGGTAAAGGCACTTTTCCCCCAAATACTTTTATTTTATTTTTTCAGTGCTACAAGAACAATTGTTCATGTGGATCCGTGAACACTTATTGAAAGAGCTACCTGCATACTTACGTGTTAGAAATCGACCTGTACTGAAGGAGGCTAACGACCAACACGTGGTTACCTGACAGAGGAGACATCCTCAGAGTATGCGAAGAAGCCAAGACAAATTTTTGGACTTCTCTCTCCAAGAGAAGCACTTGAAGGGAAACCGTCTCTCATTATGACATCATATTTCCCGAGACAGAAAGATGGATAAAGACTCATGGAAAAGCAGGAGGAAAGTAAGATGCTTTTCCATCTGAGAAACTGAGAAAGCTCACCCTTAACTCTGCCCTCGGAGTAGGGACCCGCCCTGCTATGGTTTCAAAACATGCCATCAGCCTGACAAGCACCATGATTGTAGCCCTGGCTGTAAACTGAGAGGGCCCCAATTCAAATAGAGTGCTCAAACAACCTGACGTGCATGGCGAAAGTGGGAAGAATCAGTGAGGAGCACAGGAGGAAAACCGGCCCCTCACAGCCCTGGGTTTTTACTGGAAGAGATGACTGTGGCCTCAAACCGGAATCGAAGCCACCCTCTGTGTCCCCTCCCCCCAACCCCCCGAGGACCAAACCTGAAGCCGAAGCCTCGCAGGCTTGTTAGCCTTCCACTCAGGCCTAGGCCTCGACCACCCTGCGCTGCCTTTGATTTGGGCCCCTAACCAATTCAGGACTGGCACCAAAACCCTGGGCCCCCATGTCTCCCTGACCTGATCCTAACCTTAGCCACGAGCATAACACAGATACTAGAGCCCCAGGGCAAGGCCAGGCAACTCAGGCGACAGCAAGGATCTGAAGCAAAGGCTTGGGAACGCCCGCGGACGATCAGTTACCACTGCACTAGGCAGCAGCTTATGCTTGAGGAATGACCCCCTGAGTCCCATTCGGAAGGCAGTCGCTCACCCTATTGCTTGCCCTCCACCGAACCTCAGGGCCCTTCCCGGCACCACCCTCAGTGAGGTTCCTCCAACCTGCTAGCTGCTCACATTTAACCTTCAGCGTGGCTCTGGCCCTCAGGAACCGGACTGCGGAGTCAGAGGGTCAATTTGACTGGGGACACAGGTCCGGAG
This sequence comes from Potos flavus, assembly GCA_028534135.1. NCBI lineage: Eukaryota > Metazoa > Chordata > Mammalia > Carnivora > Procyonidae > Potos > Potos flavus. Next base: position 71,045,524 of record CM052900.1, on the reverse strand, counting down.
CGAGACGCGTCCTCCAGGGACACAAACCAAGGAAGTCACAGGCAAGCACCAGAGTGGAGCAGATTGCCTGGATCTGGGGAAACCTGAACCTCATTCCCTCATAGTCCCCGATTCCCCCACTCCCCCCACCCACCCTCTCCCTGAGCTACACCCTAGAAGGCTCAAACTTAATTAGGGCCACAGGACAGGGCTCTGCGCTGCCATGTGGGGAGTCTCCTCAACTGCCGACCACAGCTCTAAGCCTAGCCCTGGCTGTGGATCTGAGTGTGGCAGAATCCTCGTTCTAAGGGCGATCTCGATAGGTTTCCCTGATCCCACGCCACATACCTCGTTCAGGAACACGGTAGCAAATGGTCCCGCCTGCAGTCCCCGAGTGCTGGGGCACCCCAGGTTTCCCGCCACAAACCTGAACCTCAGCCACACAACGTGCCTCCCCTCTACCCCCGAGGCGGCAGCCCGAGCACGAGCCCCAGCCTATCGCTGGTGCTTGTCACTCTGTGCTCAGGAAGGGACTCCTGGCCCTTGCTGTTTTCAGGACCGTCCCGCAAACGCAAAACCTTGGGCTGGACGTGGCCTTGAGCTGTCCACTACGCTAGTGGGAAGGCCAAAAGGCCTTTTGGACAAGGGCGCCATGCCAGGCCACTCAGCAAGAACAAAGGACACTCTGGCCCTTGGACCCTGCGGCGATGTATCTGGGGACTGAGAGGCTAGCGAAGGCTCTAAAGCTCAGGAAAACGAAGCCCGTCTGGCTGAGGTCAAATCGGAAGCTGGCGGCTCACCGCGGGGCCAGCCCTCCCTCCGGGGCGCTCGGAGCTTCTCTGCCATGCCTTCGGAGAGGTGCACGGTAGCTCCAGCTTTCTCAGCCTAACCCAAGGAATCTCTGTGGCCCTGCCTCTGAATGCATGAGGAAAGTGCTGTATGTAGTTCTCGCAAAGATACAAGATGGTAGCGAAACACTCCCTTCGACGACCATCCTCCAACCTGAAGGAACAGAGAGGCCTTGCCAGCTTGTGCGTGGAGGCCTAAGGAACGGGCCCTCCGTATCTTCCACCTTGAGAAACAAGCCTGGGGAGAAGGCAACACATGGCCAGCTGAAGATAGGAGGGCTCTCACTGTTCGGAAGCACATCTAAAGTGCAACCCGCCGAAGGCGAATAAATACCAGACTGAGGGAAACGCCTTCCACCCATCATTTCCGTGTCTTCACTGAAGCCCTATCAGATCTTATGAAGAGAGCGTGATTATTTTTTTTTTCCCCCAAATACTTTTTTTTATTTTTTCAGTGTTACAAGATTCATTGTTTATGTACCACACCCAGTGCTCCAAGCAATACTCACCTCAGTACCCACCACCAGGCTCGCCCATCCCCCCACCCTCTCCCCTCCAAAACTCTCAGTCCCTTGTTCTGAGTTCACAGTGAGAGCATGATTATTTACAGGCCATCAACTCCGCCTTAAAAAATGAATCTGCGTAGCATGGAGCCTGAACATATATTTTTTCATTAAGAGAGCCACAGCAACATTACTGTTTGTATGCTTGGCAGCCTAAGAGATATCATCGACACTGAACCCGAAGAAACTACTATTTGGAGAAATGTTCCTTCAACTACCACTTTCTTCCACGAAGGTAGAAACTTTTTCCTAGAGTTAAGTTGGAAGAAAATTCTGTGCAGACTGGTCATTTCCTAAGGTGGACTCATTGCCAATGGGATCCGTGAATGCCTAAGGGAAATTGCATTTACTCCCTTAGTTTTGAGAAATAATCCATTGCCCAAGGTCTTTATCAACTACCTCATTGTTACTGAAGGAGGACCTGTTCTCTGATGTGTGACAAGAATCTTAACGAAAGTGTGGTAATCCTCACTCCAAGTGTGTTTTTTGAAGGGAATCCTTCTCTCGTGTAATAACTTCTTTCTTGAAGAAATCTCTCACGCAAGTGTATTCCCATGTGAATGATATGAAAGTTGTATTCACACTCATAATTCTGAGAAACAATAAGGGTAGAAGATAGCACATTGCTTTAATTGTGTATGACTAATGAATCACAAACCTGTAACCCCAAAGAATACATTATATGTTTATAAAAAATATGTAGCACAATATCACATGAGGATAGAATATCTCTTACACTTATGAAGCATTAGGAATATGATAACAATGTAGACAAAAGAACATGGTGGACCTTGCAACATAGTGGATGGTGAGGATAACTGTGCCTTCAGAAATTCTTAAACATCAGGAGAAAAAGGATCATCCCACTGCAGCCAAACTGGAACTCCAGTTCTCGATCTAATGTTAGCACTCAACTAACACATTGGGGCTCTTCTCTGCACTGCAAGAAACTAAACACTTACCGTATCCTGGATTCTCACTCTACATTTTGAAAGCCTCTTTATGGTCTTCGGCCCAATTCCTAGGCCAAAAGAAAAAGGGATTTGGATCCAAGAGAGTAAGCATGAAATGAGTTTATGAATGTAGAAAGATGTATGCCACGGGTAACCACCATGGTAGGGTATATATCATGCTGCAGTGGCAAACCTGCCCCTAGGGCCCACACGAGGCCTGACAGAACCTAAGGCACACTCTAACCACGTGCCCCACCCTCAAGCCTACCCTCAACTCAGGCCTCAAGTATGTTCTCCACAGTGCCATCGGTTTTACCCCTTCCATAGCCCTGGCTGTGGAAATGGCTCTGCCCACAGCCCGTCCCTGACTGAGCCCTGGATTTGGCTCAACCAACCTGTGCTAAATACTCAGGCAGGAACCCAGTAGGCCAGTGTGCCTCAAGCTGCCTCGGCAAGTTCTGCACTTCAGATTTCAAAACATAAACCATAACCTCAGCCAAACTTTGAGCAGCCCCCTAGCCAACCTCTGGGTCAAGTCAGGACTCTGTCCTTCCATGAAATTGTGCACCCAGGCTTTCGGGGCTCCAACCCCAACCCTCCCCAATATGTGGCACTGACAACACTCTAAGCCAATTATTACTGAGGCGACAATGTATTTGGGGCACCTGATCAAGCAGACTTCCGGGGCCTAGCTGAAGAAGAAAACCCTGCGACTTCCATACTTGCTGCAAGTTGCTGGCATCCATGATGCTAAGGAAGTCACCCTCCATCAGGAACACAGGGAACCTCTCCCTGAGGCCAAAGGGGAAGAAATATGCTCACCCCTAAGGCAGCCCTCATCTCACACCTCAGGGCCCTGCTGCTAATTGCCTTCTTATAAGTGCCTCTCATCTCCCTGATTCTTACCCTAACCCTTGCCCTGGGGCCCGCCCTCCCTTGAATCCTCAGCATGAGGGAAGAGATTTGGGACCCAAGACTGGCACAGAGCTAATCTACCAAGAAAGCAAAAAGAGGCTGTTCCTCAGGCAACCACAGGGGTGGAGCCCAAGGCATGATTCTGACACCACCCTGAACCTCAACTGCAGGATGCTCTTGTCCTGGAGGCTGCACCAAAGCTTTGCACTTCACCCTCCAGTTTGCCCTCCAATCAAGCCTCCAGGCTTACAAGGCATCCACACTCCCAGTAGATCCACGCTTCCCTCTTCTGAACATAACATGAACCCCAGCATGGGTATGGGGAGATTTGTGCAGGAAACACAGCCTTGGGAGGGGGTACTTCATTTCACTCACCTCCTGGAGGAAGACCCTCCCTCAGGAACACAGAACAAAAGCGAGCCACCTGCAGCCACGACTGTTGTCGCTCCCGACCCAGCTTTGAGGGAGCATGGACTTGGCTCACGTCACCTATGCTCGATCATCAGGAACAGAGAAGGAAAGCGTGCCACTTCCAACCATCGCTTCCTGCTGGCCAGTAGGATTCAAGCCCCAAACTTGAAATTCCGCCACACCGGGACCCTCCTCGTGAGGCCAAACCTGACACCAGATTCTCCCATTCATGAGAGCTCTCCTTTCAGCCCTCACCAAAGGAGTGTGCATCGCCATGCAATGGGCCCCTAACAATTTCAGGACTATGGCTCCAAGGCTAGCCCGGGGTGTGGCCCTCCCCAAAGTCAAACACTCTGAGGTGACAAGGGATTTTTGGATACCTGGGAAATGCCCTGCTAAACAGGCAAGAACAAAGAAGGAAACCATGCCACTGGCAACACTGGTGGATGCTGCTCCTGGCCATGATTTTAGGGAAGACATTACACGGCAGGAAGACAAGGAGCAATTCCCTGAGGCCAAACTAAACCTCAGAAGATCATGCTTACGCTGACCCTTGACTCACATTTCGGGGCCCTTCTGCGTACAGCCATCTGAGACGTGCCTCCCATCTCCCCGATTCTCACCCTAACCCTTGCAGTGGCCTTGGCCCTCCCTTGATTTGAATCCTAAGTGTGAGTAAAGACGGGATTTGGGACCAAGAAGTGGCGCCGGCAAATCCTCCAAGAATACAAAACAAAGTCATTCCTCAGGCAACCACAAGCTTGGAGTCACAATGTCCCTCGACCGCTAATTTGGCTACTCTCAAGACAAAAGCCTCATTTTGCGCTTTAGCCTAAAGATACCCTCAATTCATTTCTCAGGGCTGGTCTCCACACTCACAGCAGACACTCTTCCACATGTGGGCAGGACTACAAAATCGAGCCCTGGCTGTGTACAGGACTGTGCAGATAAAAACCCCTGAAGGGGTACTTCATTTGGCTCACCTTACTGATGCTGCGTAATTCCTCAGCGACACAGCAGGGAACCAAGCCACATGCAGCCATGGCTGTTGCCACCCGAGACCTAGCTCTGAAGGAGCATGGATTTGGCGCACCTCATCTATGCTGGATCATCCGTCAGGAACAGAGAAGGAAAGCCTGCAACTTGCAGCTGCTTCGTACTGCTTGGAGGGTGGCAACACTTACACAATTTTTGTCGAGATTTGTTAGTTTCTGTATTTCCTTATAAGTGTCTCCCAACCATTCCTTCGAGGGTAGGGGGCTTACAGGTTTTGAAGGCTATAGCCTCCATTGTCCGGTAAAGCAATAAAGCTATTTTTTCTCATTATTCCAAACTCTCTTTGTTATATTTCGGCTATGAACCACCGAGGTCAGTTTTCCACAGCACATCCATTCATCAAGAAGATTACTTAATCCTGCATTTGGTTACTCTTACACTTTCAGCACTGTAGCTCAAATTGCTGAGACTGAAAACATATGTGGTGAATATATAAAATAACTGGAAGCTTTATTCAAAGTATAGGGAGCAGAGGGAGGCAACTTTCATATACTTAGAAGAACTTATTTATATTGTATTACTTAGGCTCTTTGGTTCAAATGTGCATTTTCAGCTTGTCAACATGCTAGTGCATACACCTTAGGTTCAAAAACTGGGAGAAAGCCCCACCCGTAGGGAGATCTTAGTATTATAATGAGCTAAAAGTAACTTCGGGACAAATTAGGGGGGCTTCTGCAAAGGTCCTCAACTTCAGTCTTGCTCAAACTGGCTCACATAATGGGTTTTCAGGTGAAACACCCAGTTGGGTGTCTTATCGGAAGGAACTTATCATTCTTTAAAACAAAACACATTTTCCTCTTCTTTAGTCCCTACTCTCCCCTCCTCCCTTCTAGTTATAGTTTTCAGCCCTCTAATTTGAGTACCTCTTTTTCGCATTCTATTATCAATAAAATGCTAATGGTGCTAAGCACTCCCACTTTTATTGGATCTGTGCTTATAAACAATATTATAAAGTATCATGTGTCATGCCTTGGCTAGGTGTCAGTCCCAAGCAAATATACATCTTATTTCAGTAAAACAGCTCTGGTTAGTTTTAGTCCTGTTGGAATTAACTTCCACAACGTAACTTTGAATTTAATATCAATCCAATACACATGCTAATAAACATTTGTTTTTTTAAGGGGGACACTGATTTGAGAGCTAGCTCCCTGTTTCCTTTCATGCTGCGAGTAATAAAAACTCTTTGCTGAAACAGAAAGGACTTGGGCTTATCTATTGGCTGACATATTCCAAGTGGCAAAACCTTTCCACTGACAATAATAGTAAGAGTGATGAATTTCACAAGCTGAAAGTGAAAAATCTGGAAGTAGCTATTTGGGTTGGTTATGTGGCAGATATATCCCCACCCAACCAGCAAATCATTAAGTATCCTGCCTGAGACTCCATTCTGGGCATCTGAACCCAAGATGTTCTGTGAATGTGTCATTGCTTCCGGGTCTGAGAGAATGTGTTTATAGGTGGCACATGGACATGTCAGCAGGTCTTTGGCTATCATGTATAAGTTTTTTTTTTTTTTTTTAATGCTGCTGCTATACTGAATCCTTTTCCTGTAGTAAACTATAATTTGTTTACTACAAATGACTTCCTTAAATTGACCATGTAGGCATGGTCATTTTGGGTCCTCTGAAGCTTTTTAACAATCAAATTTTATTTAAGTTCCACCATTAGTAAAAGAGTATAGCCCACAAAAAAAGTATTGAAATACCTCATTATTTCTATTTATTTCACTTTTTATAAATATGTCCTTGATGGAATATAGAAAGTAAACTATGGGCAAATTTTAACATTAAGAAGTTATCAAAATTTATCTAAAAATTAATATTTCACCTTTGTTTCCTTTGCCTTTGGAGACATGTCTTGAAAGAAGTTGCTGTGGCTGATGTCAAAGAGGTTACTACCTATGTTCTCCTATAGGATTTTGATAGATTCCTGCTTCACATTGAGGTCTTTTATCCATTTCCAATTTATCTTTGTATATTGTGTAAGAATGGTCAAGTTTCATTCTTCTACACATATCTGTCCAATTTTCCCAGCACCATTTATTGAAGAGACTGTCTTTTTTCCACTGGATATTTTCTCCTGCTTTGTCAAAGACTATTTGACCATAGAGTTGCACGTCCACAAAAGCAAAAATGAACTTTTGGGACTTCATCAAGATAAAAAGGTTCTGCACAGCTAAGGAAATAGTCAACAAAACAGACAGGCAACCCACGGAATGGGAGAAGATATTCATAAATGACACTACAGACATAGGTCTGATATCTAAGATTTATAAAGAACTCCTCAAACTCAACACTCAAAAAAACAGATAGTCACGTAAAAAATGGGGAGAAGACAAGAACAGACACTTCTCCAAAGAAGTCATACACATGGCTAACAGACACATGAAAAAATGTTCATCATCATTAGCCATCAGGGAGATTCGAATCAAAACCACATTGAGATACAACCTTACACCAGTTAGAATGGCCAAAATCAACAAGACAGTAAACAATAAATGTTGGAGAGGATGAGGAGAAAGGGGAACTCTCTTACACTGTTGGTGGGAATGCAAGTTTGTGCAGGCACTTTGGAAAACAGTGTGGAGTTTCCTGAAGAAATTAAAAATAGAGCTAATCTGTGACCCTGCAATTGCATTACTGTGTATTTACTCCAAAGAAGCAGATGTATTACAAAGAAAGGCTACATGTACCCCAATGTTCCTAAAAGTAATAACCACAATCGCCAAACTGTGGAAAGAGCCAAGATGCCCTTCAAAATATTAATGGATAAAGAAGATATGGTTTATATATACAATTGAATATTATGCCTCCATCAGAAAGGATGAATACCCAAGTTTTATAACAACATGGACGGGACTGGAAGAGATTATGTTGCGTGAAATAAGAAAAGCAGAAAGAGTTAATTATCATATGGTTTCACTTAAGTGTGAAGCATAAGGAAAAAGATGGAGGGCATTTTGAGAAGGAAAGAAAGAGTGAATTGGGAGAAAACGGATGGGGAGACGAATCATGATAGACTGTGGACTCTGAGAAACAAACTGAGGGTTTTGGAGGGGAGGGGGGTGGGGGGTTGTCTGAGCCTGGTGGTGAGTATCGAGGAGGGCACGTATTGCATAGAGCACTGGGTGTGGTGTATGAACAATGAATCTTGGAACACTGAAAAAATAAAATAAAAGTATTTGGGAAAAAAATAAAAATTAATATTTCAGAAATCAATAGGCCAGTGACATCTACTAAAAGGCCTATTCCATGTAATGATTATAATAAACTCTTTGCAATAAAGGCTGCAGATGATAATTATACCTGTGGGTTCATTGTAATGGTACATTTCCAAGAACAAACAGAATAATCCTTTTGAGTAAATATTTCTTTTGCCCCTCAATATATCTGTACCTTGTAAAAGGAAGAAAGAAAGAAGGAAGGAAGGGAAGAAAGAAAGAAAGAAAGAAAGAAAGAAAGAGAAAGAAAGAAAGAAAGGGAAGGAAACGAAGTTTTTTACACTTGCGGGAAGGAAAAATGGTCCAACTCCTTAGAAAATCTAAACCACGGTTAAACATTTGCCAGTCATATAAACAGCCATTCCTTTCTTAAGTATTTATACAATATGTCCACACAACAAACTGTTTAAGAATATTCATCATAACTTTATTCACATTGGCTAAACCTTGGAAACTACATAGATGTCCATCAATAGGTGAATGCACAGAGAGAATATAGCAATGCTACTTAGCAACAAAAAAGCCTGAACTTGTGATCCATGTAGCAATAGAGATAGATTTAAGAATCCTTAGGCTGCAATAGTTTCATTTGTACACACGTCTATGAAAAATGCATTTGACTGTACAGTTTTTCTTTTTTAATTTTTGTTTTTTTTTTTAGAAAACAGATTGCTTTCTCTTCTTCTCTTCTTTCTCTTCTTCTTACTCCTTCAAAGGAAGAGAAGACCTATCATCAATGGCAATTGGCAGTTGTGGAAAAAACACCTAAATCCATCTTCAGGCTCAGGAGAGAACAATCCTCTTCCTCCTCATGGTTTTGGGTACTCTACATGTTCAGAGAAACTTCTCTAGCGACAAACTGTAGAAATAATCCCCAAAAATAAAGTCTTTTTTTAACCTAATAATTATTGAATTTTTTTTATTATGTTCAGTTAGCCACTCAATAGTACATAATTATTTTTTATGTAGTGTTCAATGATTCATTAGTTAAGTATAACACTCAATGTTCATATCACATGCCCTCCTCAAAGTATAGACTTAATTGTACTCTTTAAAGTAATGCAGTCTAAGCCACTTTGGAAAATAGTGTGGAGATTCCTCAAGAAATTAAAAATAAAGCTACCCTATGACCCTGCAATTGCACTACTGGGTATTTACCCCAAAGATGCAGATGCAGTACGAAGAAGGGCCACATGTACCCCAATGTTCATAGCAGCAATGGCCACAATCACCAAACTGTGGAAAGAGCCAAGATGCCCTTCAATAGATGAATGGATCAAGAAGATATGGTCCCTCTATACAATGGAATATTATGCCTCCATCAGAAAGGATGAATACCCAACTTTTATTTTAACATGGACTGGACTGGAAGAGATTATGTTGAGTGAAATAAGTCAAGCAGAGAGCGTCAATTATCATATGGTCTCAGTTATGTGTGGAGCATAAGGAAAAACATAGAGGACATTGGGAGAGGGAAGGGAGGGATTAATTGGAGGAAATCGGAGGGGCGAAGAACCATGAGAGACTTTGAACTCAGAGCAATGGACTGAGGGTTTTGGAGTGGAGAGGGGTGGGGGGATGGGCAAGCCTGGTGGTGGGTATTGAGGAGGGCACGTATTGCATGGAGCACTGGGTGTGGTACATAAACAATGAATCTTGTAACACTGAAAAAATAAAGTAAAAGTATTTGGAAAAAAAAAAAGTAATGCAGTCTACTGTACCTAAATTATACCTCAGTAACATACATGTAATAATCTACTGTATTTTCCATAGTAGCAGTGAGCATTTAGAAAATTAAATTTTAAAAAATTGGAAATGATCTTCCGTAAATGCAGTAGAGTTTCATATCCACAATCTTTAAATACCTAAGAACACTATAATGAAGACCCCTAAAAAGTATTGCTGAGGCAAATTAAAGGAATGTACATAAATAGAAAATATATATCACTTTCATAGATTAGAAGACTTAACGTTGTTGTAATATCAAACCAGCATTATTCTGATTCATGCTGGATTAAGCATTTTAGCGGGAAATTTACAAGGTAATTCTAAAATGTATATGGAAATTGAGGTACCTAGAATAGCCAAGAGAATTGTAGAAATTTACCATATTTCAAAACTGGCCTTAAATTTACAGTAAATAAGGCAATATATTATGGTGTAAGTAAACACAATGTAAATATATCAATATGAGAGAGAAGAGAGGAAAAAGTTTCCTCATACGCATA
>CM052900.1:71004116-71034851 GCA_028534135.1 Potos flavus | reverse complement strand
AATTGGTGGAGAGGATGTGGAGAAAGGGGAACCCTCTTCCACTGTTGGTGGGAATGCAAGTTGGTGCAGCCACTTTTGAAAACAGCGTGGAGATTCCTCCAGAAATTAAAAATAAAGCTACCCTATGACCCCGCAATTGCACTACTGGGTATTTACCCCAAAGATGCAGATACTGTACAAAGAAGGGCCACATATACTCCAACGTTCATAGCAGCAATGGCCACAATCACCAAACTGTGGAAAGAGCCAAGATGCCCTTCAATAGATGAATGGATCAAGAAGATATGGTCCCTCTATACAATGGAATATTATGCCTCCATCAGAAAGGATGAAAACCCAACTTTTATTTTAACATGGACTGGACTGGAAGAGATTATGCTGAGTGACATAAGTCAAGCAGAGAGAGTCAATTATCATATGGTCTCACTTACGTGTGGAGCATAAGGAAAAACATGGAGCACTTTGGGAGAGGGAAGGGAGGGATTAATTGGAGGAAATCGGAGAGGGGAAGAACCATGAGAGACTGTGAACTCAGAGCAACAGGCTGAGGATTTTGGAGTGGAGAGGGGTGGGGGTATGGGCAAGCCTGGTGGTGGGTATTGAGGAGGACACGTATTGCATGGAGCACTGGGTGTGGTACATAAACAATGACTCTTCTAACACTGAAAAAATAAAATAAAAGTATTTGGGGGAAAAAAATAAATAAATTAAAAAAAGGAAAAAAGATGTTAGTTGAAAAAAATAAAATAAAGTTTTATCCTTCTACATGTCTAGTGTTTCTTTATGCAGACACAAGCAAATACAAATGATATTCTTTCCCTGATTTCATACCCTTAGAAAGGCAACAAGCTATGAACTCTATTCTGCCCTTTGTTTTTAAAAATATATCCTAGGGATCATTGAGAAAGTGTACCATGGATTATTTAATAGTCTTATTTATGTAAATGAGTACTTTGGTTATTTCTAGTCTTTTTTTTTTTTTAAGATTTTATTTATTTGACAGAGAGAAACACAGCGAGAGAGGGAACACAAGCAGGGTGAGTGGGAGAGGGAGAAGCAGGCTTCCTGCCGAGCAGGAAGCCCGATGCAGGGCTCGATCCCAGGACCCCGAGATCATGACCTGAGCCAAAGGCAGACGCTTAACGACTGAGCCACCTAGGTGCCCGTATTTCTAGTCTTTTACTATCACAAATAATACTGCAATAAATATCCTTATGTACATATCATTTCATATGTTTGCAGGTATAACTGTAGAAAGAATTCCTAGAAGTGAGATTACTAGCTTAGAGGATAAATGAACTTGTAATTTTGAAAAATATTGCCAAATCCCCCTTGATAGGGGTGTTATGATTTTGTACTTCCATTAGCAGTTTATGAGAGTGCCTTTACCTTAATGGGTTTAATCAAATATTTAGATTTCAGTCAATATTTTTGGTGTGCAGTATTAATTTGCATTTCTCACATTTGAGGGGCTACATTTTTCATACATATAAAGGGTATTTGTATCCCTTTTTTATATCTTTCGCCCATGTTCTATTGGGTTTTTGGTCATTCTTTTTCTGATTTCAAGAGCTATTTATACTTTAGGGGAGAATTCTTTTTATATGAGAGAAATATCAGATATTCTTCCTATTGTGTTGTCTTTTACTTTGCTCATTGTAGTTTTTGCCATGCATAAATTAAGGCTTTTATACGGTTGAATTTAACAATCCTTTCTATCATGAATAGTTTATCTTTTCTATCATGAATAGTGAATTTTGAGTCATAGTTAAAAACACCCCCCAAGATTATAAATGAATTTTGATTATTCTGATATCTTTACAGTTTCGTTTTTTCACGTTCAAATCTTGGCTTCAGTTGCAGTCCACTGCATTCTTAACATTAGGCTAGAGAAGGATATAGACTAGACTAGTAGAATTCAAACATTTCTCCCTTATGTATATTTTTCTTTATATGAAGTCACCCTATTTTTAAAACAGAGGGAGAAGAGTTGCCCTGGTTGTATAGTAGAGATCTGTTGTGACTGTTGCCCCCATCACAGACTCCAATGGCCCTTTCATGGAATCCTTAGGATCCTTGTACGCAGAGTGAAAAACCACACACAAAAAAACCCAGATATCTGCAAAACAAGAACTAGGCCAAAAAGTTTGATGAGAAAAGAGCTAAAAGAAAAATTTCCCACATGTTTTTATGTTTCGGCATCAAATATTTGTTGACAAGATTGGGGAATATTCAAAAACAAATTCCAGCACAGTTTATCTTTCTTATGGATAATTCACTTTTGCTGGGTCTCTCTGTTCAATTGAAAATTCCTCATAATTATACTACTTTATGAATGGTAGAATGGAGAAAACATGGATCTTGGTGTCACACATGAGTTCTAATTGTAAACACTTTGTAGCTGTGATACCTCAAGTAAATTATTAGAAATAATTATTTAATAATTATTATTCATTCATTCGAGCAAATATTTGAGTGCTTTGTATATGGAAGACATTGTGGGGAGTACTGGGTATATAAAAGTCAAGAAGACAGAAATGGTACTACCTTATAGTGCAGAGGTAGAACCAGATGATAATTATGATTGTTTAGATTATGATTATTATAACATCTTCAAAGGAGTGTAGAGTGCATAAAAATGCACAGGGAGGCTCAGCTTTGGGAGTTCAGAGAAACTAAGATCAATTACTGAGGTTTTTTGTTGTTTGTTTCTTTTTGATTTTGTTTTCGTTTTTGGTTTTTAAAAATTTAAACTTTTAAAAATTTTAAAAATTATTTTCAAAGGTTTGAAAAGTAGAAGGAATAGTATATCAAACCTCTATGTACCTATCTCCCAGGGTCAACAATTTTCAATAGCTATGTATGAAGTGACATGACAGAAGGAGGCCAGAGCCTTTCAGGCAAATGGAGTAGCAAATCCATAGACCCGGAGGCCCCAGGGTACATTTGACAACTGAAAGGAAGACTAATAGGGACAGCATAGACATCACTGGAATGTGTTTATGGAGAATAGATTCCATGTATATGGTAGATGGGGGCAAGAGTGGATTAGTGGATACTGGTTAGAAGCTACTGAATAATTTGGACAAAAGAAATTAGTGGCTTGGGATATGGTGGTGGCAGCAGAGAATGACTAGATAGGTGAGAAATTTATAATTAGGAGGTGGGACAGGCTGGATTTTGATAAAAGGGACAAAAACATTCATGAAAACCCCAGGTTTCAGCATGAGCTACTGAGTGGATGTCAGTGCCACTACTGAGATGGAGAATTATCTTATTTGGGGAAGAGAAACATTTAGGTTAAGGAGTTTCTCAGACATTCAGGTGGCAATGACAGGCAGGTAGTGTAATGGGGCTATAGCTGAGCAGCATGAAGAGGTCTGATTGTAAATATAAAATTGAGAGCCAAAGCAGAGATGCAATAAGATGGTCAAACTGTGTCATGAGGCCTAATTGAGGCAACAATGGCAAATGTATAGGGAAAATGGATAAATTGAAGCAGAAGACCAAACTCTACTTCCACGATACTTTTGAGGGTACAATTGAGAATCCTTTTCTCTTGCCCAGGCTGACACTTTCTCAACTTGCTTAAATCATCGTTTTAGTCTTTTCTACAACAGGCGCTTTTATTATAGAATATTCCTACCTAGTTAAACTTCGTCATCTGATTCAGTTTCTATTCAGTCCCAGCTCCTCTTCCACTTGTGTTTTGTTTTATAATTACTTCTCAAGGTGCTGAGATACTTGTGGGATCTAAACAGTCAAGAAAGAATTCTTGAGATGTCTTTGGTGCAAAAAGATGGTGGCAAAAAGAAACAGGACCTGTTGGCAGAAAGAGCTGTACTGGGGTTGTGAGGTGTGGCTGATTATATAATTTCAAGTTTGGAGGCAGTTAGGGATAGTTTAAGTCTCTCAGGAATTTGGAAGCAAGGTTTCCAAGGACCTAAACAGGCTAGGTGTTGTTAGGGAAAGGTCATTTACTATACTGTCCAGTAAAACCTTAGTCATGAGACCCTTTAGATATATATCAGTGAGCGATATGCTTGGAGGATGACTGCTAACATATATCTTTGGCGGGGGGGTGGATAGAGATAAAGGAAGCTTCCAAAGGAATTTTTGAGTTAAAGGAGACTTACAGGATCTTGGAGGTCAGGCTAATGTTAAGCCAAAGTTGCCTTTCACCTCTAGCAAAGTATTAACATCGAGGCAGGTATGCTTCTGCCTGTCTCAAGTACTTGTCAATGGGCTGTAAGTTGGAAGGAAGTTTAATTTTTTTTCTCTGTTTCTGTTGCCTTTGTTCTCCCCATCAAATATCATCTCGGAACTTGTCAGAAATACAAGTTCTCCGGTATCACCTTAGACGTATAGAACCCGAAATTAGTCATCCCTGTTACAGCAAATCTTCCTGGGGATTTTACTGTGTCCTAAATTTGAGAATTTCTGCTCTGGATACTTAACCTACCCCCATTTTAACAGATGGGGAAAGAACACTCCTTTCTTTTGGTTTCAGCAGCTAGAACCATTCCTTAAGTATTATTGAATTTGTAGCCTACTTCAAAGTTTTTTTTTGTTTTTTGTTTTTTAAGTAGGTCCACACTGGGAGCCTTGGGCTTGAACTCACCACCCTGAGATCAAGACCTGAGCTGAGATTAAGAGTCAGAGGCTTAACTGACAGCTACTGTCATGAGCATGCTATGAAGGCACACACGAGTTGTGTCTTTCCACAATGTCCGCTTATTCAATCATAAAGCAAAGTTAAATCACAATTATAAAGCAGGTCCAGGATTCCAAACTCCATTATATCTCACCATGTGAGATGTGATTACACTTGTTTTCTTACACAGCACACAGAGCAGGGCATAAGACAGACCACACAACAAACAAGATAATGGAAAGGTGTAGGAACTTAAGGAACCAAACACTAAGTTAGTCTGTGGGCACACAGTTGAGATAGGGAGTCTCTGGTCTGGTCAGCTCGCAGCACTTCTTACTACGTTCAAGCAATGAAGGATCTCGGTTCTGTGTGGAGATGAATCCTGCAGAGACTTGGGCGGCAGTTGCCTTTTTGAAGTGGTCAGACACAGAGGGGTCAGGTCTGAAGAATCGAACCTGACAGTTTGCTGCCCAAATCCTCCCCTTTTTAAAGGGATTTAATAGGTCTTGGGCCCCTGGAGACTTCCTTTGGTTCTGCTCATTATCAGTTCTTGGTGTCAGCTGACCACTGGTCCTAGTGTTAACTCCCAGTTGTAGTACCTGCTGTGTCATTACTTGACGCAGGCCCCTGCTTGACATGAGAGACCCCATTTTGTTCTCTAGACCTACCCGGGGGCCCTTCGAGTTTTTATTTAAGGTCAGTTGTTGCTTGACAAAACAGACCGCCTAAGAACTTTATTTGAAAAACACCTGGAGTCTGACCCTCCGCCCCCGCTCTCCCAAGAACCCGCCCAGCAGCTTTCCAACCAGTAACTCCATGGACAGCAATGCAGCCCGACCAGCGCTCACTCCGCAGAACCCCAAGCCTCAGCGATAAGGGCATGAGCAGCGGAGCACCTTTTTCTATACTCGGTGGTGAACACCTACCACACCCGTCACAGCCCAGCCATATTAAGTCTGCGGAGTTGAGGGGCTGAGAAGCCCCGCCCTACACCCGAACGTCCGCCAATCACAACGCACGCTTGGCGCACAGAGCCGGGAGGACAGGGCGCCAGAGAAGCCCCGCCCCCTGCCCGAGCGCCCGCCAATTGCAGCGCGCGATAGGGCGCACCCTGAGCGTTCGAAGGCGCGCAGTCTTCTGGCGCCTTGAGGAGGAGGCGCGTCTTTGGGGAGCCTGAGCGCGTGGGCGCAGGCGGTGTGCCTAGAGATGCCCCGCAGCGGTTTGCGTAGGGTACGGAAGGTAAGTAAGTTATGGGTTTGAAACCCGCGTCAGGCCAGGCCCGCTGTCATTGCCAGTCACCTTGGAGCCCTCTCTTCCTCCCACCCCCCACCCCTCCGCGCCAGCGGGTCCTCCCCACCTTCCCATGGGCCGGGCAGACGCGGCGCAAGGAGCGCGTGGCTGGCCTCAGGCTGGTAGGGATGAGAGGTGGGCGCTGTGTAGACGGTGATCTTTCGCTAGGCCGCGGCTGGTTCCTTCAGTGAACATGGATAGAACTTGCGTCGCGGTTCGCCACTTCTGAGGTCTGTCTCTTGCCCAGGTGTGCGGACTGAGCTCTCCGCGGGCGGTCGGGGTCGCGCCTTCCCAGTGGGATGAGAGGGCCGGGAGAATAACCACTGGAGGCGCAGAGGGAAGAGCCACTTCCCTGGGAAAGGCGAGAGGTCGCAGGGGGAAAGGTGACGGAAGTGAGCAGCAGGAGTTGAATCTGGAACTAGCATGTGAGATATATTTACCCTTGCTAGTGTTTGGTATTGTCTGTTTTTGACTGTCGTGTAACACACAAAGACAGTGGTGGATATTGGAGTGGATGTGCCATTTTTCCCCCCAGATATCTCTGTTGCCACTTTTCCTTTATATCCTAAAGTGTTTCTGAATCTTCTATTCCTGTATCAGTAGGAGAGGAGTCCAAAGCTAACCTCTTCCAAACTGTGTATACCAACTTATAGCACAGTGTCTGGATATACTGCATTAGGGATATTTAGATGATTGTACCTGTATTTGTGAGTACATCTTTTTCTTCTGTGAAATGTGTTTGTCTTGGCACTCACGTGTCCATTACCTTTTTAAGCTGTTTCTAAGTTCCTTGCTTACAAACATGCTTGTCTCATCATATTAAAACAAAAATTTAAAAAGCAAACACAGTGCTTCCTTCTTTTTCCGCCAAGGGAGAGCACTCCATCAGTGGGGAGGAGCAGAGGGAAAGGGAGAGAGAGAATTTTAAGGGGGCTCCATGCCTAGCGCAGAGCCCACGGTGTGTGTGTGGGGGTGGGGGTGGGGGAGGGGGGGTAGGGGCTTGATCTCATGGCCGTGAGATTATGACCTGAGTGAAAAATCAAGAGTTGGGCTTAACTGACTAAGCCACCAGATATCTCTGAGTGCCTTCTTTCTGACTCCTCTTCCTTTTACAAAAACAAAACAAAACAAAACAAAAAACAAACAAAAAAACCCTGAAAGAAAGAAAAAAAACTTCTTGAAAAAAATAGTCCACATATACTGGTTCAACTTCCTTATCATTATTTTTTTTTGCTTCTGGAATATCATTGATTGTCAGACACTGTGAATATTGTAACTGATCATAGGGAGTAAAAGAAACCTATGTCAAACATGCCCATTGATTGTAAGACACATTCCGATTCCAGAAATATTCAAATGTGAAAAGAAATCAAGGAATTACATGAATTTGTTAACTAATGGTCACCATGGCATTTGACACATTTATCACTTACTTTTATTTAATTCTTTTTTGAGGGGGGCAAGTATTCCTGACTGTTGCTATCCTGATTCTCTTTCTGTCTTGCATCTGCTCATTTACTTCTCTTTAAAGATTTATTTATTTATTTATTTATTTATTTATTTATTTATTTTTAAAGATTTATTTTTATATAGAGAGGAAGAGCGTGAGTGCATGAGGTGGGGTAGGGGGCAGGAGGAGAGGGAGAGAATCTTAAGCAGACACCCCACTGAGAGCAGAGCTGGATTCTGGGCTCAATCTCATAACCCTGAGATCATGACCTGAATCAAAATCAAGAGTTGGATGCTTAACCGAGAGAGCCGCCACCCAGGCACCCCGTATTTCTCTTTACTCTTTTCCTGCTATGTTCTGATTTTTGACCTTGTGCTTTTTCTTACTTTACAGATTTGTTCTCTGCAATCTCATAGATTGATGTTAGCTGTCACTGCTATATAGCTGACTTTTCCTTGAGCTCAGTTTAAACTCTGTGTATTATGAGGTCATCAATTTCATATCCTTAGTCCACTAACCCCTAACAGTTTCTTCTGGATTGTGTTGGTCTCAGCCTATTCATAGTTATGCTTGGCTAGGAATGCCTGAGGCACTTGCCTGGGCCCCTAGATTACTTGTAGCAAGCCATTTCCCCCAACTAGAGCCACTATTGTGGCTGAGCAGACCTTGTAGTTATTATGATTGCAGGATGCACTTCAGCAAAATCCATCAGGGAACTCTGAGGAATGAGATTTATTACTCAGGTCCTGGAGGGTATATTGCACACCCAAGGGCCATGCTGTGAGGTTGAGGGAGGCTAGGGGAGGAGAGCAAGAGAACCTGGGGGGTCTGTCTTTATTAGGTTCTGAGGGTAGGATAAATAGAGTTTTGGAGGTTCATTCTTTATTGGCTAATTTAAAGCCTAAGAGTGGGAATTAGGGTACCAGGAGGAAGAAGCTGGGTCACTCAGATGGTCAGTTATGTAGGTTATCAAGGGTTTTTTGACAGAGGGACCTTCATGAGGAGGGATGGCTTAATTCCTTATCATGCTGATTTGCTAATTGTCATATAACTGGTGCTATGTTTATTCAAGATGGATGTCTTCTGAAATGGATGCCTTGGCAACCAAAAATTTAACGTCAGGCATTCACATTACATCCTAACTTTGAAATCTTAGTTTTTGACTTGAGACTCAGTTCTCCCCTCTTCATTCTATCAGTTTTCAAGAACTCTTCAGTTTTTCTTTTCAATAATTGTATTAGTGATCTACTGCTGTTTAATGAATTGTCTCAAAACTGAAGCAGCTTAAAACAAATGCTTATTTTTTCATATAGTTTCTGAAGGGCAGAAATCTGGGAAAGGCTCAATTGGGTGGTTCCAGCTCAGGGTCTCCTACAAGTTGCAGTCAATAAAGGGTCACTGAGGCTGTAGGATCCGCTTCCAAATTCACCCATGTGTTTGTTGGCAAGTGTCAGTTCCTTGCCACTTCCATAGGGCAATTCTCACAACATGGCAACTGGCTTTCTGAAGAGAGAGAGAGAGGGATGGACTAAGAAAGAGGCCCTGGTGTCATATCAGAAGTGACATACCATCTCTTCCACCCTAGGTCAGGTCCAAAGTACTTCATACTTGGAGTGTTTTTGTGGTACCAGCTATGTAGCATGTTCCTATTCCATCTCCTGAGATGACTTTCCCATAGAGATACCACTTTAATTATATTGTTATTCCTCTGCTTAAGTATTGTTTTACTTCTTATTGACTACATAATCATTTATTGGACTTAATCTGTGCTAAGAGCCTTATACGTGTATTAACTCATTTAATTCAACAATCCTATTAAACAGGTTCTATTAGTCTCATTCTATGGACAAGAAAACTGAGGCACGGCAGAGAGGTTAAGTAATTTGCCCAAGGTCACAAAGACCTTGCCTTTGTTAAGGCTCTCATAGCCTGTTATTCACAAGCTTCCATAATGTGGCCATACATTATTCCTTAACTTTATAGCTTTGTTCATTATTTATCCTTTAGGTAAAGTAAATGATTGTTTTCACTGTACTTTCTTGCTTCTTGGTATTTGCTAATATTCTTGGTTTGGAGTAATGCCATTTCTTCCATTTCTGCTTATTGGAACCTTGATCATCTGTCAAGGTCCACCTCAAATCCCACCTTCTTTCTTATCATCCCAGTTGTAAGTGAACTTTATTCTGTATTTCTGTGGAATTTTGTCTATATCATAGCTTCAGGTCTTGTATTAAGTTTACTTGTACCTATCCTAATGATGTAGACATTTTAAGATTATGTCTTCATCCCATGCCCCTCACAGCACCTGCCATAACTGTTTGTACATGTTAAGTACCTAATAAATATCTGATGAATGAAAGGAAGGGGTACTAGTTCAGAAGATTTGCAAGTATCTAGCTCTGAAGAAACATAGGGAAATAACTTAGAAGACTTGGGTACCAGTCTCAGCTCTGCAAATAACTAGTTTTGTGATTTTGGACAAGCCACAGAGATCTTTCTGGACTCTTAAGATGACAGTTGATATGGTCATGGACTAAAGTGGAGGCTTGGTAATGGTGTTGGGAGAGTACTGAGTTGATAAATTATAAAAGGAAGATAAGATAGGCATCTGAAATTGAAAGATGAAGAGGAGAGAATCAGTGGTGACTCAGAAGTTGAACCTCTGAAAAACAGAAAGGTTGAGGAGAATTAGTTGCTTCTTACTTGATGTTAGGATGTACAGATATGTGAAGTTTCAGTCCTGGGGAGAGATTGGAGCAGGCAGTTGCTCAAAGGCGAGGAGTATTTTAGTTCTTTCCTTCCTCCTGCCTTAGGTCCCTCCCTGTCCCTTCAAGTTCTTTTTTCCTTTATGCTTTGTGTTCCCTTTCCTTGCTAAAAGCCAGGAATGGAAAGGAAATACTCCCTTTCTGTCCCAGTTGCTTACCTTTTGAGATTTCCTGGTCTTCCCCTTTACTCACAGTTCCTTTTGCCTCCTCAGGCTGATTTGTAGTTCTCCCTGTTCTCTCCACTCTTTTCCTATTGAAGGAAAAACTAACTATCTTGGCAAGATCCTAAAAGGGAGAAAAGGCAAATTATATCTTCCTGATGACACCCTCCTTTCTTAATCTTTTGGGTTCTCATCAAAAATCTTACTTTATTTCTGGTGCTTCTTGCATAATGGCAAGGGTATGATGCTAGGTATTAATGAAATGTAATGTATATGTCAGTTTGAACTGATGAGTATACAGGGCTACATTTCCAGTGAAAAGTGTTTCTCAAGAAAGGGAAACATTTTGCTTCTTTGAAGCAGGAGGGATGGAGCCAATGTAGAAAATAAGGACGCTTTGCTAGAAGGATTGGATTCTGTTACAGAAAGGGCTTAGTTTTGGAGACTGGGAACATTTTTC
This sequence comes from Potos flavus, assembly GCA_028534135.1. NCBI lineage: Eukaryota > Metazoa > Chordata > Mammalia > Carnivora > Procyonidae > Potos > Potos flavus. Next base: position 71,024,071 of record CM052900.1, on the reverse strand, counting down.
CTCTGAGACCATAGGGAAGGGGAACCCAGATTTTAACCTTGGGGAAGATGTGATGACTTGAGTTATGACGGTGACATGGAGAGGTAAAGGGAAATGTGGGTATGAAATTGGTGTATGTATGTGATTGTATGTGTGTGTGAGTAGAGGGCAAGGGAGTGATTAAGAGTGTTTACCAATATTGCCCAAGAACATGTAATAAGAAAATAGGAAGGAAGTTCTCATTTTGGGGTCTTTTAACAGTAGCCCTGTGGATTGGTGATTGGTAAAGTGAATTGATAGAAGGGAAGGAGTCTTAATGCTTGAAAAGCAATACTGGAGTTGTTGGCCATAGAGTGCAGAATGGTAGGGGAGACATCGTGATTGGGAGCAAGCTAGTGACTGATAAAACGAATGGGGTTGAGACTTAAAAATATCCTAGTGAATTCCCAGATACTCAGAGAATTCCCAAATACCAGCCAGAAACTCAGCCAGTGGTACCTTCTTTGTGTGGAAGGTGCACATTATAGTAATTGTTAGGCACTTGTGTTAAGATGAGATAATGCAAAGTCAGTGGCTAGAATCCTTATTTCTGTAATTAGATGTACATGGGGGGAAATATTGACATGTTGCTTACTCTCTCTGATTAGGGCAATGTGCCTAACATTTCTAAGTTGTAGTTCTTTTGTCTTCAAAATGGGAATAATACCTATATCTTTCAGCGTTAGTATGAGGATTAAATGATGAGAATGCATGAAATGATATACTGAACATATAAGCCCTCAATGTTAGCAGTAATGAGAGCAGTTAATAAAACACCATGATAATGAAAGAATTTTTATATGAGGACAAACCTGTTGTACATCCTCTATTACTTTGCCTCTAGATTTCCCTGGAATTACTTCTTTCAGCTTGCTGAAGAAGGACTAGGAGGCTGTTTTAAAGTTGTTCAGTGATGGTGAGAGAGTCTCTCATAGTTATTTTTGTAGGAATACCTTAAGATTCCAGTTTTAGCCCTTGATAATCTCATTGGATGATTTACTGGTGGCTCTATTCAGAATTAGACTACTTAGTATTGACGTCTTAGTCTACATCATCCTTAAATGGAAGGGAAAGAGAGGTAACATTTATAGTCATATACTTCACATATATACCTCATTAAGGGAGAAGGTGTTCTTTCTTTTTAATCAATAATGTATGCCTACAAATAAGATAAAATAGGAAAACAAAGTTTCTCATGAAAACCAGCAATCCCTGCCCTATTCTTTCCTGTACTTAATTCAGTCCCTGAGAGGCAATTACTTTTTAAAATTGAGATAACTATAGAATTACTTACAGCTGTAAGGAATTAAGAGATCTCCTGTATCCTTCACCCAGTTTGCTCCAATAGCAACATTTGCAAAACTGTAGTACAACATCACCACAGATATATTGACATTAATACAAGCCAATTATATTGTACAAATTTCCCTAGACTTGTGTGTGTTTAGTTCTGTACATTTTTACACATGTATGGGGTCATGTATTCACCACTAGAGATGCTGAACAGTTCCATTGGCACAGGGATCCCTTTAATAATCATACCCACTCCCTTCCAGTAACTCTGACCACTGACCCCTGGTAGTCACTAATCTGTTCACCATTTTAAACATTGTCATTTCAAAAATGTTATAGAGATGGAATTGTTTATAATCTTTTGGAATCATTTTTTTTTTTTTTAATTCAGCATAATAGTCTGGAGATTAATCCAAGTTGTTGTTTTTGAGTAGTTTTTTCATTTTATTGCTGGGTAGTATTCCATGGAATGAATTTATTACAGTTTGGCTCAACATTTTACTTGTTGAAGAACCTCCGGGCTGTTTCCAGTTTTGGCTATTATAATAAAGATGCTATGAAAACTTGTGTACAGATTTTTGTTTGAACATAGGTTTTCAGATAAATGCCCAAGAATGTAATTGCTGGGTCATATGGTATTTGGATGCTTAGTTTTATTTCATTAAGATTGTATTTTTTAAAAAAAGATTTTATTTGTCAGAGAGAGAGTGAGTGCTTGCACCAGCACAAGCAGGGGGAGCGATAGGCAGAGGGAGAAGTAGGCTCCCCTCTGAGCAAGGAGCCCGATGTGGGACTCCATCCCAGGACCTTGAGATCATGACCTCAACCGAAGGCAGACGCTTACCAGGCATCCCTTAAGATTGTATTTTTAAGTAATCTCTGCACCCAGTGTGGGGCTCAAGTTTGCAACCCCAAGATCAAGAGTTGCATGCTCTTTGGACTGAACGAGCCAGGCACCCCTGGATGTTTAGTTTTATAATAAACTACCAAACTGTTTCTCACAGTGGCTGTACAATATTACAGTCACACTGGCAATGTGTGAGTGATTCAGCGATAATAAATCTGTTCTTTTAAAGTATACAGTTAATTGATTTTTAGTGTATTCATGGAATTGGGCAAATATTTCTAATTACAGAACATTTTCATCACCCTAAAAGAAACCCCATGGCAACCACAAAGCTACTTTCTGTCTGTATGGATTTGCCTATTCTGGGACAATATTTGCCTATTGTCCAATTTGCCTATTGGACATTTCATATAAGTGGAATAATATTTGGTCTTTTATACTGGCTTCTTTCACTTAGCATAATGTTTTCAAGGTGTGCCCATTGTTGTTACTTTATTCCTCTTTATGGTTGAATAATTTTCCATTGCATGGATATACTACATATAAAAAATCCATTCATCAATTGATGGACATTTGGATTATTTCTACTTTTTGGTTGTTAGGAGTAATACTATGATACTCTGTATACCAGTTTTTGGGTGGACCTAAGTTTTCATTTCTCTTGGCTATAAATGTACCAGTAGAATTGCTGGATCATACGATAATTTGGTGATTAAATTTTAAGGAACTGCCAAACTTTGTTCCAAGGAGGTTGCATCATTTTATAGTCTCATCAGCAAGGAATGAGGATTCTAATTTCTCCATGTCCTTGTCAACTCCTGTCATTGCGTTTCATTTGATCTTAGCCATCTTACTGGGTAGAAAGGGTTATCTCATTGTTTTGGTTTTGGTTTACATTTCCCTAATGACTAATGATGTTGAATGTCTTTTCAAGTGCTTATTGACCATTTTTATATCTTCTTTGAAGAAATATCTATTTAAGTTGTTTGCCCATGTTTTAGTTGGATTATTTATCTTTTTACTTTTATAAAGTGTTCTTTATAAGTTCTTATACCACTTCTATATCAGATATATGAGTTGCAAATATTTCCTCCCATTCTGTGGGCTATCTTTCCATTTTCTTGATGGTGTCATTTGAAGCACAAATGTTTAAAATTTTGAAGTCCGATCTATTAGTACTTTCTTTGCTTATATTTTGGTGTTCTAAGAAATCATTGCCTAACCCAAGATTATGATTTCTTTCTTTTTTTTCTTTTATTTTCTTAAAGATTTTATTTATTTATTTATTAGTGAGAGAGAGCACAAGCAGTGGGAGGCGGAGGGGCAGTGGGAGAGGGAGAGGTAGACACCCCACTGAGCCCAATGTGGGGCTTGATCCCAGGACCCTGGAATCATGACCTGAGCCAAAGGCAGATGCTTAAATGACTGGGCCAGCCAGGTACCCCCCCTCCACCTTTTAAAAAAGATCTTATTTATTTGAGAGAGAGAGTGAGCGATTGAGAGAGTTAGAGTGAGCATGAGCAGGGGAGAAGCAGAGGGAGAGGGAGAAGCAGACTCCCAGCTGAGCAAGGAGCCTGATGTGGGGCTCCATTCTGGGACTCCAGGATCATGACCTGAGCCAAAGGCAGATGCTTAACCAACTGAATCACCCAGGCGCTCCGTGAAGATTTATTTCTAAGAGTTTTATAGCTTTAGCTTTTTCACTTAAAATCGTGGTTCACTTTGAGTTAATTTTTGTGTGTGGTGTAAGGTGTCTAGCTTCATTTTTATGCATGTGGATATTCAGTTTTCTCGGCACCACTTGTTGAAAAGGTTATTCTTTTTCCACTATATTTTATTGGCTTTTTTTTTTTGAAATTCAATTGACCATAAATGTAAGTTTATTTCTTGATTATGATTCTCTTCCATTGATGTATGTGCTATCCTTATGCCAGTACCATACTTTCTTAATTATTGTAGCTTGTGAAGTCCTTAATTTGTTTTAGGTTTCAAGATTATTTAATCAAGATTATTTAAATTGTTCTGGATTCCATGTGAATAATAACATCTGCTTGTCAACTTCTGCAGACGGCCATCTGCGATTTTTATTGGATTCAGTCTGTAAATAGGAGAGTATTGTCATCTTAATATTAATTTTCCAGGGCACCTGGGTCGATCAGTTGGTTGTGTCTGACCCTTGATTTTGGCTCAGGTCATGATCTCAGGGTCATGAGATTGAGACCAGAGTCAGGCTCCATGATAGGAATAGAGTCTGGTTAAGACTTTCTTTCTCCCTCTTCCCCTCTCGCACTCTCACTCTCTCTCAAAAAAGATTAGGTTTCCCTTTTCCAATCCATGACCATTGACTGTCTTTCCATTTTATTTAGATCTTTAATCTCTTTCAACTGTATTTTGTAGTTTTCACTGTGAAAGTCTTGCACCTTTTTGGTTACATTTTTCCTTAAGTGTTTTATTCTTTTTGGTACTATTAGTGCAATTTTTTTTTTTTTTTTTTTAGATTTTATTTAAATTCAAGTTAGTTAACAAATAGTGTATTATTAGTTTCAGGGGTAGAATTTAATGATTCATCACTTGCAGGCAACACCCAGTGCTAATTATAAGTGCACTCTTTAATACCCATTACCCCATTTAGCTCCCCCCAACCTCCCTTCCAGGAACCCTCAATTTGTTCTACTTGAGTCTCTTATGGTTTTATTAGCACAATTTAAAAAAAATTCATTAATGTATTTGTCATTGTTTATATGTATAATAAATACAATTGGTTTTTATATATTGAGATTGTATTTTGCAGGTTTGCTGAACTCTTATTTTTCTGAGGTTTATAATTCTTTATTAAGCTAATATTTAGTCAACAAATTCATTTGTATCAAACACAAACAAACCCATACAATATCATGAGACAGTTTCAGTATTCATGGTGAATATAGGACTTAAAGTTTCCCTTTTCAAAATCAGTGCATCTAGACTGTTTAACCTGCAAAATTATCTTTGATGATCATAAAACCAAAGCAAAAAATGACATTTAAAAAAGGAAAGTGGTAGTTTCAAAGTCAGCGACTCTTTCCCTTATTTCAAAAGCATATAATTTTTCTAAAATGTCAACTAGAAAGGTTAAGTAAATACTGTACACTTAACGAAGTTGAAAAAAACTTCATCTACGGATCTAAAATGAATCCACGCAGATTTATAAAAATCATTCTACCTCTTTGCCTTTTTTTATTATTTTATATCTTTTCTAATATATATTTTACAAAATAATATGCTTTCAGGACATACAACATATAAAGCGAGATCATTTTTATCAATAATTTAAAGGAGAAAAAAGATCCCTAAGATATAATCCTACAGAGAAACAAAGCAAACTCTGAAGTGAAGAGTGATTATGATGTTCTCAAAGTAGAAATGCGTGACTTTACTTAAACATTAAAATAACAGGCTTTGGGGGCTGCTGGCTGGCTCAGTTGGAAGAGCATACATCTCTTGATCTTGGGGTCATGAGTTTGAGCCCCACATTGGGTATAGATGTTACTAAAAAAAAAAAAACAAACAGAATAAAATCGACTGTCTAATTAATCTGGACAGTAAGGAATGCAGGATGGGGCAGGAAGTAAGAGCTAGGATGAAAGAGACTAAACTGCTAAGAAGATAATCTACCGTGTCTTCAGTTTCTCTTTTGACTTCACACCAAGTGTAAAGGCAAAGAAAAACTACTCATTCCCAGCCAGGGTCAATAAAAAATAAAATGGAAAAACTTACCCCTTGCTATGTTCCACTAATGTTTTAACTATAAAAGTGGGAAGAAATTTAGGGAAAACTATACCTTCAGATCAAGTGAGTTAAAGACAATTATATTTTAAGTTAATCGTTTAACTATGAGTAATATTCCATTCTAAAAGATTGGTTTGCAAAGGGAGAAAGTAGATAACTATTTTTTTTTCTTTTTTTTAAAGTTTATGCACCACACCCAGTGCTCCATGCAATACATACCTTCCTTAATACCCACCACCAGGCTCACCCATCCTGCCACCCTCTCTCTGCCAAAACCCTCAGTTTGTTTCTCAGAATCCAGTCTCTCATGGTTTGTCTCCCCCTCTCATTTCCCCCAATTCACTTTTCCTTTCCTTCTCCTAATGTCCATGTTATTACTTATGCTCCACAAATAAGTGAAACCATATAATTGACTCTCTCTGCTTGACTTATTTCACTCAGCAAATAAATCTCTTCCAGTCCTATCCATGTCGGTACAGAAGTTGGGTATTCATTCTTTTGATGGAGTCGTAATATTCCATTTTATATGTGGACCATATCTTCTTTATCCATTCGTCTGTTGAAGGGCATCTTGGCTCTTTCCACAGTTTGGTGACTGTAGCCATTGCTGCTGTGAACATTGGGGTACATATGGCCCTTTTTTTAACTACATCTGTATCTTTGGGGTAAATACCCAGCAGTGCAATGGCAGGGTCATAGGTCAGCTCTATTTTTAATTTCTTCAGGCGTCTCCACACTGTTTTCCAAAGTGGCTGCACCAACTTGCATTCCCACCAAGAGTGTAAGAGGGTTCCCCTTTCTCCACGTCCTCTCCAACATTTCTTGTTTACTGTCTTGTTGATTTTGGCCATTCTAACTGGCATAAGGTTGTATCTCAATGTGGTTTTGATTTGAATCTCCCTAATGGCTAATGATGATGAACATTTATTCATGTGTGTGTTAGCCACTTGTATGTCTTCTTTGGAGAAGTGTCTGTTCATGTCTTCTGCCCGTTTTTTGATGTGATTCTCTGTTTTTTGGGTGTTGAGTTTGAGGAGTTCTTTATAGATCTTGGATGTCAGCCCTTTGTCTGTAGTGTCATTTGCAAATATCTTCTTCTATTCTGTGGGTCGCCTGATTTTTTGTTGACTGTTTCCTTAGCTGTGCAGAAGCTTTTTATCTTGATGAAGTCTCAAAAGTTCATTTTTCTTTTTTTTCCTTTGCCTTTAGAGACATAACTTGAAAGAAGTTGCTTTGGCTGATGTCGAAGAGGTTACTGTTTACATTCTCCTGTATAATTTTGATAGATTCCTGCCTCACGTTGAGATCTTTTATCCATTTCGAGTTTCTCTTTGTGTATGGTGTAAGAGAATGGTCAAGTTTCATTCTTCTATATATATTGCTGTCCAATTTTCCCAGCACCATTTATTGAAGAGACTGTCTTTCTTCCACTGAATATTTTTTCCTTCTTTGTCAAAGATTATTTGACCATAGAGTTGTGGGTCCATATCTGGGTTCTCTACTCTGTTCCACTGGTCTGTGTGTCTGTTCTTGTAACAGTGCCATGCTGTCTTGGTGATCATAGCTTTGCAGTACAGCTTGAAATCAAGCAACGTGATGCCCCCAGCTTTTTTTTCTTTTTCAACATTTCCTTAGCAATTTGGGGTCTTTTCTGGTTCCATACAAATTTTTGGATGGTTTGTTCCAGCACTTTGAAAAATACCAGTGGAATTTTGATCGGGATGGCATTGAAAGTATAGATTGCTCTGGGCAGCGTAGACATTTTAACAATGTTTATTCTTCCAATCCATGAGCATGGAATGCTTTTCCATTTTTTGTGTCTTCCTCAATTTCTTTCATGAGTGTTCTGTAGTTCCTCAAGTACAGATCCTTTACCTCTTTGGTTAGGATTTTTCCAAGGTGTCTTATGGTTCTTGGTGCTATAGTAAATGGAATCAGTTCTCTAATTTTCCTTTCTATATTTTCATTGTTAGTGTATAAAAAAACAACTGATTGCTGTGCATTGATTTTTGTATCCTGCCACGTTATTGAATTGCTCTATGAGTTCTAGTAGTTTGGGGGTGGAGTCTTTTGGGTTTTCCATATAAAGTATCATGTCATCTGTGAAGAGAGAGTTTGACTTCTTTGCCAATTTGAATACCTTTTATTTCTCTTTGTTGTCTGATTGCTGTTGCTAGGTCTTCTAGTATTATGTTGAACAACAGTGGTGAGAGTGGCCATCCTTGTCGTGTTCCTGATCTCAAGGGGGAAGACTGTGAGCTTTTCCCCATTGAGAATGATATTCGCTGTGGGTTTTTATAGATAGATTTTATGAGATTGAGGAATGTTCCCTCTATCCCTATGCTTTGAAGAATTTTAATCAGGAACGGATGCTCTATTTTGTTAAATGCTTTTTCTGCATCAATTGAGAGGACCATGTGGTTCTTCTGCTGTTGATTTGTTCTATCACATTGGTTGATTTGCGAATGTTGAACCACATCCCAGGGATAAATCCCACTTGGTCATGATAAATAATCATTTTAATGGGCTGTTGGATCCTATTAGCTAGGAACTTGCTGAGAATCTTGGCATCCATATCAGGGATATTGGTTTGAAATTCTCCTTTTTGATGGGATCTTTGCCTGGTTTGGGGATCAGGGTAATGCTGGCTTCCTAGAAAGAGTCTGGAAGTTTTCCTTCTGTTTCTGTTTTTTGAAACAGCTTCAGAAGAATAAGTATTAGGTATTATTTCTTCTTTGAATGTCAGGTCCTTCTTGAATCCCTCAGGTCCTGGGCTCTTGTTTTTTGGGAGGTTTTTGATCACTGCTCAATCTTGTTACTAGATATTGATGTATTCAGGTTGTCAATTTCTTCACGTTTTAGTTTTGGAAGTTTATAGGTTTCCAGGAATGCATCCATTTCTTCTAGATTGTTTAACTTATTTTTTTTTTTTTTTAGGTTGTTTAACTTATTGGCATATAACTGTTGATGATAATTTCCGATGATTGTTTTTATTTCCTTGGTGTAAGTCGCAATCTCCCTTTCATTCATAATTTTATTAATTTGGTTCCTTTCTCTTTTCTTTTTGGATTAGTCTGACCAGTGCTTTGTCGATCTTACTGATTCTCTCAAAGAACCAGCTTCTCGTTTCGTTGGTGTGTTCTACTATATGTCTAGTTTCTAACGCATTGATCTCTGCTGTAATCTTATTTCCCTTCTTGTGTATGGGGTTGGCTTAATTTGCTGTTGATCCTCCAGTTCTTTAAGGTGTAAAGAGAGTTTGTGTATTCAGGATTTTTCTGTTTTTTTGAGTGAGGCTTGGATGGCTATGTATTTCCCAATTAGGACTGCCTGTGCCATATCCCATAGCTTTTGGACCGATGTGTCTTCATTCTCATTGGTTTCCATGAATTGTTTAAGTTCTTTGATTTCCTGGTTGATCCAAACATTCTTGAGCAGGATGGTCTTAAGCTTCCCAGTGTTTGAATTCCTTCCAAATTTTTTCTTGTGGTTGAGTTCCAGTTTCAAAGCATTGTGATCTGAGAATATGCAGGGAATCATCTCAATCTTTTGGTATCGGTTGAGCCCTGATTTGTGACCCAGTATGTGGTCTGTTCTGGAGAAAGTTCCATGTGCGCTCAAGAAGAATGAGTTTTCTGTTGTTTTAGGGTGGAATGTTCTGTATATATCTATGAGGTCCATTTGGTCAAGTGTGTCATTCAAAGCTCTTGTTTCTTTATTGATTTTCTGTTTAGATGATCTGTTACTGAGAGTGGCGTGTTAAGATCTCCTACAATTACTGTATTCATATCAATATGACTCTTTTTTGGTTAGTAGTTGGCGTATGTAGTTGGCTGCTCCTATATTGGGGGCATAAATATTTACAATTGTTAGATCTTCTTGGAGGATAGACCTTTTAAGAATGATGTAGTGTCCTTCTGTATCTCTGACTATAGTCTTTAGTTTTAAATCTAATTGATCTGATATGAGAATCGCTACCCCAGCTTTCTTTTGAGGCCCATTGGCATGAGAGATGGTTCTCCATTCCTTCACTTTCAGTCTGGATGTATCTTTAGGTTCCAAATATGTCTCTTGTAGACAGCATATGGATGGGTCCTGTCGTTTTATCTAGTCTGTAACCCTGTGCCATTTTATGGGAGCATTTAGGCTGTTCATGTTGAGAGTGATTATTGAAAGATAAGTTTTTATTGACATGTTGCCTGTGAACTCCTTGTTTCTATAGATTGTCTCTGTAAATTTCTGTTCTGTGTCACTCTTGGGTTTTTTCTTCTCTTATAGAAGCCCCTTTAATATTTCTTGTAGTACTGGCTTGGTGGTCACATACTCTTAAACCTTGCCAGTCTTAGAAGGTCTTTATCTCTCCATCCAATGTGAATGTGAGCCTTGCTGGATAAAGTATTCTTGGCTGCATGTTCTTCTCATTTAGTGCCCTGAATATGTCTTGCCAGCCCTTTCTTGCTTGCCAGTTTTCTGTGGACAGGTCTGACAATAAATTATTCTGATGGTCCTTCCTGTACAAGGAATCTCTTCCCCCTAGCTGCGCTTAAGACCTCCTGTCTGAAATTATGATTTGTGAATTTCACAATGAAGTGTCTGAATGTCTTTCTAGACTTGTTGGTCTTGGGGGGGGGTGTCCTTTCTGCCTCTAGGACACGAACACTTGTTTCATTCCCCAGATTAGGGAAATTTTCATCCAGAATTTGCTCAAATATATCTTCTAGTCTTCTCTCTTTCTCCACCCCCTCAGGGATCCCAATAATTCTGACATTGGAACATTTTGGTGTCATTTATTTCCCTAATTCTGTTTTCATGGCTTCTAAATTGTTTGTTCTAGGCCTCCTACTGATCCTTCTTTTCTGTCAGTTTGTATTCAAGATCACTAATTCGATCTTCTGCCTCTTTGGTTACCCTGGCTGTTCGAGTATTTAGATTAGATTGGATCTCGTTGATAGCATTTTTAACTTCTGCCAGATAGGCTCTCACTTCTGCCCTTAGCAATTCTATGTTGTCACTAATGGTCTTCTCCAACCTAGCCATTGCCCGGATAACTGTTACCCTGAATTCCCTTTCTGACATACTGTTTATGTCTATATCCAGTAGTTATGAGAGAAAGGGCACAGTCTTGGAATTTTTCCTCTTTTGAATGTTCCTCCTCCTAGTCATTTTGGTGAGAGGTGGTTGAGGGGATGTATTGCTTAACATATCAGCCATTATCCAGGCAAGGTTCATCCTGTATTGACTGATGGGAAGGAGAGGAAAAAGAGCCAAGGCCAGAAGCTCAGTAGGTAACTATTTTATGCTACATATAAATTGAATTTTTTTACTCATTTGTCTTTCAACTATAAAAACGTTTTAAGTTATCATTTCCTCTTTAATCCTCTAAAATCCCATGCAAAAGAAATGAATCAAGTTTCACCTATAACACATGTAGAAACAAAAGCAAAAAAAAAAATTAAATGATGTTTGAGATAAGTTATGCTATTTTGTAATGGGAACGTTAGACCTCCTTTAGTTATTAGTGTGTTATAGCTTTGTTAGTAAATATCAATGAAGTGATTAAATACTAAACTGGTCATATCTTTCACACATATCTTTTACGTTAATTTGGAAGGGGAGGCACTTCATCAAAACTATTTTTTTTAAAGGTTTTTATTTATTTGACAGAGAGAGACACAGTGAGAGAGGGAGCACAAGCAGGAGGAGTGAGAGAGGGAGAAGCAGGCTTCCCGTGGAGCAGGGAGCCCGATGCAGGGCTCGATCCCAGGACCCTGGGATTATGACCTGAGCTGAAGGCAGATGCTTAATGACTGAGCCACCCAGGTGTCCCTTCATCCAAACTATTTAAACTAAAGTTTCATAATCCTTTTTAAGGTATTCCTTAATATCAGTTTTTAAGTTTTTAAAAAAAATTTTGTATTTAAATTCAGTTTAGTTAACATACAGTGTATTAGTTGAGGGGTAGAATTTAGTGATTCATCAGTTGCATGTAACACCCAGTGCTCATTCCATCAAGTGCCCTCTTTAATGCCCATCACCCAATTATCCAGTCCCCCACCAATCTCTTCTCCTGTAACCCTGTTTGTTTCCTATAGTTGAGTCTTTTGTGATTTGCGTTCTACTCTTGTTTTTATCTTATTTCATTTTTTCTTCCCTTCCCCTATGTTCATCAGTTTTGTTTCTCAAATTGCACATATAAGAGAAATCATATGGTATTTGTCTTTCTCTGACTGACTTATTTTGCTTAATATAACTTTGGGTTGATCCACATCATTGCAAATGGAATGATTTCATTATTTTTGATGGCTGAGTAATATTCCATCACAGACACATATGTGTGTATATATATTTACATATGTTTATATATTTTTGATGACCAAGTAATATTTTATTGTATATATATTACTGCACATCTTTTTTATCCACTCACTGTCAGTGGACATCTGGGCTCTTTCCATAGTTTGGCTATTGTGGAAATTGCAGCTATAAACATTGGGGTGCATGTGCTTCTTCAGATCACTATGTTTGTACACTTCGGATAAATACCTAGTAGTGCAATTGCTGGGTCATAGGGTAACTCTATTTTTTACTTTTTGAGGAACCTCCTACAGTTTTCCAGAGCGGCTGCACCAGTTTGCATTCCCACCAACAGTGTAAGAGGGTTCCCCTTTCTCTGCATCCTTTTTTTTTTTTTTAAAGATTTTATTTATTTATTTGACAAAGATCACAGGTAGGCAGAGAGGCATAGAGAGAGGGGGAAGTAGGCTCCCTGCTGAGCAGAGAGCCTGATGTGGGGCTCGATTCCAGGACCCTTAGATCATGACGTGAAGCAAAGGCAGAGGCTTTAACCCACTGAGCCATCCAGACACCCCTCTCTGCATCCTCGACAACATTTGTTGTTTCCTGACTTGTTGATATTAGCCATTCGGACTGGTATGAGGTGGAATCTTACTGTGGTTTTCATTTGTATTTCCCTGATGCTGAGTGATGATGAGCATTTTCTCATGTTTATGTTGCCATCTGTATGTCTTTGGAGAAATGTCTGTTCATATCTTTTGATGATTTCTTGACTGGACTTTTTGTCTTTTGGGGTGTTGAGTTTGAAAAGTTCTTTTTTTTTTTTTAAGAGATTTTATTTATTTACTTGACAGAGAGAGAGAGAGAGAGAGCATGAGCGGGAAGGACAGGCAGAGGGAGAAGGAAAAGCAGACTCCCTGCCGAGCAGGGAGCCTGATACAGGAATCAGTCCCAGGACTCTGGGATCATGACCGGAGCCAAAGGCAGATGCTTAACCAACTGAGCCACCGGGTGACTGATAAGTTCTAGGGCACTAGGCCTTTATCTATCTATCTATATATCTATGCAAATAGGTCATTTGCAGATATCTTCTTCCATGCCATAGGTTGCCTTTTTTTTGTTGACCATTTCCTTTGCTGTGGAAAAGCTTTTTATCCTGGTGAATCCTAGTAGTTCATTTTTGCTTTTGTTTCTCTTGCCTTTGGAGACGTGTCTAGCAAGAAGTTGCTGTGGCTGAGGACAAAGAGGTTGCTGACTGTGTTTTCCTCTACGGTTTTGATGAATTTCTGTCTCACATTACGTCTTTCATCCATTTCGAGTTTATTTGTGTATGATGTAAGAAAAGTGGTCCAGTTTCATTCTTCTGCATGTTGCTTTCCAGTTTTCCCAACACCATTTGTTGAAGAGACTGTCTTTTTTCCATTGGATATTCTTTCCTGTGAAGTGCTTTGGATTGGTTGACCATAGAGTTGAGGGTTCATTTCTGTGTTTTCTGTTCTTTTCCATTGATCTATGTGTCTGTTTTTGTGCTAATACCATACTGCCTTGATGAGTACATCTTTGTAATATGGCTTGAAGTCCAGAATTGTGATGTCACCAGCTTTGGTTTTCTTTTTCAACATTCTGTTGGCTTTTTGTGGTATTTTGTGGTTCCATACAAATTTTTAGGTTATTTGTTCCAGCTCTGTGGAAAAAGTTGATGGTGTTTTGATAGGGATTGCATTGAATGTGTAGATCGGTTTGGGTAGCATAGACATTTTAACAATATTTCTTCTTCATATCTATGAGCATGGAATGTTTTTCCATCTCTTTGTGTCTTCCTCCATTTCTTTCATTAGTGTTCTGTAGTTTCTAGAGTACAGAAATCTCTTTGGTTAGGTTTATTCCTAGGTGTCGTACGGTTTTTGGTACAATTGTAAATGGGATCAATTCCTTGATTTCTTTCTGCTGCTTCATTTTTAGGGTATAGAAATGCAACAGATTTCTGTGGGTTTATTTTATATCCTATGACTTTGCTGATTTCTTTATCAGTTCTAGCAATTTTTGGATGGAGTCTTTGGATTTTCTACATATATTATCATGTCGTCTGCGAAGAGTGAGAGTTTGACTTGTTCTTTGCTAATTTAGATGCGTTTTCTTTTTGTTATCTGATTGCTGAGTCTAGGACTTCCGGTACTATGTTGGACAAGAGTGGTGAGAGTGGATATCCCTGTTGTGTTCCTGATCTTAGGGGAAAACCTCTCAGGTTTTCACCATTGAGGATGATACTGTGGGTCTTTCGTATATGTTTTTTTATGATATTGAGACATGTTTCTTCTATCCCTATATTGCGGAGAGTTTTAATCAAGAAAGGATACTGTATTTGTCTTTTTTTTTTTTTTTTTGCATCAATTGAGAGGATTATATGAGTCTTGTCCTTTCTTTTATTAATGAGATGTATCACAATGATTGATTTGCTAATGTTGAACCCCCCCAGTAGCGCCAGAATAAATTCCACTTGGTTGTGGTGAATAATCCTTTTACTCCTTTAATATGGTGTTTTAAGGTACTGTATTAACTAGTGTCTTGCTGGAAATTTTTGCATCCATGTTGGTTTGTAAATTCTCCTTTTTGATGAGGTCTTTGATTTTGGGATCAAGGTAATGCTGGTCTCAGAGAATGAGTTTGGAAGTTTTCCTTCCATTTTTATTTCTTGAAACACTTTTAGAAGAATAGGCATTAATTCTCTTTAAATGTTTGGTAGAATTCCCCTGCTTAAGCCGTCCAATCCTGGACTCTCGTTTGTTGAGAGATTTTGATAATGGTTTCAACTTATTTGCTGGTTATGATTCTGTTTAGGTTTTCTGTTTCTTCCTGTTTCACTTTTGGTTTTTATTTGTTTCTAGGAATGCATCCATTTCTTCCAGATTGCCTAATTTTTTGGTCTATAATTGCTCATAATATTCTCTTATAATTGTATGTCAGTGGTGCTGGATGTGATTCTCCTCTTTCGTTCATGAGTTTATTTGGGCCCTTTCTCTTTTCTTTTTGATAAGTCTGGCTAGAGGTTTATCAGTCTTGTTAATTGTTTCAGAGAACCAGTTCCTAATTTTGTGATTTGTTCTACCTTTTTTTTTTGTTTGTTTCTGTATCATTGATTTTTGCTCTAATCTGTTTTTATCATCTGGAATTAGGCTTTATTTGCTTTTCATTTTCCAGTTCCTTTAGGTGTAAGGTTAGATCGTATATTTGAGACTTTTCTTATTTCTTGAGAAAGGCCTGTATTCATATATACTTCTCTCTTAGGACCACCTTTGGTGCTTCCCAAAGGGTTAGAACTGTTGTGGTTCCATTTTCATTTACTTCTATGTATTTTTAAAATTCTTTTTTTTAAAAAAAGATTATTTATTTATTTATTTGACAGAGAGACCACAAGTAGGCAGAGAGGCAGGCAGAGAGAGGGGGAAGCAGGCTCCCTCCTGAGCAGAGAGCCCGATGCGGGGCTCGATCCCAGGACCCTGAGATCATGATCTGAGCGGAAGGCAGAGGCTTTAACCCACTGAGCCACCCAGGCGCCCCTAAAATTCTTTTGTAATTTCTTGGTTGACCCATTCAATTCTTTAGTAGGATGATTTTTAACCTCCATGTATTTGTGGTCCTTCCAAATTTCTTTTTGTGGTTGACTTTCAGTTTCAGAGCCTTGTGGTCTGAAAATATGCATGATATGATCTCAGTCTTTTTGTACCAGTTGAGTCCTGATTTGTGACTCAGTATATGATCTGTTCTGGAGAATGTTCCATGTGCAATTGAGAAGAATGTGTATTCTGCTGCTTTAGGATGAAATACTCTGAATATATCTGTGAAATCCATTTGGTCCATTGTGTCATTCAGAGTCCTTGTTTCCTTGTTGATCTTCTACTTAGAAGATCTGTTCATTGCTGTGAATGGGGTATTAAAGTTCTCTACTATTGTATCATAATTAATTTCTTTAACTTTGTTATTAATTGGTTTATATATTTGGCTACCCCCAAGTTAGGGGCATAAATTTTTTTTTTTTTTAAGATTTTATTTACTTGTTTGTCAGATAGAGAGAGAGTGCACAGCAGGGAGCTGTAGGCAGATGGAGAAGCAGGCTCCCTGCTTAGCAAGGAGCCCAATGTGGGACTTGATCCCAGGACCCTGGGATCATGACCTGAGCTGAAGGCAAACGTTTAACCAGCTGAGCCACCCAGGCATCCTGGGGCATAAATATTTAAAATTGTTAGATTTACTTATTGAATAGACCCCTTTGTTACAGTGTAGTGTCCTTCATCTGTCATTATAGTCTTTGGGTTAAAATCTAGTTTGTCTGATATAAGTATGGCTAATGTAGCTTTCTTTTGATGTCCATTACCATGGTAAATGTTTCTCCACTCCCTCACTTTCAATCTGGAGGTGTTGGGCCTAAAATGAGTCTCTTATAAGCAGCATATCAGTGGGTCTTGTTTGATTTTTTTTTTTTTAAATCCATTCTGATACCTTATGTCTTTTGATTGGACATTTAGTCCACTCATATTGAGAGTAATTATTGAAAGATATGAATGTCATGCCGTTGTATTACTTGTAAAGTCACTGTTCCTGTAGATTGTCTCTGTTCCTTCTTTGTCTTTGTTAACTTTTGGGCTCTCTCTTGACTCAAAGGATCCCCTTTAATATTTCTTGCAGGGCTGGTTTAGTTGTCACAAATACATTTTTTTTTTTTTAAAGATTTTTAAAAACTTATTTGAGAGAGAGCAAATGAGAGAGAGAGAGAGAGAGAGAGAGAGAGAGAGAGAGAGAAAGTCCGAGTGGGGTGGAGAGGCAGAAAGAGAAAGAGGAGAAGTAGAGTCCCGGTTGGGTAGGGAGCTTGTCACAGGGCTAGATCCTAGGACCCTGGGATCATGACCTGAGCCAAAGGCAGAGGCTTAACTTACTGAGCCACACAAGCACCCCTAGAGCTTCTACTTTTTTTTTTAAAGATTTTATTTATTTATTTGACAGAGAGAGCACAAGAAGGGGGAGCGACAGGCAGAGGGGGAGGGAGAAACAGGCTCTCTGCTGAGCAGGGACTCAATCCCAGGACCCCAGGGTCATGACCTGAGCCAAAGGCAGACTCTTAACCAACTGAGCCACTCAGGCAGCCCAGATCCTCCATTTTTGATTGCATCTCAGTAAGAGCCTTTTTTATTTCAACCTGATTAAATTTTAGTTCTTTTATTACTCCAGTAACAGATTCTCTGGTATCTTCAATGGATTTTCCAAGCCCAGTTACTATCCTTATAGTTGTTTTAAATTTTAGATGAACCGCTTTATTTTTATGTGCATGGATTAAATCTCTGGCTGTCATTTCTTCCTATTCTTTTTTTTGGCATGAATTTCTCTGTCTTGCCATTAAGGTGGGGAAAAATGATAGAAAAAAACAGAAGAAAGAAATTAGAGCAAAAAAGTAAATAAAAATGAAAAAGTGAAAAACGTTACAGGGAATATAAGTTAAAATACATATAGGAAGCTAGTTCCTAGGTGTGCTTTTGTTTGTTATGAAAATATTTTAGAAAAGAGGTAGAAAGAAAGGAAAGAAAAAGAGAAAAATTAAAGATTAGAAAATATAAAATGTAACAATAAAACAAAAAAAAATGCTCTTTTGTATCCAAAAAACAAAACGTGAAAAAAAAGACAAAAAAAAAAAAAGACAAAAACAAATGAAAGAAACCCAACGAAAAATAAAAAGAGCCCCAGAGGTTACTAGATCCCGTTTCCCCTAGAGTTGACGTTTTATAGCACTGTATAATCGTCCCACTATGTGGGCTAGGGGTTTGTGCTGGTCTTCTGGGGGATGGACCTGCTGCTCTGTTTCTCAGGTGCAATTGCTCTAGTGGAGTTGTACGTGCAGAGTGA
This sequence comes from Potos flavus, assembly GCA_028534135.1. NCBI lineage: Eukaryota > Metazoa > Chordata > Mammalia > Carnivora > Procyonidae > Potos > Potos flavus. The sequence goes on along the minus strand of CM052900.1, from coordinate 71,005,959 downwards.
GGGGGCAGGGGACTGGGCTTGGTATAGGGCTCTGTTCTCCACTTGGCACTCTTTAGCTCATTGAAGTGGATCAAGCTCGTGGGTGACAGGTGAAAATGACTTTGCCTTGTCTTCTTATCTCTGGAGCAGGAAATGCACATCACCCTTCTTTACTGAGTCCTCATAGATGTGCAAAGATCCTTCCTGTGTTCCTGGTTTCTGTCAGATACCTGCCTCACCCTGCTTGTGTCAGAGCTGTCCACCTGCCAAAGGGGGCAACACTTCTGTGTCTTATCTTAGGCATATCTCTGTTTCAAAACTCCACACTTCAGAGACCCCTGAGGTGTGAACCTGCACAGATCCTCTGGGGGAGGGTTTCCCTGCGTGTGGCCAGTGCTGGGTTGTAGCACCACTGAGCAGTGGTTTGATGTTTGTGGTGAATTGCAACACACACCCTCAGCCAGCAACTTTGTTCCTGTACCACTAGATGGCGTCCTCAGTGTCCTTTGCCTTTGGGGAGGTCTTAACGCTTACTCTCCCAAATGAACTCAAGCTCTCAAGCTGTGGCCCTGCTGGCTTGTTGGAGAAAGCAGCAGCGGGAAGCGCAAGTTCAGAGTTTATGGAAAATCACAACACACAGCTGATGCAGCAAGTTTGTAGCCCTCAGCCAGCATCTTTGTTCCTGTACTGGTGGGTGGGACAGTTTGATAGTGCCCACAGAGTCCTTTGCTCGGAGAGGCCTTGTCACCTCTCCCAAATGCACTCTGAGCAGGGGAACTACTTCTCCCTGTGACCCTGGGGATCCTTAGGCTGAGTGCTGGTGGGTCTCAACTCTGCTCCCCCATCGGGGCACCAATCGATTCCCCAAGTACGAACCTGGTTATGTCTCAGTCCTATGATACCTCAGAATCTGCGCTCCACTGTCTATAGAACTGGTGGTAATGTAACTCCCCTTCCCCCCATCACTGCTTTTGAGCAATAGTTTTCTTGTGCAGCTCCCTGTGCTTGTTTCCACTTTTTTCTCTCTCTCGCTTTTTTTCCCCATGCTTTTTCTCTCTCCTTGCTACTCCCTCTTCAGTCAGGGCTCTCCCCTGGGGAGCATGTACCGCTCTTTTCTCCCACGGTCTCTGCAGTTCCTACCTTCCATGGATCATCTTTTGGTTTGTAGATGTAGGGCTTTGGTTTTTGGTACTTCTGATTGATTTCGTGGGTATTCAGAATGATCCCATCTTTAGCTGTGTTCAACTGAGGAGGCAGGTTTAGGGTCCTCCTATTTTCCGCCATTTACCCCTCCTTTGTGTTTTGTCCTATCTTAAAGTTTGCTGATTGTTTCTTCTGCTAGCTCAAATTTTTTGTCTAATGCTGCTTCATTTTAGGTTTTGTACTATTCAACTCTTGAACTTCTATTTGATTGTAATGTTTTCTGTTTTTTTTTCTTTTTTCTTAAGTGATTGCTGTGTCTTTATATTCTCTATCTGGTGAGGCATTTTCATAATGATAATGTATTTTAGACATAATTGCCTTATTTTTTATTTTTTTATTTTATTTTTTTTCCCCAATTACTTTTATTTTTTCAGTGTTCCAAGATTCATTGTTCATGTACCACACCCAGTGCTCCATGCAATACGTGCCCTCCTCAATACCCACCACCAGGCTCACCCATCCCGCCACTCCCCACCCCTCCAAAACCTTCAGTTTGTTGCTCAGAGTCCACAGTCTCTCATGGTTCATCTCCCCCTCCGATTTCCCCCCAGTCACCCTTCCTTTCCTTCTCCCAATGTCCTCCATGTTTTTCTTTATGCTCCACATGTAAGTGAGACCATATGATAATTGACTCTCTCTGCTTGATTATTTCACTCAGCAT
>CM052900.1:70959826-71003616 GCA_028534135.1 Potos flavus | reverse complement strand
CCCACCTGGTCATGATGAATAATCCTTTTAACGTACTGTTGGATCCTGTGAGCTAGGATTTTGTTGAGAATCTTGGCATCCATATTCATCAGGGATATTGGTCTGAAATTCTCCTTTTTGATGGGGTCTTTGCCTGGTTTGGGGATCAGGGTAATGCTGGCTTCCTAGAAAGAGTCTGGAAGTTTTCCTTCTGTTTCTATTTTTTGAAACAGTTGCAGGAGAATAGGTATTCTTTCTTCCTTGAATGTTTGATAGAATTCCCCAGGGAATCCGTCAGGTCCTGGACTCTTGTTTTTTGGGAGGTTTTTGATCACTGCTTCAATCTCGTTACTAGATATTGGTGTATTCAGGTTGTCAGTTTCTTCCTGCTTCAGTCTTGGAAATTCATAGGTCTCCAGGAATGCATCCATTTCTTCTAGGTTGTTTAACTTATTGGCATATAGCTGTTGATAATAATTTCTGATGATTGTTTCTATTTCCTTTGGATTAGTCATGATCTCTCCCATTTCATTCATGATTTTGTTAATTTGGACCCTCTCTTTACTTTTGGATGAGTTTGGCCAGTGGCTTATATCTTATTGATTCTTTCAAAAAACCAACTTTTGGATTCGTTGATGCATTTTACTGTTTCTCTAGTTTCTAACTCATTGATCTCTGCTCTAATCTTGATTATTTCCCTTCTTGCGCGTGAGGTTGGCTTAATCTGTTGTTGATTTTCTAGTTCTTTAAGGTGTAAAGAGAGCTGGTGTATTCGGGATTTTTCAATTTTTTTGAGTGAGGCTTGGATGGCTATGTATTTCCCCCTTAGGACTGCTTTTACCGTGTCCCATAGGTTTTGGACCTATGTGTCTTCATTCACATTGGTTTCCATGAATTGTTTAAGTTCATCTTTGATTTCTTGGTCGATCCAAACATTCTTGAGCATGTTGGTCTTTAGCTTCCAAGTGTTTGAATTCCTTCCAACTTTTTCTTGTGGTTGAGTTCCAGTTTCAAAGCATTGTGGTCTGAGAATATGCAGGGAATCATCTCAGTCTTTTGGTATCGGTTGAGTCCTGATTTGTGCCCCAGTATGTGATCTATTCTGGAGAAAGTTCCATGTGTGCTCGAGAAGAATGAGTATTCTGTTGATTTTGGGTGGAATGTTCTGTATATATCTATGAGGTCTATTTGGTTCAACGTGTCATTCAAAGCTCTTGTTTCTTTATTGATTTTCTGTTTGGATGATCTGTCTGTTGCTGAGAGTGGTGTGTTAAGATCTCCTACAATTAATGTATTCATATCAATATGACTCTTTATTTTGGTTAGTAGTTGGCGTATGTAGTTGGCTGCTCCTATATTGGGGGCATAAATATTTACAATTGTTAGATCTTCTTGGAGGATAGACCCTTTAAGAATGATGTAGTGTCCTTCTGTATCTCTGACTACAGTCTTTAGCTTAAAATCTAATTTGTCTGCTATGAGAATTGCTACCCCAGCTTTCTTTTTAGGCCCAGTGGCGTGAAAGATGGTTCTCCATCCCTTCACTTTCAATCTGGATGTACCTTTAGGTTCCAAGTGTGTCTCTTGTAGACAGCATATGGACAGGTGCTGTCGTTTTATCCAGTCTACAACCCTCTGCCATTTTATGGGAGCATTTAGGCCCTTTATGTTGAGAGTGATTATTGAAAGATAAGTTTTTATTGACATTATGTTGCCTGTGATGTCTTTGTTTCTATAGATTGTAAGTTTCTGTTTTATGTCCCTCATGGTTTCTTTCTACTTTTAAAGAACCCCCTTTAATATTTCTTGTAGTGCTAGCTTGATGGTCATGTACTCTTTTAATCTTTGCCGATCTTGGAAGCTCTTTATCTCTCCATCCATTTTGAATGTGAGCCTTACTGGATATAGTATTCTTGGCTGCATGTTCTTCTCATTTAGTGCCCTGAATATATCTTGCCAGCCCTTTCTGGCTTGCCAGGTTTCTGTGGACAGGTCTGATGTTATTCTGATGGGTCTTCCTCTATACGTAAGGGATCTCCTCCCCCTAGCTGCCCTGAGGACCTCTTGTCTATAACTGTAATTTGCACATTTTACAATTATGTGTCTATCTGATTTTCTAGACTCGTTGATCCTGGTGGGTGTCCTTTCTGCCTCTAGGACACGAACACTTGTTCTATTTCCCAGATCGGGGAAGTTTTCATAGAGAATTTGTGCAGCTTTATCTTCTAGTTTTTTGTCTTTCTCTACTCCCTCAGGGATTCCAAGAATTCTGACATTGGAACGTTTCATGGCATCATTTATTTCCCTAAGTCTGTGCTCATGGTTCCTAAGCAGTTTGTTCTAGCCCTCCTCTTGACCTTTCTTCTTGACCATCTTGTCCTCTAGATCACTAAATCTATCCTCTGTCTCCGCAACTCTAGCTGTTAGACTACTTTTATTAGATTGGTCTCACTGATAGCGTTTTTAACATCTGTCATACCGATTTTCAGTTGTCCTTAGAGATTCTATGTTGTCATTAATGTTTTTCTCCATCCTAGCCATTGCCTGGATAATTGTTACCCTGAATTCCCTTTCTGACATTCTGTTTATGTCCATGTCCAGTAGTTCTGAGGGAGAGGGCATGGTGTCTGGGTTTTTCCTCTGTTGGGTGTTCCTCCTCTTAGTCATTTTGATGAGAGGTGTATGAGGATGTATAGCTGAATATATCACCCACGATCCCGGCAGGGTGCACCCTAGAAGGTTTTGGAGCAATTGGAATTCACCACCAAAAAGAAAGAGAAAAGTTAAGAAAAGAGGGAGAGAAAGTGAAGAAAAAGAGATCCCAGCCCAAGTGGGCCCCAAAATAAGATTTATAAGATATATAAACAAACACGAACAAACATAAAGACCAACAAAAGTATATGACAAGAAATAAAAGTACCTAGTCAGAATGAACTTTAAGAATAAAATTTACATAATACCAGAACAAAAGCAAATACATAGAAACACTGACAGACCTATAAGTTGGGAGGGTGGTTATAACTCCTCCATACGTTGTATTAAGCCTCTAGCTGTAATGTTAAGTAGTTTAAAAAAAATTAAAAAAAAAAACCAAGAAACATTATAACGAGTGAGAAAAATAGAAAAGAAAGAAGAAAAGAAAAAAAGAACTTGTACCTATGAAATATACAGGTTTTAGGGTATTATTGGGAGGTTAATATATTGATTTCCCCTGATGTTGGGGTTTCATATTTTTATGGCGACCCTGTGAATATTGTCCTCTTGTTTTTTGGGTTGTCTTCTGGGGGAGAGGCATGTCGCATTATTTTCCAGTCAATTTTGTTTTGGTCGAGTCGCCCTGCCCCCCAATCAAGGGGCTGGGTCTGTGGAAAACGGTTTTTCAGGCTTCTGCTCTCTGGAGGTTTTTGCTCTTTTGCAGCTTTTTCGCTTTTTTAGAGAGTCCAGGCAAGGAGTCTGCCTGTACCCAGACTTCCGCGTCACAGGGAAGCCTCATTCTGCTCCCCTCTGGGTGGTCCAGAATACAGTCTCCCCTCTGCAAGCTCCGTTCACACTGCAGCCTGCCATGGGCGGTGCGCACCCCCAGCCACCGTTTCAGTGGCCCTGTGAGGCCCTCACTAGCCTCTGCGCCCTGGCGCTACCAAAGACGGGAGGTCTAGGAAACTCGCTTCTGGTGGCTGCTGTTGCCGAGACTGCTCTCCGGGCTCCCCGCCAGTGCAGACGTCCCTTGGTCCTAGAGACCGCCGGCTAGGGCTCCTGCCTGGTCTCTCAGGGGCTTGGGGGCGTGCACTCAGTCCACGGAGTGCTGCACACAGAGAGAAGCTGCAGGCTCATGGACCACACCATGCTCTCTAAGGTGCTTGCAGGAGTGTGCCCCGCCCTCTAAATGGTGCAAGGGGTGGAAAGCTGCAGGTTCATGAACCACGGACTGGACCCCCTGCCCGTCTCTCTTTGACGTGGTTGGTGTCTTTCCTGGGAATGTGGGCTTAGGCCCGTGCCCATGACCACCCACTTCCACTAGTTGCTCCTTAAGATCTTTTGCTCTTCTTAAGTGTTTTTAACCGGATTCTAAGTTAATGCTGGTCCCCAATTACAGGGCACTTTCCTTTGGGTTATCACTGTCCTTGGGTCGCCTCTGGTGGCTCCCTTCCCCTTCTGTTTATCCTCCGATATAGGTTTGAGTGTTCCCACTCTGCTTTACCTCTCCGCTGCTGCCTTCTGCTCCTGTAGAGATCCAGAAGTGAAAAATCTTACTTCTCAGGCTGATTTCATGGGTGTTCAGCGTGTTCTGGTAGATATCCAGCTCACTTTAGGGGACCGGTTGTAACAGGGTCTCCTACTTCTCTGCCATCTTGCCTTCCTTATTTTTTATTTTTAATGATTTTGTTTATTTATGTGAGAAAGACTGAGAGAGAGCAGAAGCAGGGGGCTTGGGTTGTGATCTATGGTCACCATGATGTACATTACATTTCTATAACTTACTCATTTTGTAACTGGAAGTTTATAGCTCTTGAACCCATCCTCAATGCTCCTCCCTTCTGATAACCACCATTCTACTCTCTCTGAGTTTTTTGTTTTGTTTTTGTTCATTTGTTTTTAAAGATTCTACATATCAGTGAGATCATACCTTTTTTTTTTTTGTCTTTGTCTCACTTGTTTCATTTAGCATAAAATCATTAGGATCTATTCATATTATCATGCTTGGTGAGATTTCTTTCTTTTTATGACCGTTATTCCATGGTGTGTATGTGTGTGTATATATGTATCATATATATCCCCTATTCTTGTTTCTTCAAATAGGTATGTACCACTGTCAACTTCCCTTTTAGAAATGCTTTTGCTGCATCCTGCCTTTGGTATGTAGTATTTCCATTTTCACTTATCTCAAGTTATTTCTGGTATCACATATGATTTCTTCATTTACCCCTCGGTTGTTCAGTGGCCTGTTTAAGCTCTATATATTTGTGAGTTTTCCAGTTTTCTTGTAATTGATTTCTGTTTTCTGTGAGAGGGCTTATACCATTTTGGTTCTAAATTTACTGAACCTTGTTTTGTGTTCTGACATACGATCTATCCTGGAGAATGTTCCAAATACACTGGAGAAGAATGTGTATTCTTTTGCTTTTGGCTGGAATGTTCTGTATTTATCCATTAAGTCTGTCTGGTCTAATGTATCATTTAGGGCTGATGTTTCCTGTTCATTTTCTGTCTGGGTGATCTATCCATTGATTTAAGTGGAGTATGAAAGTCCCCTACTATTCATTCTATTCCTGGCAATTTCTCATTTTAGATTTGTTAATATTTGCTTTTATAATTGGATGGTCTTTTGTTGGGTCCGTAAGTATTTACAAATGTTACATCCTCTTGTTGGATTGACGCCTTTATCATTATGTAATCCCCCTTTTTTGTCTTTTATTACATTCATTTAGACTCTGTTTTGTTTCATATAACTATAGCCACCCCAGCTTTCATTTGGTTTCCAGTACATGGAATATCTTTTTCTATCCATTCACTTCCAGTCTATGTACCTCCTCACATCTCTGGTGAGTCTTTTGTAGGTAGTATAGATAGGTTTTTTTTTTTTTTTCCTTTCTTTTTTTCCTTTAATCAATTCAGCCATTCTGTGCCTTGATTGGAGAATTTAGTTCACTTGCATTTAAAGTAATTGATAGTTATGTATTTACTGCCGTTTTGTTAGATTGTTTTCTGGCTGTTTTGTAGTTCCTCTCTGTTCCTTTTTTCTTGCTCTCTTTCCTTGTGGTTTGATGACTTCGCTTAGTATTATGCTTAGTTTTCTTTTTCATTATCTACTGTAGGTTTTTGTTTTGTGGTTACCATGAGGCTCACATATAACAGCCTGCACATATAACCATCTATTCACAGTTGATAGCAGCCTGAGTTTGAATGCATTTTAAAACTACATTTTTAGTCCTTACACTCTCCAACCCCCCAGTTTAATTTTTTCGATGCCACATTTTACATATTTTTAGTTTCTTTTTGCCTTACCTGGTTTAGTGGTCTTGTTACTACTTTTTTAACCTTCACACTAGTTTTAGAAGTGACCAATCCACTACCTTTATTACATATTTACTTTTCCTAGTGGGATTTATATTTTTATGTTTTCTTGTTAGTAATTAGTGCCTTTTTTCAGCTTGAAGAAGTCTTTTACTATTTCTTCTATTGCTGGTTTCATGGTGATCAATTCCTTCAAATTTTTTTTTTTTTTTTCCTGGAAAACTCTTCCTCTCTCCTACAGCTCTGAACGATAACCTTGTCAGGTTCTTTGAATATACCGTGCCACTCCCTTCTTACCTGGCTGGAAAATATGCTGGTAGTTTTATAGGGGTTTCCTTTGTACATAAGTTGCTTTTTCTTGCTGCTTTTAATATTCTCTCATTGTCTTTAGCTTTTGGCATTTGTTTATAGTGTGTATTGTTGCAGTTCTTTTGGTTCTTCTTCTTCTTTTTTTTTTTTTTTTGGTGAATTCTCTGAGCTTCCTGGATTTGGATGTCTTTACACAAACTAGGGATGTGTTCAGCCATTATTTCTTCAAATAAGTTTTTTAACTCCACTCTTTCTGGGACCCTTATAATGCATATGTTATACCACTTGATGTTGTCTTGTAGATAAGCTATCTTTACTTTTTTTCATTCTTTTTTTTTTTCCCCCTTCTGTGATTGGGTAAGTTCCAATGTCCTGTTTTCCAGTTCACTAATCCTTCTGCTTCATCTAGTCTGTTGAAACCTGCTAGTGTATTTTTCAGTTATTCTTCAGCTCTTTGACTTCTAAGTGGGTACTTTTCTTACGCATGTTTAATCTTTTTGAAGTTTTCATTGTGCTTAATCCATTCTTCTTCCCAATTTGATGAGCTTCTTTATGACCATTACTTAGAACTCTTTATTAGGTAAGTTAGTTTTTTATGCTTTATTAAGGTTTTTATCTTGTTTTATCCTGAGGTTTTATCTTGTTTCTCCATTTGGAACATATTCTCTGTTTCCTCATTTTGCTTGACTCTGTGTGTTTATGTAATAGGCAGAAAGGTACTTCTACCATTCTTAATAAAGTGGCCTTGTTTAGGAGATGACTCTTACCATTCAAGTTTGTCACATATTTTCAGTTAATTTTTGTATAAGATGTTAGGTTGAAATCTTTTTTTTTTTTTTGCTTATGGATATTGAGTTTGTGCGGTACTATATATTGACAGTCTAGTTCTTCCTTCATTGAATTATTTTTAATTTTTTGTCAAAAACCAATTGAACACATATGTCAGTGTCCATTTCTGGTTTTTAAAATGTTCCACTCATCTGTGTTTTTGTTTCTTTGCCAAAATCACTGTTCTGACTAATGTAGCCATTATAATAGTTTTTAACATTGGATAGAATAACTTTCCAGTTTATTTTTTTGTTAAGGCGGAATTTTTTGTTTCCTAATTCTAGTAAACATATACTGTTATATTAGCTTCTGGTGTACAATTGTCTTTCTCTGACTTATTTTGCTTAGCATAATATTCTGAGGTCCATCCATGTCATTGCAAACGGCAAGGTTTCATTTTTTATTATAGGTAATATTCCATTATATATATTTGTGTGTGTTTGTATCTCTATATATAGTTATACACACAAACATCCAATATCTTTTTTTATCTAGTCATCAGTTGGTGAACACTTGAGCTGCTTCCATATCTTGGCTATTATAAATAATGCTGCAGTAAACACAGGGATGCATGCATTCCTTTGAATTAATGTTTTTGTATTTTTGAGGTAGATACCCAGTAGTGTGATTTTTGGATTGTCCCTCTAAATTTTTAAAAAGTTAAGTTTGCGAATGTCCACAAAATCCTTGTTGGAATTTTGATAGTAAATGAATTAAAGCTATAGATTAAGGTCAGATAGACATCTTTATTATGTGAATCTTCCAATCTATGTTTATCTCTCCATTTATTAGGGACTTCTTTGGGTTCTTTCATGGGCATTTTGAATTTTTTACCATGTAGATATTATACACATTTTGCTAAGTTTATACCAAAATACTTCACTTCCTTTGGCTTGATTTTAAGTTTTATTGTGTTTAAAATTTTAGTTCCTACACGTTGTCAGTATTTAAAGTTAGATTGATTTTTATGCATTGATGTAATATTCTGTTAAACTGAGTCAAGGACACTTCATTTACAATGAAGTTGGGAGGCCAGAAAAGGGAGCGTTTACAGCCCACCACTCATTATCAGTTGTGTACCCCAAGAGAAAAAGACATCTTGCATTTCCAACAGGAAGAAGTCTATTTTACTACTCTGCAGAAGATAGAATTTTTGTTTGTCCAGTAACAAGTTCAGGCAATAAGAAATTAACTCAAGTCAGCCAGTGAGAAACTAGCAGCACTTTGAACTCTTGCTTTTCTCCAATGGACTTTTATTCAAAGCATCTTCTTCCAACTTCCTCCTTTTCTCTACAATGTCACATTCCCCTCCTTTGAGCATAGTTTGCCATAGCTTGCGTATCCTGAATTATAGTTCCTTTGCTATTCCCAAAGAAATTCATTTTGCTGGTAAAACAAAACTGGCTGCTTTACTTTGAAAGTCATATAACTTGGTGTAATAGAAAAGTGGGACCTAGAGAAGGCCCTCAAAAACTCTAAGGTTGGTGAGTAAACAGGTGCCAGTACTCAGTGAGCCTGTTAAACTCATTGCTTTCTTGCTAACCTTGCAGTTTGAAGCTAAGTTTTCTCTTTGCAAAAAGCTTTGTGTTTTGAGCTTCCTAGGTTTTATTTGGGGGTCTGTTTAAAAGCTTTGTTCTTTCAGTTTTTGTGGCAGTTTTGTTGTTTTTGGTGAGTACTTGTTTGTGTTCCTTAAACTCTGGTTTTGAGTAGTGCCATCCTAATCCTGGAACCGCACTCAGGAGAGCCCACCCACTCAGGGACCTCAGCCTGTTTCATGTTTAAAAACTAGGGTCTCTTCTAATGCATTTTATTTAAAGATCTATTTATTTATTTTAGAGAGAGAGAGCATGTGCACGTGCATGTGCATATGAATATGGGAGGGGCACAGGGAGAGAGAGAATCTTCAGCAGACTTCCCACTGAGCTCAGAGCTGGATGTGGGGCCCCAAGATCATGACGCAAGCTGAAATCAAGAGTTGGATGCTTAACTGACTGAGCCACCCAGGGCCCCCTAATGCACATTCTTAACTAAGTGGACCAACCTGGCTAATATTAGAATTTCGGGAACCATTATGGGAAACAGTCAGTCTTGCCAACTTGTTTTTCTCAAACTAAATTAAAAAGTGTTGGCTTTGAAATTAACAAACAACAAACAAAAAAATACCGATTTTAATTGGCATGCAGCAACCTCTAAAAGTTTCAAAATTCCAAAATAGTTTCATTGAAAATTCATTGCAAAAGGTGATAAAAAATTAAAGAGATAAAAGGTGCCTTCAACAAAAAACTTTAAAACTAATGTATAAGATGTAACTTGTAGTGCTGTTTTCTATTCTCTTTTATTATGGTACTCATTCTAGTATTCCTCTGTCTGAATTGTCGTATCACTTTGAAGAGACTGTTGAACAGTTGCCTTTTAGAACAAGAGCACCTGAGGCTGCAGGCAGTCCTTTTTCAAAGGCCAAATGAACTAAGGGCTATAGTTAAAGAATTTCTTAAATAAAATCCAGAGAGGATTCTTACAGGTTTTTGGAAATAGATTTTACCCCCTGAGCCTAGTCCAGGGAGGGGAAATAAAATTTCACATTGTCTATTTCCAAATCCAAAACAATTGATTCTATTTCAGGGATTGATATTGCTTTCTTGCTTGTCTTATTTGAAAAACTTGGTTTGGTTTTTTTGCCTGCCTGTGACATTCAAGTTATCTGTCCTTGCTGTTGGCTCTCTTTGGGAATGACTCTAGGTTCTTGGTGAGGAAAATATCTTTTGTACCATCTTTGGTGACACCTTTTAGGTTGTTTAATGCTGCTAGAAATATTTACTGTTTGTCCTGGCTGAAACCTGGTGAAATATTTGAAAGGATTTAATAAGTTCACAGTCAGATATTTGGTCAAGTTGGAAGGTGATATTCAGAGCCTCGTGGAAATTTTTTTTACACCTCCCTTAATCTAAATGTACCCAGTGGGAAAGAAAAGCATTCTAACATAGGTGAGGGCCTGTGATTGTCCTTTGAGATCATTTGACAGCAACCCAATTTTTTGAGGAATTAAAAACAGCAGCTCTTGTTTTACAAATCTCGTTTTTATAGGAACGGAGGTATGGCCCCCAGAAACAATGAAAAGTCTACCAGTCCCAGTGCACCCGGCTGTCTTAAGTCAGTAGAGCTCGTGACTTTTGACTTGGAGTCCTGCGTTCAAGCCTCACATTGGGTGTAGAGCTTACTTAAAAAAAAAAAAAAAATCTACCCATCCTTTTTTATCAGTTGTCAAACCTCCCCTATTCATCTGAAAACATTTGTAAATAGTGACCTTAGAGAACAAAAATCCTTCTTGGAGGAACTTGCATTTTTCCCTGTGCCTTTGAGATGTAAATGTTGTAATTTGGGTCTTCTCCAGAGCCATTTCTTATGTAGACCATGGTTTTGATAAAAAAAATACAGGGAAGTAATTCTTTTTTTTTTGTTTGTTTTTTAATTTAAATTCAGTTAGCCAACATACAGAACATCATGAGTTTCAGATTAAAGTTCAATAATTATCAGTTGTTTATAACACCCAGTGTGCATCACATCATGTGCCCTCCTTCATGCCCATCACCCAGGTACCCCATCCTTGCACCCATCACCCCTCCAGCACTGTTTCTTTCCCATAGTTAAGAATCTCTCATGGTTTCTCTCCCTTTCTGATTTCTTCCCATTCTGTTTTTCCCTCCCTTCCCTTATGATCCTCTGTGCCGTTTCTTACATTCCTCATATGAGTGAAACCATATAATTGTCTTTCTCTAATTGAGTTATTTTGCTCAGCATAATACCATCCATGTCGACAGTTTCATCCATGTCGATATAACTGGTAAGTATTCATTCTTTATCCACTGATCCGTCGGTGGACATCTTGGCTCTTTACGTAGTTTGGCTGTTGCGGACATTGCGGCTATACACATTGGGGTGCCATTGCCCCTTCAGATCACTACATTAGTATTTTTGTAGTAAATACCTAGTAGTGCAATTGCTGGATTGTAGGGTAGCTCTATTTTTAAGTTCTTGAGGAACCTTCGTACTGTTTTCCAGAGTGGCTATACCAGCTTGCATTCTCACCAACAGTGTAAGAGGGTTCCCCTTTCTCTGTATCTTCACCAACATTTGTTGTTTCCTGAGTTGTTCAGTTTAGCCATTCTGACAGTTGTGAGGTTGCATCTCATTGTGGTTTTGATTCATATTTCTATAGGGAGGTAATTCTTATCACAAGGAGAATGAAAGGAGGAAGGTCATTTAAATAGATCCAACTTATTTTACACTTAGTGAGTTTTACACTGTTGTACCTAATTCATGGCAGTAATTTTAAAATGCAAGCTTTACGATCTTTGTGTCTGTGTATTTTTATGTGTCTTTATGTGTGTATGTGTTGTAGATTTGTGGTATTTTCTTCTGAATAGTATCGCCAGAATTGATATGTAAAGAACTCTATCTAACTGGCTTAAAGAAAATGAAGCACTTACATAAATTCTCAGAGATATAATAGAAAATCCAAATAAATTTCAGGTTCACATGATCTGGGAAAAAATTGGTATGAAAGCTAGTTTAAGCTTGTTGGTTTAATTAAAACAGGTCTTTGGTTTTTTTTTTTTTTAGTTATCAGTATTAAATATAGTACTTGTATTCTGTATAGGTTTACTAAATGTCAAGTGAGTTCATGTTATCTGTTGCAGAATTTATTAGCAAAAAAGATAAAGTGATGGTTAGCTGTTTAATTTTTATAAAACTTTGAAACTGATCTAAATGTAATTATTAAGAACAAATGAGTTAAATAGTTGCAAGTAAAATAAAAGTTCATCAATGAACTTTTCAGCACTGAACTTTTAGTGAAAACTTAAATTTTCCTAAACCTTTTTAGTAACAGAAAAAAAAGTTTTGGTAATTTAAATGGTGGATGGTCATTAAATACTATGTTATTTCCAAGTCAGGATAAATACTAAACATTAATTACTGAAAAAAGGTTTATTTTTGGTTTCTCCTTACAGAGAAATGTAAAGATATTTGGATGTATTGGTGCTATGTTGGGAAGTTCGAAAGGAAATGCTTTTAGAAGTTATGAAATGTATTTATAAATTTGCCAATCTGAAGAATGCTGGTATAACAGTTCACAATTGCTTACTTAGTAGTTTTCACTAAAAATTAAGGTTTCTAAGGGTTAAGAATTCAAATTAATGTGTGTAATTAAAGCTACTGGAAATAGTAAGGGAAACATCCTATGTGCAAGGAAAGTAAAATGTGTTTTCTTGAGGAAAAAGAAGGTTGAAAAATGTGGGGAAAGAATCTTAGGAAAGGCATTTTATGTACGATCAGGACCAGAAAGATTGGAATGAATTTAATTAAGTTAGTTTTAATATCAAAAGTAAGCTGGTGCAAAATTAGAATGTTTTTTCCCCTGTTAAAAGGACAGTTTTCCTGAACTATTTTTCTTTTAAGAAATTGTAAACAAAGTTTTATCTTTATCTTTTTAAAAAATATTTATTTATTTATTTAAAGATTTTATTTATTTGAGAGAGAGACAGAGAGAGAGGGCTTGAGTTGGGTGAGGGGCAAAGGGAGAAGCAGGCTCCCTGCTCGATATGGGGCTTGATCCCAGGACTCCGGGATCATGACCTGAGCCGAAGGAAGGCAGATGCTTAATTGGCTGAGCTACCCAGGCACCCCTTTTATTTATTTATTTTTTTAAAGATTTATTTATTTATTTTAGAGAGAGAGACTGAGTGGGAGGGGCAGAGGGAGAGAGAGAGAATCTCAAGCCGACTCCGCACTGAACACAGAGCCTGATGTGGGAGCTTGATCCCATGACCCTGAGATCATGATCTGAGCTGAGACTAAGAGTTGGGTGCTTAACCAAGGTACCCCTTTTCTTTACCTTTTGAATGACCTTTTTATCAAATAAATTTCTTTTGCTGTCTTTATCAGATCTTTGATTACTTAAATGTAGTCTATGGATACTTGAAGAGCGAAGTTTTTCTCAGAACTATGTAACCTTCTCTATTTGTCTGTGAAATCTTTGTCATTTTGATTAAATAAATAACTAAATATTGTTTCACAGTGACCAATGATCCTATTTGACTAAATGTTTTAAAACCTTTGATATTTTTAACAAGTTTCCAAAAATCAAATTCTTTTTTTTTTTTGAAGATTTTATTTTTTAAGTAATCTCTACATCCAATATGCGGCTCCAACTCACAACCCCAAGATCAAGAGTTGCATGCTCTGCCAACTAAGTCAGCGAAGTACCCCTCAAAATCAAATTCTAAATGAAGTCTTTTTAACTCCAAGCTAACTTTGGGATATTCTGGAGTGTTCCTGGAACAATTCCAAATATTCGTTCTTTCTCATTATAAAAAGAAGATGTCAAACTAGTCAGGCTAATCTGATTTGTTACATTATATGGGAAGTGATAATGGGAGACAAAGGCAAAAGCAAAAAAATTAAATTTCCTTACTGCCTACAACCCATTGACAAGTCCTTGAAACAGGTAGAGTGACCTTCCTCAAGGAACGCAGCTGCCTGGATGTTGACACTTTGCTAAGGGCAAAAGGCAGTCTTAGCTTAATATTATCCTGACCTGCCCCCCCACCCCCGCACCCCCATCCTGTAAGTCTTCTTTATAAAATTTACTTTGGAAACTTCCTTTATTCCACCCCCCCTACCACATATATATGTTGGCAGTCATCCTCCAACCATGTGGCCCACTGATATACATCTGAAGGTTCTCATGGCTAAGGTTTTATTAGATAGTAATGACTTTTTCCTAACAATGGCTAGCCCCCTCAAGATTCTGGAAACATTGCTTCTAACAATTCCTTAGAGACCTACTTTATCCGTAACCCCCTCCCAATTTGAAAGTACATAATCAGTCATCTGTGACAACCCCAGTGCAACTCTTTCTGACCATGGGTCCTGTCTCCGTGTTTTAATAAAACCACCTTTTTGCACCAAAGATGTTTCAAGAATTATTTCATGACTGCTCTGAACCCTAATATTTCCACATCAGGAAGCATTGTTAAAAAAGTATTACTAAGCCTTATTTTGTATTTATTCTTGTGTATATTGTATGTAATATATATCGTAGATATATGTTTTAAGTGTTCCAGAAATTGTGTGAGATTCTTGGAAATCTGATATGGTATAATGTTACTTATAAGTCATAGTTCTCATTATTTTAAAACGTTGCATGTTACATAAATTACCAAATTTGTCAATTCTGTTATACTAATCTCTCATTAGGTCTTTAATAATGAGCATCTTTAAGTCTTTTTACAGACAGTTATTGTTTTATTTTGATGCTTTTATTAAAGTATTCTGCAAAAGTGCCTCATCATCAAGGAGATTCATGGAAAGGACTTAGGACAGTGTTGGAGAGGAAGACCTCCCTCTGCCCTATGGTCCTTCTGGCTGGATTTAGAATCAAATTGACATGAGACAGATTAACAGGGGAAAATAACATTTAATAGGGGTGGGAATGGGGAATCTACATTGACATGAAATTTCGATGAGGCTTATATGAGGTAGGATCTGAGGCCATAAAGGGGAGGAAACCATTAGCAAGAAAATGGAAGATGTTTGGAAAAACAGGGTTGCCCTATTATGCAGATGAGTTCCTTAGGTAAAGGGAGCCCTTTGTTAATGGCTTTCTCTTTGCAGGCTCTCCTTTACAATGTAAATTTAGGCAGTTATGGGTGAGGCAGAATGCTTTACCTGCATCTGTTGGGTATTTAATACTTTTAACTCAAAATAGTCTTTATGCTAAAGTGGCATATTTTGGGGCATCTCATCCTGCACCCCTTCCAACAAGTACAGGTTTCTGATAAAGATCTTAAAACTGAACTAAGAATTTCCAGGACTAGTAGCAAAACTGGATTTGAGCAAAACAAGTGCTAATTACATGGGATTGAATGAACTGAGACGGATGATTATAATTTTTATGACTCTTTGAGATACTGCTGGTTCCTTGATACTTCGTTTTTTTTTTTGCAGTTTTAAGAAAACCCTTTTCTCAAGTTATCTGTGATTTACCACAATTTGCTAAAGTATACCTTTATAAACTGAGGTGAAAACACTTGATGGTTTTTCTGTCTACTTGATTCCTCCAGAATTTGGAAGCTCTTTTGAGTATTCTTCTCATGACTATATAGTTATTTGCGTAAGTTCAATAAAAAACCTGTTCCTTTGTAATAGGACACAATTGGAGACACTGGCTATACTATAGCTTTGACTGAAATGGTATTGCAGGTAAATAGGCTGGCCAGTCCTTGGCGTGGCTTCCTGGCTTCAGAGGCTTTGAAAGGTCAGTCTGAGACTCCTTATGAAAAGTTCCAGCAAAGTAGTCTTAATAAAAAACTGATATGGTCGGGGCGCCTGGGTGGCTCAATGGGTTAAAGCCTCTGCCTTCGGCTCAGGTCGTGATCTCAGGGTCCTGGGATCGGGCCCCCGCATTGGGCTCTGTGCTCAGCGGGGAGCCTGCTTCCCCCTCTCTTTCTGCCTGCCTCTCTGCCTACTTGTGATCTCTCTCTCTCTGTCAAATAAATTAAAAAAATCTTTTAAAAAAAACAAAAAACCAAAACTGATATGGTCAATCGCTATTTATGCTACAGTTAGAATAATTAGGCCAAGTTTAATGCAGACAAATTAGTTTTACTATGATTATCTTTGGTTAAAAATGGGGATAATTATAGAGACAAAAATTATGTTTCCATCTTTGTATTAGATTTTAATCTTGTTGATTGAGGTTTTGTTATATACTTGTAAACTGGACTGGATCCTGAATTCTTCTAGTTTCCTAAAATAATCTGGCTGTGATTCTCAAAACCAACATTTTTGGTTTTCTCACAGCCTTCTGATTAAGACCCACTAACAACTAAGACTGCACTTGAATCTCTTTGAAACAGACAATACCAACTCTTTCTCATTACCAAGATGGCAGCTAAACTTCAGAGACTTGAGCCCTAACTACATGTTTCACAGCTGAAGTTTCCATCTGTCATTTGATCCTGTGCAATGCTGGAGACCTTTAGGAGGAAGACGATAATCAGACATCAGAGCAGACTGCTTCCTTCCAAGACGTCAGATCCAGATTTCTACTTTAAACATGAGATCTTTTCTTCTTTTTTTTCTTTTCTGGCATTGGCCAGATAGCACTATCATTTGTATCTCCCAGGCCATTGACTAAGAGGACCTGGACTGTCATCAGAAACCCTCATCTGTTAATGATTTTGGAGATCCCTTGGTCTTACTTGTAACCAATTTGTTATGATCTGTTCCCATGTACTCAAGGGAGATACAAATGGGCTACACGCTCGTTGCAAGGATTTTAGAAAAGACCCTTTTAACAGTGGGATGGAACCTAACAGAATGTCACCCAAATTCCTCAGATACCTCTCTTGAAAGGTTAATCAGGATATTCCAGCAAATAGACTGGTCAATAAACAGACTTTAGCTGTAGTCCTCTGCACTCTACCTGGTTTCAGTTTTTTGTCTATAGTGGACAGCAGTACCCATGGGCATATGAATGTTTAGATAGCTGGGGAATTGGGGGTCATTGTTTATTGGGATGTTTAACTGTTCCTTTCAACATCCATAATAAATCAGAAGCTTCTCACTGGTCTGCCCTGTTAAACCTCTATGGCTGTCTTAAAAAGGAACTTCCAAGAGGTGTATGTGACCGTGGGTTTGCCTCCATAGGGGGAGCCATTTTCCTCTGGGTTGCAGTAAGTGCCAGTAAGAGCTTGATCAATCAAAAATAAGTCCTTAACGTTAGGCAAGCTAGCTGATTCCACAGCCAGAACAGTAATAGCCCAACTGTGATCACTTGGCTCGTTGGCTAAAGTAGTCATGAAAAATTGCATAGCCCTTGATTACTACTTGCTAAACAAGGAAGTGTTTGTGCAATAGCAAATACCACCTGTTGCACATGGTTTAATGCCTCTGGAGAGATAGAAGTTCAGTTACACTAGATCAGAGAATAAGCCCATTAGTTAAATCAAATTTTGTCTAATGGTTCCTATCTTTTGACCTGTTTAGCTGGTTACTTTCAGGTTCAGGTTTCTAGTTTAGAACCATCATACAAACTGGATTTGCCGTATTACTTGTGATTCTGCTTTGTATAACTATTTTTAAGCCTTGTACCTGTGGCTGTCAAACTTTTATAGAAGTGGTATACCCAGATGCTTTCAGGTGATCTCCAATGTGTATGACCTTGATAAGAATATAGATCTTAGGTAAGAAATGCTGAGAATTCTCCCTTGTAACCTTCCTTGTTACTCTACTGTGTCCTTAAATGGTTTCCAGCTGCTGTGCACTTTCCGTCTGATGCGCAACACAATAACCAGAAAAAGTCCTTCCTAGCACTAAGGAACAAAGCCACTAAGTACGGAAAACCTGACTTGAGCGGTAATGCTTTCAGAGAAGGATTCTAATCAAAAGGGGAAAATTTGAAACCTGAATAAAGGAAACCTCATTTAGAATGGAGATGGGAGGTCAGAAATGGGAGCTCTCACATCCTACCACTCATCAATTGCAGATCCCAGTGGAAGAGAAGTACCTTGCATTCCCAATCGGAAGAAGCCTACTTCACTACTCCACAGGAGGAAGGAATTAATTCCTCTTTGTTCAGGACAAGCTCAGCCAATGAGAAACTGTCACCACCATGAACTCTCACTTTCCTCTGTTGGACTTTCATTCAAAGCCACTCTTTCCAACTTTTTTTTTTTTTATATAAAGTTCTTCCCCTTTGGTCTCCAGACTTGCCTATGGATTGCCATAGCTTGCATATCTTGAGCTGTAATTCCTCTGCTCTTCCCAGATAAACCCATTTTGCTGGTGAAACAAAATACCGGTTTTACTTTTAAGGTTGACAGTCTAGACTTTGCTGAACTCACTTACTAGTACTAGGGATTTCTTGCGGATTTCTTGGGATTTCCTATGTAGACTATCCTGTCTCTATAGTTTTTTTCTTTCTTTTCAATCTGTATGTACTTTTTTTTAGTTATATAATTTCCATTTGGTTCTTCTTTATAATTCCTTTTTTGGGGGGACCTTCTGTTGTTTCATTGTTTCAAGAGAATTTGCAGTTGAGTGTTGAAATCAGTTGCCACTTTAAAAAGTCCTTATCAGATAATTCCAGAATCAAATTCATTTAATTGTCAGCATCATTTTGCTGTCTTTTCTCGTTTTCTTTTGATAGTATTAGTATAAAAACTGATTTCCAGTTGTATTCAGGACATTTTATCTATTTTAGGAAATGCTGGATACTATTTAAGTGTTTTATTTTAGCAGGTGATTACT
This sequence comes from Potos flavus, assembly GCA_028534135.1. NCBI lineage: Eukaryota > Metazoa > Chordata > Mammalia > Carnivora > Procyonidae > Potos > Potos flavus. Next base: position 70,985,175 of record CM052900.1, on the reverse strand, counting down.
CTACTAATGTTTAGCACATAGATGCTGGCTTATTTTTGTGGTCTGTGGTTCTGAAGATAGTTTAATTTTTAGAACTTTGTGATGTTGTTTTGGTCTGCTTTGGTCTGAAGGAATAGATGGAAGTTCCCTAGGCTGAGCTCCTAGGTGTCTATTGGTGGGGAAACAGAGAGTCTTAGGCACACAGGGACCAATAGCTTCCCTTGCTGGGTATTTGTTGTGTTGGGATTCCCCAAACCCGTGAGAGATAGTGATTATTGGGTTTTATGTTTGTTGTGTAGAGATCACCCTTACTGGTACTTCTGTCTCTCCTTCTCCCCTCTGTACTTTTTGTCCGGCAGGTTCTTGTAGGGAAGGAGATCTGGGTCCACTGGGGTCAAAGACACTTCTGGCTGCATTGCATGTTGTGACTAGGTCTTTTTTGCAGATGTCCCCTGGCTATCCTCATTGTCTTTGAGATGAGGAGAGGGCCAAGGGGACAAAGAGGCTTCCCAGATTGGGCTGCTTCTTGTGGTGAGATCCCTATGCTTGTGCTGCCTGACTGCCTGGATATCTCTCTTTTGGGGAGGGATGTCTCAGGACCACCTTCCCTTCTCGCTATTTATAGGGCTCCAGATTCCTGTGTGGTGGTGCTGGGCTTGCTTGATGTTGAAGAGGCTCCTTTTTGAAGAGTGAGCTAGTATGGGGGTGATAAAACACTGGGTGTGCATTGCTTTGTTCTGTTGGTAAGACACCCTGTTACTTCAATATTCTTCAGTCTTGGTCTCCCAAGTCAGCTTATTGCCTTCGTACCATCTTCCACAATTCTTTTCAGAATTTTCACAGGTCATTTATGTTATTTTCAGGGATTATAGTTGTTCTAAGCGGGGAGAAGTATGGAGAAATGGGTCCATACCATCTTGTCTAGCAGAAATTTGGCAATCACTTTTTAAGTCTTTTAGCTATTTCTTTTGACATTTTCTTTTATTAAAAAAAAGCGTCTATATTATTTATCAACTGATTGCCTGGTAGATGAAGATTTCGTTTTGTTACATGGACATCATTCCACATCTCTAGTTCTTATTTTTTTTCTTTCTTTCTTTCTTTCTTTCTTTTTTTTTTTTTTTTTTTTGAGAGAGTGCATGAGTGTGAGTGGGAGGGGAGGGGGCAGAGGGGGGAGAGAGAGAATCTTAAGCAGGTTTCATGGTCAGTGTGGAGCCTGATACAGGGCTCAATCTCACGACCCTGAGATCATATCCTGAGCTGAAATCAAGAGTCAGACACTTAACTGAGCCACCCAGACGCCCCTCTCTTACTCTTTGTATTTATATTATAACTTCCCTTTAAATCAGAGGGAAATATTAATACTGCAATCACATAATCATGGTCCATTGAAGAATCAAGTAGTGTACTATGTTTCCTTCTTGTGCAACTTTTTCTTGTAGAGTAATTGTTGTATATTTTTCTTTGCATTCTTCTTTTACCTATATGCATTTTTAAAAGCTTTATGTCTGTCGCTAGGCAGGTAATATGACTTCTTTCCTCATTTTACTGTGTTAGATCCTCCAGTATCTTCCTAATAAAAGTATATTAGAAGTAAGTTGAATTCTTACATATCTGAAAAATGTTTTTATTTTATTCCCATGGTTGATTGATGATTTGGCTGAGTATAGACATCTGGATTGAAAATCAGTGTTCCTCAGAATTTTTAAGGCATTGCTCCACTGTCTTCTAATAACCATTTTGTTTTAAATGACTCAACTAGATTAAAATATAAGTAGGGATGGCTTGGAGCTAGGGATACTGAAGGCCATATGTGTATTTGGGAAAAGTAAGTTAAAACTTAATTCAGGCTCTTAATACATAAAACTCTGCTTCATTACATAGGTAATCAGAATAGATAATGGGTTGCTGTGTAAGGAGAAGGTTTAAGAGTATGAAGAAATTGGGTGAGTAACTAGAGGAATTTAGGGAAGAAAGAATAGGAAGCGAGTAGTTAGGTTGTTTTCGGATATCTTGTCAACTTGTGTCAACTTACTCTGAAGTTCATAGTCCGAGTATCATTGTCTTTTGATTTAATTTGAAATGTTCATTAGTTTCTAACTACTGCTCTTACATTTTGGGAACTGTGTAGCCAACAGGGGGAGCACTTACTTATGTTCCTTTTGGAACAAGACTCAAGCTAGAGAAGTAGAATTTTAATAGATACAGTTTAAAAGTTTTTAAAGTTTTTTCTGATAATAAAAATAATACACATCATTGTAGAGTTTCTCTAAAGAACACAATAGGAAATATCATAAGTCTACAGATAATATAAACATTTTGATGTATTTCGTGCTTTTTGTGGATGCTTATATCTGTTACAAAATTGATGTGCTATTTTTTTTTAAACTTAATGTCATTAGCATTACATGGACATGTTTTTTTGCAAATCAATCTGAATATTCCATTCTGATAAAATCAGAAGCAGAACAAGTATTTTTATATATAAATAAGATTTCCATTTGCTTCTCATATACTTAGAGGTTTTGATTTCCATTCTTATAAAGAGTAGAACTTCTGTAGGGTAATAGAAAGTTTCTATTAAGCAAACAAAAACAGTGCAATACAACAATGCCTATTTTAAGAACTGTGACAAATAAATGTGATCAAAAGACTCAAAATAGTTGTGTCTGGTTTGCAGCATGGTGCCTGGCACTTAATTTTTTAGTTTGTATTGATTCATTAAGTGATGGAACAAGGCAAGGTAGGAGAGATTAAAATATTGAATGCCGTGTCTCATGACTGGGATCATTTTCTTCTGTTAAGAATTTCCTTCTTATAACCTCAAGGCACTGGAATGGAAGGCATTAAAAGTTTTTTCCTCAGACTTTTTAAACTCAACAGTCTGTATAATATTTTTACTTTTTTACCCAACAGTTTATACTTCATTTACTTTTTTTTTTTTTTAAAGATTTTATTTATTTGACAAAGAGAGAGAGAGCACAAGTAGGCAGAGAGGCAGGCAGAGAGAGAGGGGGAAGCAGGCTCCCTGCTGAGCAGAGAGCCCGATGCGGGGCTCGATCCCAGGACCCTGAGATCATGACCTGAGCCGAAGGCAGAGGCTTTAACCCACTGAGCCACTAGGCGCCCCTATACTTTATTTACTTTGATAAAAAATTGGAAAGCATGCACAGAGAAGTTTGTGGTTTTGAATTTGAGTCTGAGAATACTTTGTTTGTTATACATACAAGTTGAGTTCTAGTCCATATAATAGTATAAGAATCACCTGAGAAGGTTGTTAAAATGTAGATTCTTGAGCCTCTCCTTTCTAAAAATTCTGATTTAGGATTTGAGGACGTAGGTATATGTAAAAGTATACCTGGTGATTCTGTTATGCATGGTCCTTACATGGCATTTTTGTAAAAATTATAAAATATACATAACATACATTTTCCCATTTTAACCATTTTTAAGTGTACAATTCACTTACATTAAGTACATTCATTCATATTGTACAACTGTCACTGACATCCATCTCCAAAACTCTGCCAATTAAACAACAGCTCATATTCTTGCTTTCTCCTGAATCTGGCAACCACTGTTCTATTTTCTGCTTCTGAATTTGACTAGGAACCTTATATAAGTGGACTCATACAATGTTTGTCCTTTTGTGTCTGGCTGATTTCACTGAACATAATGTCTCCAAGATTCATCCATGTTTTAGCATGTGTCAGAATTTTTTCCCTTTTTAAAGTTGAATAACATTCCATTATATGTAAATACCACATTTTGTTTGTCCATTCGTCCATTGATGGACATTTGGGGTTTACACCTTTTGGTTATTGTGAATATGATGGTATGAATGTTGGTATAGAAATATATGTTGGAATCCCTACTTTCGCTTCTTTGGAGTAGATACATAGAAATAGAATTGCTGGGTCATATGGTAATTTGATGTTTAATGTTTGGAGGAACCACTGTATTTTTTTCTCAGAATAATTGCATTATTTTGCATTTCCACCAGCAATGCACAGATTCCAGTTTTTCCATATCCTTGCCACTACTTGTTATTTTTTGTATTTTTGATAGCAGCCATTCTAATGGGTATAGAGTAGTATCTCATTGTGGTTTTGATTTGCCTTTCTTTAACGATTAGTGATGTTGAGCACCTTTTTATGTACTTAATTCCTATGTGTAACTCTTTGGAGAAATGTTTCTTCAAGTCCTTTGCCCTTCTTAAAATTGAGTTGTTGGTCTTTTTGTTGTCGAGTTGTAGGAGTTCTTATATATTCTGGATGTTAACCCCTCTCAGATGTTGGATTGCATTTTAAGAAATGCTGGCTTAATGGTTAGTGTTTAGATTGTGGAGTAATATCAGCCAATATGTGAATCCTGGCTCTGCTGTTTATTAGTTGTGTGAATATGGGCAAATTTCTTGAACTCCTGAAGCCTCTGCTTTCTCAAAGCTAGAATTTTGACTTCAGTGGATCTGGGGAGGATTAAATGGTGTATTTTATGATTAAATAAGTGCTCAGTAAACAGTATCTATTATTTATTCCTTTCTCATGTGTCTCTGCCAAACCAGGAATTTAACTGGGAGTTTGTAATTCCTGAAGTGAAACTAGTCCATCCATATACTTGATATTGGTTAACTATTGGCTAGCTTTACAGACTGCATTCAGCGTACTGACTTTGAAATATCTCAGCTTTTAAAGAATGAAAAAAATTAAGTTATAGTTAAAATAGAACATTATATTATTTTCAGGTGTACAACATGATTAGCTATTTATATTCACTGCAAAATGATTACAGTAGCCTAGTTACCATCAGTCACCATACATATCTACATTGTTTTTTCTTCTGATGAGATCTCAGCCATTTTAAATATTAAAGAAAGTATTAATAATAATAATATAATAAAGGATTAATTTGACTCAAAATTTACCAACACTTAACCTTTCCTCAGTTGACTTATTTGTAAATTTAAATGACCAAAACCTAATTTTAGAGGCAGTGTTGTATATACATAGGAGTGAGAGACTTAGGTTCTCTTAAAGTTCTACTAGTATGGTTGTGTCTTTTTGGAAAAGTTGCCTAACTTGAATGGGTCTTAGGTTGCTTATCTGTAAAATGAAGATAAGTAGTTACTTACTTATTCAGTACCTATCATATGTAGATAAAATTGAATGCCACCTTTGTAACTTTAGGTTTTATAGTAGTGACATTAAAGTAAAAAGTACGTGCTCACTTTAACATTATAATAACATCTTACTGAATGAAATGATTAAAGTGAAATCTAGTCCTACTGAAACAGTAAATTTGTGTTTAATGGAAAAATACTTCATCCTGCCTTGATTTTTAAGTTAAAATTAATTAAAATTAAGTAAAATTCCTTCAGTCGTACCAGCTATATTTCAAGTGCTCAGTAGCCACATATGTATGACTAGTAGCTACTGACTTGGACAGCACAAGTGTAGTGCTTAAAGAAGAGAGTGTAATAAGTAATTATAATCAAGTGGGTTACGTGTCACATAGGGGAGCATATGTAGAGATAACAGTCTCAAGGATAAGTGGTGACTTTCTGGAGAACTGAAGAATGAGAAGTGAAGTCATCTGTAGAAAAAGAGGAAAAGTACTACAGGATTTTACAATAGCATAGTCAAATGCCTAGAGGCATGTTTCCTCCTGAGGTATTTATAATCTTCCATTTGGCTTTGAGCATAATGGGGAAGAATTAATACAAATTGAAAATTGGTGTGTTTTAGTAGGACTATTTTCTAGTTGGTAAAGTACTGGGAAATATTATAGCCATAGTGTTTTATTCTCTTTACTCTAAGTAATGTCTCTATATCTACATGGAAAGTCCTGTAACCAATCAAATATTGAGGTGAGCATGCTAAGGAGTCATGTCAAGGGAAAGACATGAGCATCAGGTTCAAGTAAAAGGACAGGAATAAAGTTGGAGCTGGCAAAGAGATTACTGAAACTTTGAGATCATGGAAGCCAAACAGGATGGGGCTGGTTGAAAGGAATAGAGATAATTTACAAACGAGTAGTTTAACAATGATTATGAAGGATAAGAGATGTAATATTAAGGCTTCACTTGAGTTCTGGTAATTATAAATCATCTGGTTCAATAACTGAGCATTTTAGTTTGTAAGAAAAGTTATCTAAAAGAGGGAGGCAAAATGGCGGAGGAGTAGGGGACCCTGTTTCAACTGATCCCCTGAATTTAGCTGGATATCTATCAAACACCCACGAAATCAGCCTGAGATATAAGACTATATATCTGGATCTCTACAAGCAAAAAAGCGATCGCTTTTTGCAAGGTAGGACATGCAGAGTTGTGAATCTGCAGGGAGGTAACAAAACAGAAGGAGGAGGGAGGCTCTATAAGCTAGCTTCTGGAAAGTGATAAAACACGAGAGAGCAAAATTGGAACTCTTAGAAATCTGCTATAGTGAGAGATATCCTTCTCTGAAAGGGGCTTCTGGAAATAAAAAGGCAGAATTCTAGGTAGGGCATTGTGGTCTCGGGTTGTGAGGAGCCACAGTGTGTAAGGGGGTGTCTGAACCAGTAGACTGCCCGGACAGTGGAGCTGGGAAGCACGTTATGGTCAGTGGGCCCAGGGGGTACTTTCAGCTCAGATAGCCATAAACTGCAAGCTGGGCCAGTTGGTAACTGCTCTTTTCCTGAGTAGCCTGAAAAAGTCTGGAACGTGCACCTGTGACTGGGCAAAAAATCGCAGGGTGGTAGTGGCCCAGAAAGGACATTAGAATGGCACCCAGACATGATCTAGGAGCTTTGGGTGCACCTGCAAGCCCTTGGCTGCTTGCAGTTTTAGAATCCCAAAGGGCAGTGGCACTCTTGGGCCCCTGGGACTACCTCTGAGAGAATTGCTGTGGGTGCGCACCATGTGAGGCTGCAGTTTTGGATGGTGCATACAGAAGTGGAGACTGTTTGTCCTGAAGGGTTTATTAAAGAGAGCAGACTGCGATTTTTCTCCTCTGGGCCAGAGGTTTGGGTACAGATATTTTTGCTCTGATCATCAGAAGAGGTGTGGAAAGCTTCCAGGGAACAAATGCTACACAGAGGAGCAATTTCCACTGAGCGCACCCCCCCATCAAGGGCGGGGCAACTCCACCTAGGCAGGGTTACTTGAGAAACAGTGTGGCAGGCCCCTTCCTCCAAAGACAGGTGGAAGAACAGGTGGACAGCAATTCTATGGATCCCATAGACTGTAAAATCCCAACACCAGGAGGAAATAGTATATTGAGCTCTAAGTGTGGCCTCACGACTTTAATTTTCAGATGAAATTCTCCATTTCTTTCTTTTTTTTTTTACTTTTTCTTATGCCTTTTCTCTTTTTTTTTCTTTTTACCTTTTCCTTATTTCAACTAGATGTCTACTATATCAAATTATATTTTAGTCACTTTTTAACTTGTATTTTTTCACACCTACATTTTTAATAGATATATACTTTATTTTAGTCCTTTTTCCCCTCTATTCAATTTTACCTTTATGTAAGTTTTACTTTCCTTGTAATTTAGGGATATAGTGTCCTCTAACACACAGACCAAAATAAACCCAGGAACAACTGTAACACCCCACTTTGTCCACACTGAGAGATTATAGTCCCTCTCCCCCTCTCCCCTTTTAAAAATTAAAAAAATTTTTTCTTGTGTTTCATTTTGGCTTTGTTTTTGGTGTTGGCTTCTGACCACTCTGGATTTTGCTAGGGTGCATCTTGCTTGGGTCATGGTTGATATTTTGGACTGTTCATCTCAACCAACCAACTCAACCAACCCTAGACAGAATGACTAGGAGGAGGAACTCTCAACAAAGAGAAGAAACAGAGACAATGTCCTCTACCACAGGACTAATGGATACGGATATAAGCAAGATGTCAGAGATAGACTTCGGGATAGCAATCGTAAAGTCAGTAGCTAGGTTTAAAAAAGCATTAGTGACAATATAGAATCTCTTAAGAGCAGAAATGAGATCTAATCAGGCCCAACTAAAAAATACTATGAATGAGATGCGGTCTAAATTGGATACTCTAACATCCAGGGTAAATGAGGCATAAGGGAGAATCAATTATCTAGAAGATAAGCTGATGGAAAGGAAGGAAGTTGAGGAAAACATAGATAGGCTGCTAATAGCACATGAAAAAGAATCAGAGAGATTAATGATGCCATGAAACATTCCAATGTTAGAATTATTGGGATCCCTGAGGGGAGGGAGAGACAGGGCTAGAAGGTATATTTGAGCAAGTTGTAGCTGAGAACTTCCCTAATTTGGGGGAGGAAACAAGCATTCAAGTCCATGAGGCAGAGGAACCCTCCCAAAATCAATAAAAATAGATGAACACCCTGACATATAATAGTGAAACTTGCAAATTTTACAGCCACAGAAACTATCTTGAGAGTAGACAGGGAGAAGAGGTTCCTTATATATGGAGGGAGGAACATCAGAATAACATCAGACCTGTCCACAGAAACCTGGCAAGCCAGAAAGGTCTGGCAAGACATATTCAGGGTACTAAATGAAAAGAACATGCAGCCAAGAATACTTTATCCAGCAAGGCTCTTGGATGGATAGATAAAGAGCTTTCAGGGTAGGCAGAAACTCATATGTGACCACCAAGCAAGTCCTATGAGAAATATTAAGGGGGATTCTGTAAGTGAAGAGAGACCCCAAGAGTCACAGAGACCAGAAAGAAACAAAATCTACAGAAACAGGGACCTTACAGGCAATACCATGGCACTAAATTCATATCTTTCAATAGTTACTCTGAATGTAAATGGGCTGAATGCTCCCATGAAAAGACACAGGGTTTCAGATTGGATAAAAAAGCAGGACCCATCCATATGCTGTCTACAAGAGACTAATTTTGAATGTAAAAACACCTCCAAATTGAAAGTGAGGGGATGGAGAACCATTTACCATGCCAACAGACCTCAAAAGAAAGCTGGGGTAGCAATTTTCATATCAGACAAATTAGGTTTTAATCCAAAGACTGTAGTAAGAGATGTAGAGGGACACTATATCATACTTAAAAGGTCTATGCAACAAGAAGATCTAACAAATGTAAGTATCTACGCCCCCTATATGGGAGCAGTTAATTACATAAACCAGTTAATACCCAAAATAAAAAACAACCCCACATACATAATAATACATTAATAGTGGGAGACTTAAACACTCCACTCAACAACAATGGACAGATCATCTAAGCAGAGCAATGAAGAAGCAAGAGCTTTAAATGACACATTGAACCAGATGGACTTTGTAGATAAATACTGAACATTCCACCCTAAAACAGCAATACTTATTCTTCTTGAGTGCACATGGAACTTTCTTCGGAATAGACCACATACTGGGTCACAAATCAGGTCTCAACAGATACCAAAAGATTGAGATTATCCCCTGCATATTTTCAGACCAGAGTGCTGTGAAACTGGAACCCAACCACAAGAAGAAATTTGGAAGGAAATCAAACACTTGGAAGTTAAAGAGCATCCTGCTAAAGAATCATTGGGTCAAACAGGAAATTAAAGATAAACTTAAATAATTCATGGAAACTAATGAGAATGAAAACACATTGGTCCAAAACCTATGGGATATTGCAAAGGTGGTCCTAAGAGGGAGATACATAGCCATTCAAGCCTCTCTCAAAAAAGTAGAAAAATCCCAAATGCAGACCTTACCTTACACCTAAAGGACCTGGAGAAAGAAGAGCAAAAAAGGCCTAAACCAAGCAGGGGAAGAGAAATAATAAAGATTAGGGCAGAAATCAAAATAGAAACCAGAAAAACAGTAGAATAGATCAATTAAACTAGAAGCTGGTTCTTTGAAAGAATAAGATTGATAAAACGCTGGCCAGACTTGTCCAAAAGAAAAGGGAAAGGACCCAAATTAATAAAATTATGAATGAAAGGGGAGAGATCATGACTAATACCAAGGAAATAGAAACAATTATTATAAATTATTACCGGGAACTATATGCCAACAAATTAAGCAATCTAGAAGAAATGGACGCATTCCTGGAAACCTACAAACTACCAAGACTGAAACAGGAAGAAATAGACAATCTGTATAGACCAATATCCACTAAGGAAACTGAAGCAGTAATCAAAAACCTCCCAAAAAACAAGAGTCCGGGGTCAGATGGCTTCACAGGGGAATACTACCAAACATTACAGAAGAAATAATACCTGTTTTACTGAAGTTGTTTCAAAAAATAGAAGGAAAACTTCCAAACTCGTTCTACGAGGCCAGCATTACCCTGATCCCCAAACCAGAAAAAGACCCCTTTAGAAAGAATAACAGACCAGTATCCCTGACAAACGTGGATGCCAAGATATTCACCAAGATCCTAGCCAATAGGATCCAACAGTACATTAAAAGGATTATTTATCATAACCAGGTGGGATTTACTTCTGGGATGCAAGGGTGGTTCAGCATTCACAAATCAGTCAACATGTTAAAGCACATTAACAAAAGAGGAGACAAGAACCATGTGATCGTCTCAATTGATGCGGAGAAAGCATTTGGCAAAATAGAGCATCCTTTCCTAATTAAAACTCTTCAAAATATAGGGATAGAAGGAACATATCTCAACATCATAAAAGCCATGCATGAAAAGCCCACAGCGAATATCATTCTCAGTGGGGAGAGATCTTTTCCCTTAAGGTGAGGAACATGACAGGGATGCCCACTCTTACAACTGTTGTTCAACATAGTACTGGAAGTCCTAGCTTCATCAATCGGACAACAAAAAGAAACAAAAGGCATTCAAATTGGCAAAGAAGTCAAACTCCCTCTCCTTGCAGATGACATAATACTTTATGTGGAAATCCAAAAGACTCCACCCCCAAATTACTAGAACTCATACAGCAAATCAGCAAGGTGGCAGGTACAAAATCAATGCACAGAAATCAGTTGCATTTCTATACACTAATAATGTAACTGAAAAAAGAATTAAGGAATTGATTCCATTTACAATAGCACCAAAAATCATAAGATTCATTTGGTGAGGAATAAACCTCACTAAAGAGGTAAAAGATTTATACTGTAGAAACTATATAACACTTAGAAAGCAATTGAGGAAGAAGGAAGGAGAACATTTAATGCTCATGGAGTGGAAGAATAAACATCGTTAAAATGTCTATACTGCCCAGAGAAATCTACACCTTTGAAGCAATCCCTATTAAAATACCATTGACAGGGGTGCCTGAGTGGCTCAGTGGGTTAAAGCCTCTGCCTTTGGCTCAGGTCATGATCTCAAGGTCCTGGGATCGAGCCCTGCATTGGGCTCTCTGCTCAGTGGGGAGCCTGCTTCCCCCTCTTTCTCTGCCTGCCTCTCTGCCTACTTGTGATCTCTCTCTCTCTGTCAAATAAATAAATAAAATCTTTAAAATAAAATAAAATACCATACCATACCATTGACATTTCTCACAGAACTGGGAAAAACAATCCTAAAATTTGTATGGAACCAGAAAAGACCCCAAATCACCAGGGGAATGTTGAAAAAGAAAACCAAAGCTAGGTGAATCACAATGCCTGACTTCAAGCTATATTACAAAGCTGTGATTATCAAGATAGCATGGTATTGGCATAAAACAGACACATGCATCAATGGAACAGAATAAGGAACCCAGAAATGGACCCTCAGCTCTGTGGTCAATTAATCTTCAACAAAGCAGGAAAGAACAATGGAAAAAAGAAAATTTCTTCAATAAATGGTGCTGCAAAAGTCAGACAGCCACATGCAGAAGAATGAAGCTGGACCACTTTTTTTACACTATACACAAAGATAAACTCAAAATGAATGAAAGAGCTCAATGTGAGGCAGGAATGTATCAGAATCCTAGAGGAGAACACAGGCAGTAACCTGTTTGACATCGGCCACAGCAACTTCTTTTCAGACATGTCACTAAAGACAAGGGAAACAAAAGCAAAAATGAACCGTTGGGACTTCAGCAATATAAAAGGCTTTACACAGCAAAGTAAACAATCAAGAAAACTAAGAGGCTACCCATGGAGTGGGAGATGATATTTGAAAAATGCATTACAGATAAAGGGCTGGTATCCAAGATCTATAAAGAACTTCTCAAACTCCACACCCAAAAAAGAAATAATCCAGTCACGAAATGGGTAGAAGACATGAACAGACACTTCTCCAAAGAAGACATACAAGTGGCTAACAGACAGATGAGAAAATGTTCAACATCACTAGCCATCAGGGAAATACAAATCAAAACCACAATGAGATATCACCTTACACCAGTTAGAATGGCAAAAATTAACAAGACAGGAAAGAACAAATGTTGGTGAAGGTGTGGAGAAAGGGGAACCCTCTTACACTGTTGCTGGGAATGCAAACTGGTATAGCCAGTCTGGAAAACAGTACAGAGGTTCCTCAAGACGTTAAAAATAAAGCTATCCTATGACCCAGCAATTGCACTACTAGGTATTTATTCCATAGATAGACGTGTAGTGAAAATAAGGAGCACATGGACCCCAATATTCATAGTACCAATGTCCACAATAGCCAAACTGTGGAAGGAAATGAGATGTCCTTTAGCAGATGAATGGATAAAGAAGATGTGGTTCATATATACAATGGAATGTTACTCAACCATCAGAAAGGATGAATACCTACCACTTGCACTGGCATGGATGGAACTAAGTGAAATAAGTCAAACAGAAAGATAAATGTCATATGGTTTCACTCGTATGTGGAAGATAAGGAATAGTGTGAAGGTCTATAGGGGAAGGGAGGGAAAACTGAATGGGAAGAAATCAGAGAGAGAGACAAACCATGAGAGACCCTGGACTCCAGGAAACAAACTGACGGTTACAGAGGGGAGGGGGTGGTTGGATGGGGTAATTGGGTGATGTGTATTAAGGAGGGCATGTGTTGTGATGACCAGTGAGTGTTATATGCAACTAATGAATTGTTGAACACTACATGAGAAATTAATGATGTACTATATGTTGGCTAACTGAACATAATAAAAAAAGAAAGAAAAAGAAAAAACAAAAAGAATTCTAAACCTAAAAAAAAAAGTCACCTAACCAGTTCTCTCCAAATTTCAGTGAGAAAGGAATTATGTGTTGATTCCCGCCTGAATAGAAGCATATGCCATGAAATTTCTGAGCCAGTTTTCCCATTCAAACGATGGTTTATCACATTCTTTCAATTTTAATATTTCTTCAATTAATTTCAAATGCCTTGGGGTGCTTGGGTAGCTCAGTCAGTTAAGTGTTTGCCTTCGTATCAGTTCATGACCCATGTCTCTGCTCAGCAGGGAGTCTGCTTCTCCCTCTCTGACTCTCTCTGTGCTCTCTTCCTCTCTCACTCTCTTTCAAGTAAATAAGTAGAATGTTGTAAAAAAAAAAAAAAATCTAACACTCATATTCTTTTTTCAAATGGAGCTTAAGTTCACATAGCATAAAATTAAACATTTTAAAGTGTAGAATTCAATGGCATTTACTACATTTACAATGTTGTGCAATCATCACATTTATCTAGTTCTAAAACTTTTTTTATCTACCCCCAAAATAAGCCCTTTAGTTACGTAGACACTAACTCTCCCTCCCTTGTCTCAATCACTGGCAACCACTGACTACCTGTCTGTCTCTATTTTTACCTGTTCTGGAAAATATATATTTTCATATAAATAGGATGGTGCAGTATGTGTGGCTTTTTGACTTCTTTCACCTAATGTAATGTTTTCAAGCATGTACCAGCACAGTTGACTCTTGAACAGTGTGGGTGGTTGGGGTGCTAACCCCCTTCCCCACTTAGTTGAAAATTTGAATTTAACTTTTGACTCCCCAGAAATCTAATTTCTAGTAACAACTGTTGACTGGAAGAAGACCTTACCGATAACATGAGCTATAGAAACACATTTTGTATATTGTATGTATTATATACTGTATTCTTATAATATTAGCTAATTTGTAAAAATGTTTTGTAGTATTCCTAGGCTATGTGTTTCATCTGTGAGTTTGTTAAAAAATCTCCAAAAATTTTTTCCAAGATACTTGATTGAAAAAAATTTGCATGTAAGTAGACCTGTGTTGTTCAAACCCATGTTGTTTAAAGGTCAGCTCTATTTCATTTATACATTGTATGTTTATGCCTAAAAGCTTCTGATAGTCAGTTGCATTGTGTAGATTGGGGGGTTTGCCCCCACCCAACAAGCAATAATCTGAAACCCACTGAGTGCTCTGCAATTCAACTTAATTCTGGCATTGTCTACCCAGAGATAACATCTGATTCCACAGGTTAAGGGCCAAGTCCTATAAGACTGCCTTCTACTTCAGATGTCAGTCACAAGCCCAGACTGTTACCTGTGCATCTGTTATCGATCAGTCATACCCACTAACTCAGGAAACGAGTAGGTAAGCCCTAGCGTGCTGCTGTGGCCAGTTGCTCCATCCTGGGGAATCCCTGAGGGGCTGGACAAATCGAAAGCATAGCTTCTGGTTGAGTTTGCCAACACTGTTGCTCTGAACAAGCTCAAGAAAGGAGGGTTTGGAAAAGAGAAAGGGAGACACTTATTTAAGGTGTTGGCAGGCTTAATCCTTAACAACTGGCCACTCCAGTGACAAGATGTTATACCTAGAGATTTATAGGCAGAGATTCAGAGGGGTTAAGTGCAAGAGAGCAGGCAGAGTGTCTGATCATGGATAGGGGTCGGTATGTGTTCAGCTCGTGATCATGGGTAGGGAAAGGGACATGTGGGATGTGGTCTTTTAGGCATTCTGTTGCTGTTAGGGCTTTTCTTTTTTTTTTTTTTTTTAAAGATTTATTTATTTATTTGACACAGAGAGAGAGATCACAAGTAGGCAGAGAGGCAGGCAGAGAGAGAAGGGGAAGCAGACTCCCTGCTGAGCAGAGAGCCCGATGCGGGGCTCGATCCCAGGACCCTGAGATCATGACCTGAGCCGAAGGCAGAGGCTTTAACCCACTGAGCCACCCAGGTGCCCCTGTTAGGGCTTTTCTGGCCTGGCAGTTGGAATGTTCTGGTTATTGCAAAACATCTTTGTCGATGCCTCAAGAAAGTGTGACAGATACGCACAATGGATTTCAGTTAGAGCATGAATTAAGCAGTCTTGTCTATTTGTGGTTTTAACTGTTGGAATCTGTAGTTGAGCAAGAGAGCTTGCTGACACTTCTGACCATCTGGGTATAGATCACAGGTTCTCACAACTCCTCTTTAAGTTTGATTAATTTACTAGAGAGGCTTAGAGAACTGAGAAAACCCGTTCACTCACTAGATTACTGATTTATCACCAAGGATATTAAAGGATAGAATCAACAGCCAGATGAAGAGACAGGTGAGTTCCCAAACAAAGGAGCTTCTGTCTGCATGAAGTTTGGGACTCTCTGCATGGTGGCACATGGAAGTGTTCTCATTCAAAAACATGAAAGCTCTTCAAACACCTTCCTTTTGGGTTTTTATGAAGTCTTCATTACATAGACATGATTGATTGAACCTCCAGCTCCTTGCCCCTTTCTAAAAATCTGGGAGTGGTACTGAAAGTTCTAACTCCTTAATCATGGTTGGTTCCCCTGGCAACTAGTCCCCCATCCTTAGGAGCTTTCCAGAAGTCACCTCATTAACATGAATCCAGTTGTGGTGGAAAGGGTCTTGGTAGGAATAACAAGATACCCATTTCACCTCTATGGCTCTAAGGGTTTTCAGGAACTGAGGACAAGAGACCAAATATTATGATAAAAGATGGTATCATTGCTCTTATTGATGGTATCATATGCTCTAAAATTCCAAGGTGTTTGGGAGCTTGAGCCAGGAACTGTGGACAAAGACCAAATATATATGAGAAATATATTTTGATTATATAAATGACCAAATATATATTTATTATAAATAATGGTATTATAGTACCACATTTTGTTTATTCATATGTTGATGGACATTTGGGTTTCCACCTTTTGGTTATTGTGAATAGTACTGCAGTATACATTCATATATAAGTTTTATTCGAACACCTATTTTCAATTCTTTTGGCTAGGGATGCAATTGCTGGGTCATATGGTAATTCTGTGTTTAATTTTTAAGAAACCACTAAATTTTTTCCACAGCAGCTGCACCATTAATTCCCACCAGCAGTGCATGAGAGTTTCATTTTTCCACATGCTCACCAACACTTATTTTTTTTTTTTTTTAAGTTGTAAAATATACATGATAACCAAGTTACCATTTTAACTATTTCTAAATGTACAATTCAGTAGCATTATATATTCGTGGTGTTTTATTTGCAACAATCTCTATTATCCATTTCTGGACTTTTTCATCACCCTAAATAAAATCTCTGTATCCATTAAATAATAATTTCCCTATTACCCCTCCAATAAGCCCCTTGGTAACCTCTATTCTACCTTCTGTCACTATGAATTTGCCTATTCTGCGTACCTCATGTAAGTGGAATCATTCAATATTTGATCTTTTGTGTCTGGCTTATTTTACTGAGCATAAGATTTTCAAGATTTATTCATGTTGTAGCATGTGCGTTAGAGGAGGTCATCAAGAGGACATGACCACTGGTTGACCTGCAAGCTGAACTCAGGCAATGGGACACTTCTTAACACCCTTCTTACCCATTCCCATACAGGGATCTGTTTCAGGGACACAACCTTGAGAGAGTAATGTTTTATTTATACTGTATGGATGTGCATATATGACTGAACTACTTTAAGGCCTCTGTATAAACTTTAAGATTCTGGCAGGTGGATGCAGAGATCTGCTTGTCTTGTAGCCATCTAAGACTAGCTTTGTTTGTAAGTTTCCTTATTAAAACTAACACCTGCTACTCTGGAGTGGTCTGCCTCTTCATTCTTTCCTTGCTTTCCTTGTATGGGCACAGGTTTTAAGGTTCAACTAGGAACTCTCAAAGTTGCTAACCAACAATTGGTGAGCCAGCTAGGAGACCAAAGAAATGGGTCTTAGGAAAGAGGCATTCGTGGGAGAAATCCCGGGTTGGCCATCAACCTCTATGTGGGGAGGGGTGGTGGTCTGTATGTTAGATGCTTGTGGACCACTACATGAGTTCAGGGATGCCCTAAAAACTCTGGCTGGTTTAACATGTCTGTTTGAGGAACTGCTCATAGCATACCAGGGCAAAGAAGGAACATGAATGGCTACTGCAGTGGGCTGGCCTCTACTGTGGACAGTTCGGCTGGCCAGCATTATCCATCTAGAGGCTGAAGTTCAAGTTGGAAATTTGGAAGAAGAGCTGAGGTTAGAGAAGGATTCACAGGTCCTTTGGGGCTAACAAACAGGGTGGGAAAGCAGGATAATAAGTTGGAGACTTTATTGTGCCACTTTGCAAAGCTAGGAGGACACATCGTGAGTATAGGGTGTAGGCCAAGATTGCCTCTGGGATGAGGGCCACTGGGGGAGGTTGGAGGTTCCATATTGAGTTCACTATTTGCTGGTTCTCCAGAAATAAATAAAAGGTGATAGCTGTGGTAGATGATTTGAGTCAAATGTACTTTTAATATATGCTAATCCTCAGAAGTTCTGGTCCCCTTAGTGCCATCAAAGATTACAGAGGACAAATGGTTATGGGAAGGAAAGTACCTTTGATACTGCAAATAGGGCATAATCCCCCATGAGAATGTGAGGTATTTATCTCTCTAACACCAAAATATATTGTAAAATAATATAAATTGGTGTGTATGGGAGTGCATAAGGAAGTAGGAGAAAGTATCCAAGAACTGTACCAAGTGGGTATTGTACATCCTGCTTATAGTGCTTTCAAGAGCTCTGTCTCACCCAGGGGTGTGAAGTAATTTTCTCTCACTTAGGGATGCAGAGTAACTTACTCAGATGGTACATTCTGTTTTCTGTGAGTACGATCATTTGGGTGTTGTCTTTTGTTCTCTTCATTGACCTGGAGGACATTATAGTACCCAGAAGCCCTTACTAAATTCACCCAGCAAGCCTGTAGTTATAGCTGACAGAGCCTATCCTACTGAACACTGAAATGTCTCTAATGAGAAAAGCTGTCCTCCAAAATAGGATGGCATTTGATGTTATTACTACTTTGCAGGGAGGCACTCTGTGCCATTATGCAAACAGAAAGATGTGTGTTTATACCTGAAGAGTCTGCTAATGCATCATCTTTATTAAAGCACATGCAGACATAAGTAAACACCCTGAGTCATCTGACCTCATACTAGGGGACTTATTTAAGTCAGTGGTCTGGACTGTGGGGCTCTTGATGGAAAATATTGTTACTTATTTTGGGAATCTTTATCTTAATCTGTAATGTTGCTATGGTACCTGCCTCCAGTGCAGCCAGGTAGCCATCTCCCTGCTAGTGAAATCCCCTGTTGACCTTTCAGGGCACATTGGAAAAGAGGGGGAAATGTAAGATTGTAAGAGCTGTTCATGAGGGGTGGAATGTTAGAGTAGGATCATTGAAGAGATATGACATTGATTGACTTGTGACCTGGACTTGGGCAATTGGAGTCTCCTTATCCATTTTGACTTGGAATGTATGTTCTGCCCACTGTTTCCATATGGGGAGCCTCTTCAAGTCTGTAGCCTTGAGTAAGTAATGCATTATTGAGACCATGTGGACTATATATGGCTCAACCCTGTTATATGACTCAACCCTCTAAATAAATTTTTAAGATTTTGGTAGGTGGAGGTAGAGATCTGTTCATCTTGTGGTCACCCAAGAGAAGCACTGTATGTAAGTTTTCTGGTTATTAAAACCGTCAATTAACCAATCTGAAGTGGTATGCTTATTTCTCCCTGTATGGGGGCCAGTTTCAAATTCCATCCAGAGAACTCCTGAGGTTGCTAACCAAGTGTGTCAGAATTTCATTCCATTGTGAAGCTGAGTAATATTCCAGTATATGTATATGCTATAGTTTGTTGATGCATTCACCCATCCATGGACATTTGAGTTGTTTTCCACGTTTTAGCTAATTGTGAATAAAGCTGTTAAGAACATTGGTATACAAATATCGGAGTCTCCACTTTTTATTTGGGATAGAAGTGGAATTACTCAGAAGTAGAATTGCTGGATCCTTTGGTGGCTCCGTTTAATTTTTTGAGGTCCCCCTGCATTGGTTTCCACAGCTACTACATCATTTTATATTTTCATCAGCAATGCACAAGGGTTCTATTTTTTAAATATCTTCAATATTTTTTGATAGTAGATATCCTAATGGGTGTGCGTGAATATCTCTTATTATAATTTTGATTTCTATTTCCCAAGTGATTAATGATGTTGAGTATGTTTTCATATGATTGTTGGTGTGCTTTAGGAGAAATGTCCATCAATTTTTAACCTATTTTTAAATTGAGTTGTTGAGTTGTAGGAGCTGTTAATATATGCTGGATACTAGACCCTTATTGGATATATGATTTTCCAATATTTTCTCCAATTATTTGGA
Organism: Potos flavus; assembly: GCA_028534135.1. Taxonomy (NCBI): domain Eukaryota; kingdom Metazoa; phylum Chordata; class Mammalia; order Carnivora; family Procyonidae; genus Potos; species Potos flavus. The sequence continues at coordinate 70,965,770 of CM052900.1, read as the reverse complement.
TTGTCTTTGTACTTTCTTCATACTTTCTTTGAAACTCTTTTAAGTTTTACATTTTGATGAAGTTTATCTGTTTTTTGTCACTTGTCCTTGTGTGTCATATCTATGAAACCATTGTCTAACTCAAGGCTAAAGATTTACTGTTGTTTCCTTGTATGAGTTGTAGAGTTTTAGCTATTACATTTATGAGTTAATTTGCTCCATTTTGAGTTAATTTTGCTCCATTTTGAGTTAATTTTTGTATATGTTTTGGGTGTAGGGATGAGGGGTCCAGCTTTATCCTTTTGCATATGGCATCCAGTTGTCCCAGCATCATTGTCGAAGTGACTGTTTTTCCTACACTGAGGAAAGTCATCTTTTGACCTATCAGAAGTCATTTGGCCATAGATTTATGGTTTTTTGGGGACTGTGAATTCTGTTCCATTGAATGGGCCTATTGTTAATGACAGCATCATGTTCCTTTGATTAATGTACCTTTGTAGTAAGTTTTGAATTTAGAATATGAATTCTTCAAATTTACTCTTCTTTTCAAGATTGACTTAAGCAGGGCTCCTTAAACTTAATATGAATTTCAGGATTATTTTTCCATTTCTGAAAAAAAAAAGTTATTGGGATTTTGATAGGGACTTGATAGTGATTGAATGGAATCTGTAGATAGCTTTGAGTTGTATTGCAGTCTTAACAAATTCAAATCCTCCCCTTCTTGAACATAGGATGACCTTCCATTTATTATTTTAGCAGTGATTTTTCATTTTCTATGGGTCAGTGTTTGACTTCTTTGGTTAAATGTGTGCCTAAACATCTTACTCTTTTGATGCTAGTTAGTGTAAATGGAATTTTTTTCTTAATTTTCTTTTTGGATTGTTCATTGCTGGTGTGTAGAAATACAACTGATTTTTATATCTTTATCTTGTATTTTGCAACTTTGCTGAATTTACTAGCTCTAATAGTTTGTGTGTGTGTCGCGGGGGCGGGGTTCATTAGAGTTTTCTATATGTAAGATCCTGTCGTCTGCAGAAATAGATAATATTCTTTTTGTATTTTCATTCCTTTTATTTCTTTTTGTTGCCTAATTGTTCTAGATAGAACATCCAGTACAGTGTTTGATACAACTAGTAAAAGCAGGCATCCTTCTTTTTTCTGATTTTAGGGGAAAACTTTCAGTCTTTCACCTTTAAGTATGATGTTAGCTGTGCCCCTGCCCCCTAGAATCCCTTTGTGTTGTTAATGAAGTTCACTTATATTCCTAGTTGTTGAGTGAAAAGGGGTTGGATTTTTTGATAAAGTTTTATTTTAATTCCAGTAAGTTAAAATACAGTGTGATATTAGTTTCAGGTGTACAGTATAGTATTTAAACATTCTGTACATCACCCTGTCCTCATCACAACAAGTGCACTCATTAATACCTATCACCTATTTAACCTACTCACCACCTACCTTCATTCTGGTAAGGATCAAGTTGTTCTTTTTTTTGGTTTGTTTTTCTTTACTAACATACAATGTATTATTTGTTTCAGGGGTACAGGTCTGTGATTCATCAGTCTTACAAAATTCACAGCACTCACCACAGCACATACCCTCCCCAATGTCCATCACACACCCACCCCATCCCATTCACCCCCCTCCCTTCCAGCAACCCTCAGTTTGTTTTCTTGAGTTTAAGAGTCTCTTATGGTTTGTCTCCCTCTCTGGTTTCATCTTGTTTCATTTTTCCCTCCCTTCCCCAATGATCCTCTGTCTTGTTTCTCAAATTCTTTGTATAAATGATATCATATGATAATTGTGTTTCTCTGATTGGCATATTTTGCTTCACATAATACCCTCTAGTTCCACCGACGTCCTTGCAAATGTCAAGATTTTTTTTTGATGGCTGCATAGTATTCCATTATCTATCTATCTATATATATCTCTATATATCACATCTTCTTTATCCATTCATCTGTTGATGGACATCTAGGCTCTTTCCATAGTTTGGCTATTGCAGACATCGCTGCTATAAACTGATGGACATCTAGGCTCTTTCCATAGTTCGGCTATTGGAGACATCGCTGCTATAAACATTCAGGTGCACGAGCCCCATCGGATCACTACATTTGTATCCTTGGGGTAAATACTCAGTAGTGCCATTGCTGGATCGTAGGGTAGTTCTATTTGCAACTTTTTGAGGAACCTCCATACTGTTTTCCAGAGTTGGCTGCACCAGCTTGCCTTCCCACCAGCACTGTAGGAGGGTTCCCCTTACTCTACATCCTCGCCAACACCAGTCGTTTCCTGACTGGTTAATGTTAGCCATTCTGACTGGTGTAAGATGGTATCTCAGTGTAGTTTTGATTTGTATTTTCCTGATGCCAAGTGATATTGAGTACTTTTTCATGTGTTTATTGGATGTTTGGTTGTCTTTGCAGAAATGTCTGTTCATGTCTTCTGCCCATTTCCTGATTGGATTATTTGTGCTTTGGGTGTTGAGTTTGCAAAGTTCTTTATAGATTTTGGATACTATCCCTTTATCTGATATGTCATTTGCAAATATCTTCTCCCATTCTGTCAGTCGTCTTTTGGTATTGTCGACTGTTTCCATTGCTGTGCAAAAGTTTTTTATCTTTTTTGTTTTTCCAAATACTTTTATTTTTTGTGTTACAAGATTCATTGTTCATGTACCACACCCAGTGCTCCATGCCATACGTGCTCCCCTCAATACCCACCACCAGGCTCACCCAACCCCCCACCCCTACCCCTCCAAAACCCTCAGTCTGTTGCTCAGAGTTCACAGTCTCTCATGGTTCATCGCCCCTCCAATTTCCTCCAGTTCACCCCTCCCTTCACTCGCACAATGTCCTCGATGTTTTTTCTTATGCTCCACACGTAAGTGAGACCATATGATAATTGACTCTCTCCACTTGACTTATTTCACTCAGCATAATCTCTTCCAGTCCAGTCCATGTTGACACAAAAGTTGGGTATTCATCCTTTCTGATGAAGGCATAATATTCCATTGTATAGAGGGACCATATCTTTATCCATTCATCTGTTGAAGAGCATCTTGGCTCTTTCCACAGTTTGGCGATTGTGGCCATTGCTGCTATGAACATTGGGGTACATGTCGCCCTTCTTTGTACTGCATCTGCATCTTTGGGGTAAATACCCAGTAGTGCAATTGCACGGTCATAGGGTAGCTCTATTTTTAATTTCTGGAGGAATCTCCACGCTGTTTTCCAAAGCGGCTGCACCAACTTGCATTCCGACCAAGAGTGTAAGAGGGTTCCCCTTTCTCCACATCCTCTCCAGCATTTGTTGTTTACTGTCTTGTTGATTTTGGCCTTTCTAACTGGTGTTAAGGTGGTATCTTAGTGTGGTTTTGATTTGAATCTCCTTGATGGCTAATGATGATGAACATTTCTTCATGTGTCTGTTAGCCATTTGTATGTCTTCTTTGGGGAAGTGTCTGTTCATGTCTTCTGCCCATATTTTACGTGATTATCTGTTTTTCGAGCATTGAGTTTGAGATGTTCTTTATAGATCTTAGATATCAGACCTTTGTCTGTAGTGTCATTTGCGAATATATTCTCCCATTCCGTGGGTGGCCTGTTTGTTTTGTTGACAGTTTCCCTTGCTGTGCAGAAGATTTTTATCTTGATGAAGTCCCAAAAGTTTATTTTAGCTTTTCTTTCCTTTGCCTCTGGAGACATGTCCTGAAAGAAGTTGCTGCGGCCGATGTCAAAGAGGTTACTGCCTATGTTCTCCTCAAGGATTTTGATAGATTCCTGCCTCACGTTGAGGTCTTTTATCCATTTCAAGTTTATTTTAATGTATGGTGTAAGAGAATGGTCAAGTTTCATTCTTCTACATATAGCCGTCCAATTTTGCCAGCACCATTTACTGAAGAGACTCTCTCTTTTCCACTGGATATTTTTTCGTATTGTGTTGAGATTATTTGACCATAGAGTTGCTGGTCCATATCTGGGCTCTCTAATCTGTTCCACTGGTCTGTGTGTCTGTTTTTGTGCCAGTACCGTGCTGTCTTGGTGATCACCGCTTTGTAGTAGAGCTTGAAATGAGGCAATGTGATGCCCCCAGCTTTGCTTTTCTTTTTCAACGTTTCCTTAGCAATTCGGGGTCTTTTCTGGTTCCATACAAATTTTTGGATTGTTTGTTCCAGCCCTTTGAAAATGCCAGTTGAATTTTGATTGGGATGGCATTGAAAGTGTAGATTGCTCTGGGCAGTATAGACATTTTAACAATGTGTATTCTTCCGATCCATGAGCATGGAATGCTTTCCACCTTTTTGTGTCTTCTTCAATTTCTTTCATGAGTGTTTTGTAATTCCTCGAGTACAGATCCTTTACTCCTTTGGTTGGGTTTATTCCCAGGAATCTTCTGGTTCTTGGTGCTATTGTAAACAGAATCGATTCTCTAATTTCCCTTTCCATATTTTCATTGTTAGTGTATAAGAAAGCAACTGATTTCTGTGCATTGATTTTGTATCCTACCACACTACTGAATTGCTCTATGAGTTCTAGTAGTTTGGGGGTGGAGTCTTTGGGGTTTTCTGTATAAAGTATCATGTCATCTGCGAAGAGTGAGAGTTTGACTTCTTCTTTCCAGTTTAAATACCTTTTATTTCTTTTTGTTGTCTGATTGCTGTCGCTAGGACTTCTAGTACTATGTTGAACAAGAGTGGCGAGAGTGGGCATCCTTGTTATGTTCCCGATCTCAAAGGGAAGGCTGTCAGCTTTTCCCCATTGAGAAGGATATTCGCTGTGGGCTTTTCATAGATGGATTTTATGAGATTGAGGAATGTTCCTTCTATCCCTATACTTTGGAGAATTTTAATCAGGAACGGATGCTGAATTTTGTCAAATGCTTTTTCTGCATCAATTGAGAGGACTATGTGGTTCTTCTCTCTTGTGCTACTGATTTGTTCTATCACATTGATTGATTTGCGATTGTTGAACCACCCTTGCATCCCAGGGATAAATCCCACCTGGTCATGATGAATAATCTTTTTAATGTACTGTTGGATCCTGTGAGCTAGGATCTTGTTGAGAATCTTGGCATCCATATTCATCAGGGATATTGGTCTGAAATTCTCCTTTTTGATGGGGTCTTTGCCTGGTTTGGGGATCAGGGTAATGCTGGCTTCCTAGAAAGAGTCTGGAAGTTTTCCTTCTGTTTCTATCTTTTAAAACACTTTCAGGAGAATAGGTATTCTTTCTTCCTTGAATGTTTGGTAGAATTCCACAGGGAATCCGTCATGTCCTGGGCTCTTGTTTTTTGGGAGGTTTTTGATCACTGCTTCAATCTCGTTACTAGATATTGGTGTATTCAGGTTGTCAGTTTCTTCCTGTTTCAGTCTTGGAAATTCATAGGTCTCCAGGAATGCATCCATTTCTTCTAGGTAGTTTAACTTATTGGCATATAGCTGTTGATAATAATTTCTGATGATTGTTTCTATTTTCTTTGGATTAGTTGTGATTTCTCCCCTTTCATTCATAATTTTGTTAATTTGGGCCCTCTCTCTTTTCTTTTGGATGAGTTTGGCCAGTGGTTTATTGATCTTATTGATTCTTTCAAAAAACCAACTTCTGGATTCGTTGATGCGTTCTACTATTTCTCTAGTTTCTAACTCGTTGATCTCTGCTCTGATCTTGATTATTTCCCTTTTTGTGCGTGAGGTTGGCTTAATCTGTTGTTGATTTTCTAGTTCTTTAAGGTGTAAAGAGAGTTGGTGTATTCTGGATTTTTCAGTGTTTTTGAGTGAGGCTTGGATGGCTATGTATTTCTCCCTTAGGACCACCTTTGCCGTGTCCCATAGGTTTTGGACCTATGTGTCTTCATTCTCATTGGTTTCCATGAATTGTTTAATTTCTTCCTTGATTTCCTCGTTGATCCAAACATTCTTAAGCAGGTTGGTCTTTAGCCTCCAAGTGTTTGAATTCCTTCCAACTTT